>JAQFVV010012499.1:0-464313 GCA_028023455.1 Epiperipatus broadwayi
TGAGGATGCACGAGAGCAAGGTTAGAATATATGGATTTAAATATAGAATATCCAGTCTATATTCATCCTCTACACCATCTCAAACATCCAATATACATGTTCACACACATGTAAAAAAGATAAATGATCCCCAATAAATGTATTTTGTGTGAAACCATCATTCGGGTCACATCATAATCTTCTACACATGTATGCAACCAATGCTCTGCTTATATTAATATAGCAATTGCTTAAACTTTAATGAACATACTTCAATCTTCTTCCTCCAAAACTTCAACCATCCATTTCATTGAAAAATGAACAATGGTATGCTCCAAATTCTTGGTGGATTTGATATTGTAGTCATATCTATGTAGATATTATATCAGTCTAACACCTCATATTCAAACCATTACATATTCATTTATATTAATAGATAGATGGGCTGAAATTATATAATGTAACCTTACTAAATGGAAATAGAGGAATTTGAATCATCAATCCTCCACTCCATCTCAAACAGTCTATACAGATGACCACATATGTGAAAAAGATAAATGACCTCCAATATATGTATTTCATACAGAAACAGAACTCATCTATTGGATCAGTTCATAATTTACCACACATATATACAATCAGTGCTTGACTTATACTATGATTGCAATTTTTATAATTTAATGGATAAGCTTCAATCTTCACAAACCCCCAACAATTTAACTATCCATTTCTTTGAAAAACTAAGGTTAAAACCCTCAAATCCCTTGACAGATTTGATTTTGTAGTCTTACCAATGTGGACATTATGCAAGGCATTGAGCATTCCATTATTGATTCTTTCATGAAATAGACAGTTGAATTGATGGATGGGAGAAAAGATTTAAGCCTGCCCATTAAAGTTTAAGGAATTTCTATCTTAATATGTCAAGCAATGATTGTATATATGCATTGGAGATTATAATCTGGCCCAACTGATGAGAGCTGATTCTGCATAAATGATGAAACCCGCAAAGCTGTTGGTGAATTTCATTTTGCAATGATATGCATGTAGACATTATACCTGGGTGTTGAGCTGACCATTGTTGTTTTTTCTATTAAATGGATGATTGAATGGTTGGAGGGGTGAGAGGATTGAAATCTGTTAATTAAAGTTTAAGGAATTGATATTTATCTTAATATAAGTTCAGCACTGACTGTGTATATATATATATATATATATATATATATATATATATATATATATATATATGAGTGATTATGATCTGGCCCAATTGATGGTTCTACATGAAGTATGTATATTGTGAATAATTTATCTATTTCACACCTGTTTGGTGATATCAGTCAGTTGTTTGAGATGAAGTGGAGGCTGCAAAATCCTAAGTTCAAATCTATTTACTATAATAAACATTCAGTTTACTGAATGAATAGATTAATTATACATTACCTTGATAATAAGTTACCTTGAAAATAAGTTATCTCATAATATAAGTCCAATCCATCCTTCTCCTATTATTATTAATGGATATGTAATCACCTGGTAAATGAAGAGTTAGATTGGTGTAATTTCTATTTGTGCATGACTTCAATATCAAATCTATCAAGGGTTTTGAGCATTTCATTATTGGTTTTTTAATGAAACGTATGCATTAGCCAGTGTGGTGAGTTTATTGGCTTTTTACCTCTGAGTTTAAGAATATTTGTTCCAATATATACAATCATGACAGACAAAAATAAAATATGACCCTTATTCCCAGGAGGCTGTAAAGTCACCAACCAAGGCAGCGGTTGGTGGCCGAAGGTGGAGGGTGCTAAGAATCCCCTGATTGTGGGCTCAGGCTGCCATTTGATGATGACTTTTTATTTAGGTACTTACTACTGCAGATCACTTTCAAGTAAAGAAAGATTGCAAGAGTTAGAAGAACTGTCTTATATTAAATGAGACATTATTAGACTTTGTGAAGTTAGAAAAAAGGTGAAACAATTGATTTAAAAGTAGACATATATTCTACTATAAAGGCACAAATATTGGAAATACAAGTGGAGAGGATTCATTGTAAATAAAAAATGGAAAAATAACATTGTGGAGATTGATGGTGTATTGGACAGAGGGGCAAGATTAGTTTTACAACTTAATAGCAGATACCATATGCAGATAATTCAGGTTTATGCCCCAACATGTTCTCATAGTGATGAAGTTATAGAAGATTTTTATATGGATGTACAAAAGGCTTTTGATCAGAGTAAACAACATTTTAAAATTGTTATAAAAGACTTTAATGCTAGAATTGGTAAACAAATAAAAGATGAAAATGTTGTAGGTATTTTGGTTATGGTAATAGAAATGAGAGAGGACATAGACTTGTAGAGTTTGCAGAAAAAGAAAAACTTTATATTATTAATTTTTTTTTTTGAGAAAAATATTATAAGGAGATGGACATGTAAGCATCCAAATAAAGATACAGTAAAATTGGATTACATTTTGACTAACAGAAACTACATATTTCAAGATTGTAATGTTGTTAATAAATTTAACACGGGAAGTGATCATCGATTAAACACAATATTTACAGTTGATATTCCTAATCTTCAGAAACTTTCTAATGAATTTAAATTAGAACTTATAAATCAGTTTCAAGTATTAGTAGAGATTTTGAACGTGATTCAGATTTGAATGACATTAATAGGAAAATAACTGATACACTTTTAAAAACTGCAATAAAGATAACTGGTAGAAAAAAGCAGCAATTGACCAATAAAATTTCTACTGAGACTAGAGAATTTATGAAGAAACAAAGGAATATGAGGATATACAACAATGATACATTAAAAAAGATTGAATATCTCGAATTTTGTAAAATGGTGCGGAAAAGAGTTGAAAATTATTTAAGAATGTATAATTGTGAACTAGCAAGGTAAGCTGTAGAAAGGAATAAAAGTCTAAAGAGTGTAAAACAACATTTTGGTATTGGTTGGAAATTTATACCTGCAATAAGGAAAAAAGATGGCATTAATACTAAAAAGAGAGATGACATCATGAAATGTGTAGAAGACTTCTATCAAGAATTATATAGTAATAAAGAACAAGTGCCTCCTATACCTCTTATACCTTCCAAATTTCCCAGAATTTTGAATGAGGAAGTGAGACATGCAATTAAATTTATGAAGAAAGGGGAGGCTCCAGGTAATGATGGAATTATAATTGATATATTAAAAAAAGAAGGTGAAGAAATAGAAAACATTTTAGCAAAGTTATATACCAAATGTCTAAATGATAAAGATGTACCAGATGATTGGAAGAATGCAGTATTAATATTAATATTCAAAAAAGGTGATAAAGAAAATATTAGAAATTACAGACCTATCAGTCTTTTATCAGTTTTATACAAAAATTTTACTAAGATAATTACAACTCATCTACAGAAAACACTGGATTTCCACCAACCAAGAGAACAATCTGGATTTAAAAGTGGTTTTAGTACAGTAGATCATATCCAGGTATTGAGAGAAGTTATAGAAAGGACAAATGAATATGAGTTTCTATTATGCTTAGGATTTGTAGATTATGAAAAGGCATTTGATTATATAAAAAAATTCTTCAGTAATTAAAGCATTGGATCATCAAGGTGTAGATCCAGGATATTGTCATATTTTAAAGAATATTTATAAAAATGCAACAGCAACAATTAGATTACATAATGATAATAGGAAAATCAACATTGAAAAAGGTGTAAGACATGGTGACTCCATATCTCCAAAACTTTTTACAGCAGTGCTGCAAGAAGGATTTTGTGGATTAAAATGGGAAACTAAAGAAGTAAAAGTAAATGGAGATTATTTAAGTCATTTAGATTTTGCAGATGATGTAGTTGTTTTTGAAAATAATGCTTTAGAGCTACAGGAAATGTTGCAGGAGTTATCAGATGAAAGTAGGAAAGTAGGACTAAAGATAGTTGTTAAAAAGACTAAAGTAATGTTTAATAGATTTTCTCAAATTATAAAAATAAAGATTGATTATGATGAGTTAGAAGAAGTTAACAGTTACAAATACCTTGGTCAGATTATTAATACAGATGAAAACATAATGGATCAAATTAATCATAGAATTAAACTTGGTGGGAGTGCTTTTGGTAGAAATAAATTGGTACTAAAAGGAAATATACGTATGTGTTTGAAAAGGAAGGTTTTTAATAAATGTGTTTTGCCAGTTCTTACTTATGGATCTGAGACTTGGATGCTTAATAGAAGAGCAATACAGAGACTTCAGACCGATTAAAGAATTATGGAGAGATGCATGTTGGGAGTAACAAGAAGAGATAGAAAATGCATTATATGGATAAGAGAACAAACAGGTGTTACTGACTTCAATGAAAAAATTAAAAGATTGAAGTGGAGTTAGGATGGACATATTGCTAAAAGAGATGATAATAGATGGACAATTGAAATTTTATACTGGATTTTAAGAGATTGTAAAAGACCCAGAAATAGACCATATGTGAGATAGATGGATGAAATAAGAAAGTGTGCAGGGGTGATGTGGAGAAGAGAAGCTAAAGATAGAAAAAGATGGACTGAACTTGGAGAGACCTTCATCCTGCAGTGGACTAATAATAGTTGATGATAATGATGATGGTGGTGGTTGAATTGTTGAGAGCTAAGATTATTGAAGCATTTTTTAAAGTTTAAGGAATTGCTATCTTAATATAAGTCAAGCACTGATTGTATATATGTGTGGAAGATTATGATATGGCCCAGCTGCTGACTGCTGGTTCAGTGTGAAATATGTATATTGGTGATTATTTGTCTTTAACACATGTTTATGGCCATTTGTATTGGAGGATTAATACTTCAAATTTCTCTAATTATCAGAGTAAACATTCAATATACAGAAGGAATAGCCCATTAAAAGAAATTATATCACAGTATAAGTCCAATCCATCCCCCTCCTATTAATATAGATATGTAATGATCAGGTAGTATGATGAGTTAGATTGTTGTGATATCAACATGAATATGATTACACTATTAAATTCACCAAAAACTTTGATTATTCCATCATTGGTATTACAATGAAATGGATGGTTGAATTGTTGGTGGAGTGAAAAGATTAAAGCCTATCAGTTAAAGTTTAAGAAATTGCTATCAGTATAGGCTGAGCACTGATTGTATATATGTGTGAAGGATTATGATTTGGCTCAATGGATAAGTATTGGTTCTGCATAAAATACATTTATTGGGGATCATTTATCTTGTTCACATGTGGGTCATCATGTGTATTAGTTGTTTAAGATGGAATGAATGACAAATATAGATTGAAAATCGTAAGTTCAATCCTGTATTCTGAATTAGTTTTATATATATATAACTCTGAGGCTAGATATTTGTTTTGCATCAAATTTTTTATATAAGATTATAATAAGTATTTTTTTATCTGAATTATTATAATAAAAAATCTTATGTGATTCATTAGTATTAGTTAAAGTAATTCAGTTAGCATATTTACTTAGAAGTTATTTAAAAAGTTATATTTTAAATTGCTTAATATTTGCTTGAAATAATTTATTACTAAATAAGACTTAATCTAGAGCTCATTATATTTTAAATAGATGTAATAGATAAAGTTGTGTGAAATGCTTAGTTAAATTTATTAGAATTTTTAATTTTTGATTTTTAAAATAAATAATGTTAAAGCAATAGTTATGATTTACAAAATATTAATTTATATGAGGATATTTAAGAATCATTGTTTAAAGATAGTAAGTATAACTGATTGAGATTAGTGTCAATTTTAAATTAGTTTTAAACATTAGACAGTAACTAATTTATTTTCATTGAAATACACATGGTTATACTTAGTGTGTATGTGTGTGTAGTTATTTCATGTAAGTAGATAAAAAATTGAAAGTTGAAAAATTTATTAAAAATAAGTGTATTTTTTTTAAAATGGGTGCATTCAATCAGTTTCTAATTAAAAAAATAAACTTTTAAATAATACACAGAAAAGAGTAAAAAAATGATATTTGAATAAAAAAAATATTTAATTTGAAAATAAATAGATAATTTTTAGTAGTATTAACTAAATTATTTACTATAGTGTAATTAAAAAGTCCATTTTCAGTCTAAATGATCACATGACTTAATCATCTGGATTGATAAAATTCAAGGTCAGAGAAATTAACATGATAAAACTATTCTAGTAATTTAACACATTGATGTATAAAAGACACACACACTAATAAAAAAATAATCTAAATTTTATTATTAACATTTTAACTTCACTTTGACTTTGAATCAACTGGTTTTATTTAATTCTTATTTATTTTTTCTTAAAATCAAATTAAAAAAAATAAGTTTTATATTTTATCATTATGCCTGAATAAGAAAAACCATGTCATCCATTGCAGTATTTTTCCTGAAAGCATATGCTCAACTACTTTTTCTATGGTTACCTCAGGGATCAAAAATATTCTACTCTAAGATGTAATATAACCATTAAATAATTAAATAATTGAATCATAAGAAGGATTTTACTGGAATTCAATCATTTAAATAAAATCACACTTACTATAGCAAACTGTGTTCAACCTTCTATTTGAAAATTAATCTAAATATATTAATAAGACAGGAAAATTAACAATCACTATCTACTCATTATCTTCACTTAATTATTTTAATTTATCTTCCTACGATTTGTTCTTATACTTATCCTAATAACTATCATTATAAAATACTCATTTTATTATAATCAAGAGATTTATTATACAATTATTATCTACAAAGTCTAACTCTATTAAATACATTTCTTAAATATTTAGCATTCACCCATTGTAATTAGTACTTTTACAATTACAAACCTTAAAATATATTTTGTCAGTAACTTTCACTCTGAAATAATATAATACTTCTAAATTTATGATATAAATACATTTCAAAATTAGATTACAAAATCAGAATGTGACTCTTAAAACATACTGTTAATTTCTATTATATGCACTCCATTTTGTAATACTTAATAGTACCTTTTACATAAATCTTCAAGAGTCTTATATCTAATAAAAAATCTGAAGTACTACAAATTCCCTCTAATATAGTTATAATTTAAAAGCAATTGATAATTAATGTGTCAATTAAAATTCTTGAGATAAAGCAGGTAATCAATATATGCTATGTATAATTCCATGTGGACAATGTGCTTTACTGATATGACCTTGGGGTGGAAATGATTGTCAAATGCAATGAATTTACCAATACAAAATTTAAATCAAAATATTCATTTATTTACAACAATTAATAATGACAACAAACAGCTATGCATCTTATGATAAATAATTCACTAACAAAATAATCATTTAACTGTTTATACATTTACAATAAAATTATTTACATTTATCACAAATAGAAATAATAATTATTCTATACATTTTAACCATTCCCATTTTCATTATCTAGTTCTTTAAAATAATAAGTTCATTCTTCTTACTATCATCTTTGCTTTTCATACTATTGTTATATAGTTTTACAATTCATATATTATCTGGTGATTATCTTCTTAGTCATCTTTCTCTGTTTACTTTATAATTTTGTAACTCCAAATATTTTAATAAAATTATAATATTTAAATTATATTTCATATTCAAAATTTATATAAAATATTGTACTATAATCTTATCAAAAAATTATTGCTGCTATGGTAGTGTTACAAAAAAATAAAAACAATATTTATAATGTATTTAAAATGAATAGTGAAATTAATGATTCTTTTTTATATAATGTAATTCATTTTATACATTCATTCTTTATCTCTCACTTATATTTTCTGCTTGTCTTTCATCTCAGGTAATTATTCATATAGTAATTTATTCAGATGTTATTCAAATATAAAGTATTTGTTCTGTATATGGTCTTATGACTTTTCAACTAATCTGTCAAAATTTAGTAAGAAAAACTATAAAATTCTTAAAATATTTAGTCAACTTTTGATGCCCTACTTTATCATTATTTACCAAGAAAGTGCATAGATAAAAAACTGATTTTATCAAAAATACTATATCATAATAGAGGAGTGGAGATTTTCTTTATCTATGAGGTGTCATATTTTGGAAGGTAATCATTTTCCTAATAATCTTACCCCAATTTTACCCTGGCTTATTCAGAAAGCACTTACGGTATATATTACACTCATGACTTTGCATAAAATCCTCCCATCTCTATCTAATAAACTAAATGGGTATCACAAAGATTAATCCCATTCAGCTATTAAATCAGTTCTTCGGGATGATATTTTTATATTCTATCCTGGAATTTTAACTCATCTCTCTCTACTGTGTCTTCATCATCCATTATTATAATCCCTCTGGACCAATAATATAACTCAATTTTTTCATTAAATATTTTTCTATATACATTTGAAATCATGTTACAAAACAAATAGTTTACCTTTATCATCATCAATATGATACTTTTTTTATTTGTAACAAATGAGAACATGATTATTTTTTTTTACATTAACATTCACACTTTTCTTATTCTCATAGATAATATTATATTTTATAATATATTTATTTCTATTTTCATAGAATCCTATAATTTTTTTATTTATCACCACTAGTTCATTCCCCTTTGTCAAATATACTTTATGATAATACATTTGCAATACATCTACAATACATTTTACCACACTCAATTTTTTTAAAATTATATACCAGCTAAAATGTAAAGTTAAAATATTATACCCCATACACACTTTCATGTTATAATTCATATATACTCTCTTCATCTTTAAGCTTACTCTTCGTTTTTTTAAAAAAAAGAAGAACAAGAATGTATAATAAAAAGGTTAATACCTTGTAACCTTATATACTAGATTGCATATAAAAATTGTTTCAATTATTGCTAATTATAATACCTAGCATTTATATTTCATATCAATCAAAAAAATAATAACATTTAAAATTAAAATCATTTTCTCTTTGTTTTTCTAAACCTATTTCAAGTCCTAGTTTAATACTATCATGGTAACTGAATAGATGTTTACCATTCCTCATGAGTTTGAGTGTTTCCCATATCTTCTTTCTGCTAGAAACAAATGTATATTTAAATAAAATGTTTTACAAATAAGCACAAAACTAACTGGACAAAAGTTCTGAATTCTATGCATCTTTCTTTCTTGACTAATTTAAAATTACATGTGCATAATTATACTCATAAAAAATACATTAACAAAAAACTTTAATAAATCTTCCCAATACATCTTTACATTATTTTTTTACATTACAAAACTTTAGAATGTTTAATTAATTTATCAATAAGTTTACTTCAAATTATTTCTTCACTTTTCTCTTATTTATTAGTCTCATAAAATTTAAATACATATGAATAAATTCTTTTAACTTTTTTATATTATTCTTCCCATTTTTACTGTTTCTTTTATTATAATAATGCAAGATTTTACTTTCTATTTAAACATGAGAAATATTAATTCATCTTTTATCTGTCCTCTTTTTTTATTCATTATCAAATAAATATATGCTGAACATTTTTCCCTCAAAAATGTTCAAGGTACTTATCATACACCAATTACTCAATTCAAACAGAATATTAATTTTTAATTAGACTTATCACTCTCAACTAAATCATTATTTTAACACCTGACAAAGTATTTTTACAAGTTTTGAAAATTTATTTCTAGAGATTTAAGACTTGATTCTCATTTTTAATATATGACTAATAAAAATATTAATTTGACATAAATAAGTGAATGTTTTCTTATGTGAATGCAGATATATCTTTCTTTAAGGCAATGTAGTTGACTTTTCTTTCTCATGATTATCCCAAACAGTAATAGCAACTTTGGATTTTTTTTAAACTTCTTTTAGATATCATTTTAGTTATAAGCAAATGATCAGAATTGCAAAATAGAGAAAGTGGTTTAATCTAACTCCATGATGTTAACAATTGCTATAAAATATATTATATCCTTAGACAACATTTTAAATATTATTTTACCCTTTTAAAACTTTAAATATTTTAAAACTTTTATAATTTTTTACTGAGAAAAATTGAAACAGCTCCTGCTTTATCTATTGTATGAATCTGTACCTTGATTATCTGCTCTTTTCTTTCTCTTAAATATCCCAGGATAAAGTGATGCCAAAAAACTACTTACTTAAATCTCAGTGGTCAATATCCCAAATCAACTATTACAACTTTTAAATAAATATTTTTCTGTATCTATTCAAAATAATTAAAATCAATAAAATATTTTACAAACAAAAATAATTTAAAGCATTTCTTTAAGACTAAAATATTAAAAATATAATTATATTTTTAATAAATGATATTATTAATTGAATTTCAATATAAAGTTTAATAATCAATATTTATACTTAAAATATATTATTATTATGATAATTTTAAAATAAATTATTATCTTATAATTAATAATTGTTCATTGTTTTCTTTACTACAATTCTAAAGATTTTAAAAATTGTAATAAAAATAAATTAAAACCGAATTTATAAGTAACAATGTTTATTTGGATTGACAACTATTATATTGAAATTATATATTGGATTATAATATAAATGATTATAAATAAAGATGGTTATTAAATCTCTACAGAATTTTATCTTTAATCTTTATGTATTAAGTCATTTATCCATGTTATACCAAAATTTATAGCATTACTATTATCTCAAATTTAAAAATTAAAATTTTGGAACTATAATATATAATTTATATTCTATTCCTAACATGGATAACCTATCCAAAGGTTACAATATATATATATATATATATATATATATATATATATATATATATATATGATCACTAGATGGAGCTTTACCAATAGCTCCTAACAAGCTTTGTTTAAATAAATGACGAGAGAAAACCTCCACATAAAATGCAAACTAAAAGTAAGTTGTGAAATTTATAACTTGTTTTGTTTATCTCACCCCTGATCACCATCACTAACAAATACCCGGGGGTGCCAATTCTATTAAACATAGAATAAATTATCAAACTAACTTTATTTTAAAATTACTTATGAGGTTCTTAATTAAAGTTTCACCTTAACCTAGCTCAGTTGAGGGATACAGAGGTGTATGAGGTGTACAATGTACATTAGATGTGAGAGAAAATATTATAATTAATAGGAATAAAACATCTATCAAGTTCTATGCTAAACAAAATTAAATTGGTAAAATTTTACCAGCTAAAATTAACTAATTATCATCTATATTTCACCTCCTCCCATCATCCACATGCATTGAACAACCTCTATCATATTAGAAAATTAAACTAATAACTAAAATATAATATTTTAGAAAATGTAATGTAAAACTAACTGGATCTGAACCTAAACTAAATCTATCATTAATAAATTTTTAATTAAACACTAATCTAATCTAATTACCTGAATTTATTATTTGATCTGAATTAAATACTAAAGATCTCAGAAAATTAACTGATGGTATGGCTTAATCTAAAAACTTTATCTTTCACTAACTATTATTTAATATTATGAAAACAATAATATAAACCAAGCAATACCCTAACTAAAAAATGGCAATTATATAATGAAAGAAATCAGGCAAATTTTGATTTCAATTCATTATCTAAACAATTACTAAATAATAAAACCTTTTAAGACAATCAGTAGATAATTTTTATCTCATACAGTGTTTGGATCAAGGAAATCAATATCATCATATCTGGATGTTTATCATAATTAAATGAAAATACAATTATATTACATTAAATAAAATAAATGTGTGAGCATGTGTGGAAATATGAAACAATGAATGAATGTCAGAGAAGCCTTCTAAATCCAATTTTAAATAATAAAATATTTATTAACAAAATAAATATAAAAAATAGTTAATCAAACATTTAATCTTTTCTCATTGGTATGAGTACAAATTTTGAATTCACTTAACATCACTAGTTACAATTTTCATAAAATCAATAACACAAGATGATTTTTTAAATATCACATCTAATATATTATATCTATCAAAACATACTGATAGATTTGTGAAACACCTTATATTCTTATTGAATAATGAACCCAAAATAAAATCCACATATTTACTATAAAACAAATGGTTTTAATTATCAGTTACTTCTGATAAACCTGTTCAAGTGAAGAAATATGATCTTATGCTTTTAGTAATCAACTATAAAATTTACCTTGTTGTTCAACATTTTGCCCTATAGCACTTAATTATTGATTCACTTAATAAAACTATGACAAACAAAACATGGATTAAATATCTTCATTACTCAATAAAGTAAAATTAAAATTTTGCATTTACTTCAAATGCACAGTAACTATAACTAAAGTAAAAGGGGTTTGAAACCTAAGAATATTATCAAAATAGGTTTTGATAAGTAAAATTAATAGCTCCATTAATTAAACACATTCTTACCAAATCATATCTTGCAAAAATGAACTAAATAATTCCAGTAATTAAATATATTTGCCTTTGCAACATTGAAATAAAATATTCTACAAAATAACTATGGTTTTATTTTTCCAAAATAGAAATAAATAATTCTATTTATTAACTGTCTTTTGTCTTTACTTGCTTACTTAAAGGATGACTGAATGATAAAGATTAATGATATGAAACTTAAATGATCACTATAAAATGTTTTAAAATAATAATTAAAGTTGTACATTACTGATGGATTTTCTTATATCTTTCAAATTAACACTTTATGTATGAGTCTGTATTATGCTGTGTGTCAAAAAATAAATAAATAATTAATTCTAATCAATATAATCGGTTTGCTTATGAAGTTACAATTTGATCATAAAACAGACGAAGGCAATGGTCATTGAAGCTTTAGTTACTAACTTTATTACAGCTGTTTTGTAAGAAAATCTATTCTGCCTTTATTCTTCTTTTATCAATAAATTATATGGCACTTGGCTATAGTATAAACTGGAAAAACATTCAATAACACATGGGGATAAAAGATTTCAACAATTCAAGTCAGATAAATATCAACACAACAACTTCCAAGTCTACTTCTGAGACTAACTAAACTGGTGGGAATAAATCTCTTCACCAAATGAACAGGAGGATAATATATTCAACTTCAGATACTTTAATTCATAATAAATATCATCAAAACTGGCGGATTCTATCTACTGCTATCAAATCATTTCAATACACAGAAAATAAAGGATTACTTGATCCCATATACTATACTAGGTAATATACCCATGTTTAAATATTCAAATAACAAAAAGGGAGAGCTTGCTCCATCCCACAAATATGATAAAACATTGCATATAGCCACAAAAATACTTTTCCATTCAAACATAATAAAGAACAATAATTCTCACTTAAATACATCTATAGTCCTTTCAAACAATTAACCATCCACTTCCTCTGAAACTGATTGATTATATATCATTTGTAATTGCAATTAATATATGATTATTGCTAAGTTTAATAATAGACACACACACATGTATAAGCATAATGATACACAGACCATTTAAAATCACAGTAAGCAAAGAATTACTATTAAAATATTAGTTACTAATTCATAAAAGTGATAAAGAATAAATATTTCATATCTGATAATATTTAGGACTTGGTAACATTCTAATAATGGTTGGAAAACAAAGTAATAATTACTGTGGGCAAAGCAAGACAAAATAATTTTTTACAGTGCATTCAAATTAGCACAGATCTAAAGTAAAATTGAACTTAGATAAATAATAAAGCTGTATATTATAGATGAAATAATTATTGAAAATAATGGTTTTCTAATCTATAAAAAAAAATATATATGGTAAGATTTAATACAATGAAACTCTTTTAAAATAATTGTTTACCCCTTTCAAACTATAAATGGATTCTTCCATTTGTTTGCCACATGCATATGTTATAATTTAACATATGACAAACTTATATTAAACTAATAATAATAAAATACCTTGTATGGTTTTCCTTTATCATACATTTAATGAGACATTCTAGTAGAACAAAAATATAATAATACATATAATTAACATTTCTTAAATTAGCACTAACTATCTAAAATACTATTAAATAATAATAAAGTTCTTTCTTCTTAATTGAAACAAAAAGTTTATTAATAGTTTTTACATGACTTTCCTTGTCATGTCTCCAAATGAATAATAAGGATAATAATTATAATGCACAAGGATAAATATTGACACAAAATGGCACATTCCTGCAGAAAAAATGAAACAATGTTACTTTTAAGACGTATAAAGTAATATATCATATTTCATTCCTAGAATTTAAAATGCATTTAATAAAGTGAAGACATATAAATTTATCCATTTTATAATTTATTTCTCTTATTAGTTTTAGGAAACATGTAAATATCAATAGTCCACTCATTTGCACATTTAATCTTGTATTTCCTTCAATAGGTAAAAGTAGAAATAATTATGCCACTGTTCTAATAAATATGACGATAAAATTACACAATTATTATGTATATTTTTAAATTTTCTTTTACAATTAGCACAAAACTTATTAAATAGAGTTCTGGAAATGTTCAATAAAAGTTCACACCTTTTACACATATCAATGATGCACATTGCAATTATTCCATTCATAATATGATTAAAACTTAAGAAACTGAATTTTAGAAAATAAACAAACATTCTTCTCCTTTTTCCCAATAAGTTTAAATTTAAATAAAATAAATTTATAATCCTATCATGCATTCCCATTTTCTTAAATAGTAATAATTTAACTTGAATAATATAACATAACATTTACATGTATTTCAGAGAACAGTTGGAAAATTTAAATAGTCAGCCAAGAATAAAAATTGACATATCTTTTGGTGGTTTAAGTATTCATATTTGCAGACAAATATTAAACATTAAACTTTCAGTTTGAACTTTGGAAGAAAAAAAATTATACTATTAAACTTTGTTAAAATAAAACAGTATTGGAAGATCTTTCAGCATTTAGTAGTTAGCTGTTGAAGTGGATGACTGGAATACAGGAGTACAGTATGTGTAGTAGTAGTGATAGTTGTCCTTTTTATAGATTTTTAAAAGACTACATCACACTTTTTCTCTTCCATTAGCACAATATCTGAAAGTTCAAAGATCAACAGACAGAAAACACGACTTAATTTATGCAAGAAACTTTTGTCTTAAAAAAAAATAAGTGGGGAAAAAAAATCATTCTGTCTTTTAAATAAATAAAAAAAATATTAATATTAAATTGAATTAAGAATAAAATATTCTGTACTTTTAAAACAACAGAATAGAAACAAATATCAATTGTTTTAATAAATAAAATATTTTATATTATAATTATTACTTCATATATCATTAGTTCAGTGCTCAATTAATTCACTTAAAATGTAGTTAATCTGCTTTTAAATACTATTATCTATGAAATTAAATATTTGAATATGAAATGTGATATTTAATGATTTAATGGAATATATGAATGAAAAAATGAAGTTGAATAATGATATTGACATACATGAATATTTACTAGCAATGCACTCTAGACACAAAACTGATATGACTAGTTTAATGTAGATGAGTGAGACATATTTCACTGTTTATTCTATAAATTAAAATGTGTAAAGCAAATGAACTAGAGAATCACTCAGAACAAGTCTAACTATTTATTTGTGAACAAACAAAACAAATTAGCACCAACTCAAACTGACCTGACTATGTTTATAACAAACCACACCCCTATCCTATTATTAATTATACTCTAAAGTAAGCCACTAAACATCTAATAAATTTTAAATAGAACCTATAAATACTTGTAGTCTTAGTTTTAAATCATTAATAAAAAAAAATTAAAGTTTCACGTTATTTCATTTTTTTTTTAAGTAATACAATATCAGATGTTACTGATATAGTACCATCCAATCATAAATATTATTTCTGGTGCCAAACCAGAAGGTCACAATATATATATACTATAGATTCAGTCATAAAATTGATTTTTCTAGTACCAGGATCATATCCAGATGTGATAATCTTTACCAGTGCAAAGTTAGAGAAACCATTGAGATACTTAAAAGGCCAGATTATATCAATAAGCAAGATGATACATGCAAACTTCCTTCTATTTGGAAAGATTTTTTTTAAAAAAACAATCTTAATTTAGCATTTTTGCTATTGGTGGAACATTAATGTTTTTTTTTTTTAAATCAGTTATTGTAGCGCCTCTACTACCGTCTTTCTACCTTTTATCATTCAGTGGATGACTTGTGTAATCAAATCAAAATATTGGTATATTAATACTTAAATTTTTTTAACACAGATGAACTCGCAAAATATGTCTTTTATATATGCAACCTGTGAAAATCTTTGTATCA
This sequence comes from Epiperipatus broadwayi, assembly GCA_028023455.1. Taxonomy (NCBI): domain Eukaryota; kingdom Metazoa; phylum Onychophora; class Udeonychophora; order Euonychophora; family Peripatidae; genus Epiperipatus; species Epiperipatus broadwayi. Next base: position 16,332 of record JAQFVV010012499.1, read on the forward strand.
ATATATATATAGTGTGGGAAAATAAAAGATAGGGAACAATACAGAGGTTTCTAATCATTCAAAAAATATAAACTGGTGTATAGTAGAAGTAACAAAAAAAAAGATCAATGTCAAAATATACTTGTTTAAAAGAACTAAACTGGTATCATGGGATCATTGAGAAAAATAAATCAATAAAATGGTGTTAGATAATAATAGATGAACAGTTAATATCTTAAAGAGAATTCCAAGATATTGTATAAGATATCATATATAAGATGGTCAGATGAAATTAGATGTTTATGTGCTAAATAGAGAAGTTATATGTAGATCAAAGAAACTAAATTAAATCTGGTGAAACTTTTATCCTGAAGTGGATCAATCAATATTGTTTGACAATGATAGTTACTATATATGTAAAAAAAGAAAAAAAAACAATTTAAATATTTAATTTCAGGGCAAAGATTTCTTAATAAGAACCTGTCCAAATGAGAAAGGGGGGGGGTACATTATTCAGTGATTTTGTTAAAATATTTTACTGATTTTTCTCTCACTATTTTACACTTTAAATAATAATAATATCTAGGAATTTATTTATTTCCTTAATGAGAGTAGTAAAGAAATTATTTATCAGTCTTATCAAAAGCAGTTAGAGATTTCATTAGTTTTACATTTCTAAAATAATACCTTGTTATTGACCTGTAATCAAAAGATTAGCTTGGAAAGAAAAATTCAGAAGACAATTACACGTTTATCTAACCTGACTTCAAATCCAAGTCAGGTAGACCTGTTAACCATTATGCACTGGAGTTTTATATTGTATATATAGAATATTATTTTACTAAAATTTATAGAGTATATTAATCATAACAATTTAAATATTTCTTCACTGTCTACTCACGTAAGTAATATGATATTTTAAAGTGATTAAAAATATAATGCACCGATTTTCAACAGAAAAATAAACAAAAGTAAAATTGAAAAATGGAAAAATTAATTAGAAAGTAAACCACTTCAAAATGATTTTAATTAAAAGCTAAAATTAAAAATTAAAACTGCTTATCACATTTTCAGGAATGTTTACTTGTAGTTAAATAAGTTGTCGGAATATTAATGAGAGTTTGTTAAGTGAATAATAATAATAATAATAATAATAATAATAATAATAATAATAATAATAATAATGATAATAATAATACATATAGAACTGAGTCTCTATAACACTTTCTGATATTACTCATTACTCACTTTATTAAAGAGAAAAACATGTGTGTGATCAGGTGGGTCAGCAATATGAGAAGGCACTGAGAGTAGTGGGTCGTGTGAAAGTCTGAGTTCGAATCCCGCATATATTACATATATAAATGCAGGTTTAAGCCTGTACAATGTAGTAATGAAATTTTATGGATAATATATTTTCATGCTCCTTTAATTACAAGCATTAAACTTTTTGTGTATATATATAAATTATAATTAATGTTATGATTGCAAAAAAAATTGCAAAAGACATGTGATTGAATTGTATCATTCATTTCGATCTATCCAGGTCTTTCCAGTTATGTCAAATCAAAGTAGTTTTTTATACTTTACATATCAGCGTTCATGTTTACCTTCAATTGCTGCATTTTTATAAAGATTTATTATATAAGGGATATGAATACAGACTTTTAAACTCCCTTTAGCAATTCACTCCATCTCATACAACCGATACACATGACCACACACATTCATAAAAGAAAAATGATCTTCAATATACGTTTTTGTGCCGAACCACAATTTATCAGTGAGTGCAGATCATCATTTTTCACGTATATATATATATAAACAGTGCTCAGTTTATATTAAGATAGCAAACTTTCACATTTTAATGGGCAAGACTCTCCGTCAAAGTTTGAAAATCTGTATCCACTGAAAAGTGCTGGCTTAGCACAGAATACCTATATTTGAGATCATTTATCTTTTATACATGTGTGTGGACATGCGTACCAGCTGTATGAGATAAAGTGGAATGTAGCTTGAAAGTCTGTGTTCAAATCCCTTGTACAATTACATAACTCCAGATATATAAATTATATTTGTATAATAAAATTACACTTATTTTAAATATATAAATGTTCAGACATTTATAAAGAAAAGATAGACTTGTTATTTTAAAAATTGACTTTATTTATGCTGAGCATGCTCCAATGTATACCATAACTATATTACATTACTAGTATTGGTAGTATTTAAGTATACTTTCTATTATTCAAATTCATTGTAATTTGTTGCATAAGATCTCAACACTGACTCGTTGTAAATAGAAAGGTTTCGCAAATGTTAATGTGTTATAGAATTTGTGGACTTAATCAGTGATGTATTTAATAGCCTTATGCTCTCAAATCAAAATGCTTTAGATTCTCCTATTTATTTAGAGAGTAGGTTAAGATAACAATGGCCCTCTTGTCTTTTAAATAAATCTTGTGTTAAAGATTTACAGAGGTCTTTACTGTCGTTTTTTCAGGTGCATAGTCTTAAAGTTATACCCTTATTAAATATTACTTTAATTTGTTGTGTGGTCATGTAAATTTTATTTCAAATCTTCATAGAGAGCCTTTTTTTTAGATAATGGTGCTAGTATCTTATTTATTTATCTTGAATTGATCTTTGGCTATGATCCAAGCCTCTTTAATTTTTCTATTTTTATCATTTCTCTTAGTACAAATAATTTTTGTTTTAGATAAATTGAACTTATGGTCAAGGTATTGCTTGGGTTCTATAAAAATGGAGAGTATTTGTTACTTCTTTTAGCTTTATTATAGAGATACTTGTACTGAGCCAATCTTGTAGACAGATTGGTTTGTGATTCATCATAATAGGCATGCAGACATTTGGTTTGAATGCAAGAGATTGTAAACTATTTGATGATCTGATTTGATAGACAATTTATCTTTTGAATTGTTCGGCAAGTTATTTAAAGCTGGGGAGAAGAAAAGCTTATATTAAATTTTTTTGAACAAATTTGTTTTAATTTTTACATATTTTTGGTATATATGATAAGCTTATCCATTTCTTAGTATCTTCAGGTTTAGACTGCAGCAGTTTATTCATTTTGTTGTAGAATTTTTGGCCATACTATAAATTTTAATAATATTGTATTCCATATTTTGTAGATCCTTAATGTATGCATCTATGTTCTTTTTTCAATCAATTTCAAATTATATAATTTTGCATTCTTATGTAGGAATCCTTTAAGTCCAGCAAATTTGTGGGACATGGGTATTTTTGATTTGGCATGGATTGTATTTCTTACAAGATAATTTTAATATCATTTTATAATTTAGTGAATGTGGCTATCTTTAAACATAATGATCCAGAAATTCCAATTTGTGATGAATATCTATGATCTGAGTGTCAGTTGTACATAATACTGTGTCATCTACATATCTAAAGTAAAGTATGTTGGAAGATGGGGAAGTATACTTAGAAATAGCTTCATTATCAATGTTTGATAAGTTTAGGCTACATATAATGCTATTGAATGGAAGGTCCATTGGTCATCCATATTGCATATGATAATGTTTTTCACTGCAATTGCAACAATACCCTTCCTGATCCATTTGAATATTACTATTATGAATTACTTTTATACACATTTTAACTGACATTTTGAAGCATTTCATAAATATATTTTATAGATTGTAGATGACACACAGAGTTATAAAACTTTTTAACATCTAATGATGGTATTTTGTATTTATTGTGTACTTTTTAAGTTTTTAATCTTATTTATATATTTATAAAATAATTTGATTGTATATGTACCAAAGCCTAACTCTTTAGTTAATCATGTAGCAATCATTTTTGACACATTATAAAAGTATAATCCTTCAAAATCTATAATAAATCTTAATTCTGTTCTTTTTGTGTAATTTTATATTCACCAATATCATTGGTACTATTGCAGTAGAAGTGTACTTTTTGAGATAATTGATTTTGATCAATGCTTTTTCGTAGTGTTTTCTCCCTGTGGATGAGATAAATTTATCATTTTTACTTTTTAAATTATAGAAGGCTATTTGATTAAATTTGAGATTATTAATTTGCTGGTTCAATCTCTTTTTATAATATCTTTATTGAGCAAAATTAAATGATTGCTTTTGTCTTATTTTAAACATATCTACTATTTCTAGTGAATAAATTTGTGAATACTATTTATTTTATTGGACCGACTGTCTTTGTTAGATTCCTGTACTGGTATTTATTGCTCAGCATGAATAAAGCCAATTTTTAACATAATAAATGTCTGAATATTTATATGTTTAAAATTACACGTGCAAAGAAAAGAGATAAGATATTAAAAACATGCGTTGGTAGCCGAGAGGTCAGCGCAATCACCTTGCAAGCAAGCAGTTGCTTGCAGACAGTTGTCGCGGGTTCGCTTCCCGGTGGATGCTTTGACATATGGGGAAAAACATATATTTTTAATAATCATCATTTAATAAAATAAATAAATGATTAATAAACACTTTTTATAAGATGGAAGTTATTATTTTTATTTTATTCTTAGATATATACTTCAAACTTTTGAATAATCATTTATACTCAATAAACCTTTATATATTATGCATGAGAATCTATTTCACTTTTTTTGCTTGTATTTAAATGATTTTATATTTTTAGAAAAGATCGTAGAATCGAAATCGATATTACAAGCTATTAGTCTAATTTTCCCAACGTCTACAATTCTATATTTGGAGAATAAAACTGTAATTTTTAGATATATGACATTATATTTAGTAGTAAAAGGATATAAATTTAAAAATAAAAATTGTTATGCATAGTATATAAAAGGTTTATTATTCATTAGTAATATAATTAAAACTTTTATCAAATTTTTAAAAAATATATAATAAATTGTGGCTTAATAAAAAGGGTTTAATAATCATTTATTTAATTATTTTTAAAACAATAATTAAATGGCTAATAACTTGACTAAAATAACTGATTGACCTTTGATTAAAAACGTTCAACTCTTAATTGTATCACCGCTGCAACATATATATATATTACTTCGAACAAAATTTAATTATACAAACCAATATATTTACATCTAAGAACTCTTATCAACTTTGATGTCACATTAAACAAATTAAATAGATTATTTAATATGACCTTTTCCTGACTTACATGGCCTTTTTCAACTGTCTCAAGAGCACCCTTGTATCATCTTAAACTAATGTTCAAAGTTCATTAATTTGTGAATGTCAGACATTATAATCAATTAGATTTTATAGCATGAAATAAACAGAATATAATCTTCATTAAATAGTATGATAAGTTAGCCTAAATCAAAGTTGAAACAATTATTAATTATCTTCTTAAATTTTGAGTGGGAATATTTTTTTAGTAAATAATTTTATGCAAGAAATGCTTGATTTATATTTCCTCTCCCTACAAGTGTAAAACAACATAAAAGTGTCAAAAATAGTTGTATCATATGCATGGAAAATTATAAATAGTTGTAATATTATTAATAATAATGAAAATATGTTATTATGTACATAATGAGGTTGATATAAATTTTTTCATACTTTTGCTTAAATAACACTTCTGTAAATTTTTAATTAAAAAGTATGTAAGTCTTCATGGGATCCTTGAAAAAAATAAAAAATATTGTTACAATCTGTTTAATAGAAAACTATTTATTTTTTTAAATAATAAAGAGGTGGTCCCTTAAAATGTGTCATTTGATCTTAGTGATACTTCTATTATTATAATTTATAAAAATGAAAGCTATAAAAAATAAAAATTATTACAAAACAGCTTTAGTAGCTATTACATCAAAGTTGCTTTCAAATATTTATATGAATAGATTGCAGTTACAAATAAATGGTAAGAATAATATATTGAACAAAACTGAGATCTATATATTTTTACTGCTTTATTGATTAGTTTAGTGGGAAAATATTTAAAAGTAATTGCTTGCCAAGAAAAAAATGTGTTCACATTGTAAAGAGATCATATAATATATGAGGTGTAATATTTATAATATAAAAACTGAGAAATGTAAAATAAAAAAATATATTAGACTTTGTTTTCTTGCATCTTTTATTTTATAGTGATCTTTGGAACAAATTATAGGTGAATTTAAAAATTGGGCATGGCAATCAAATGTAAGTTTGATTGGAAGGATAGGATTTTATAATTCAACATAATAAAATAAAAACCATGAATGTTATTATTTTGATTCTTAGACATTATAATATGTTGATTGCATTTTTTTGATATTTCAAATAATAGTTTATAAAATATTCTGATTTGAATAAAATCTACAAAGAATATAATGAGAATTAATGTTCAATATAGCTTTAAGATATCAATAAGTTTAAATTTATCTTAATTTTATTATTTATTAGAAAGGTAAGCATAAATGTTCAGATGTTACTCAGACTTTGATATTTATTGATATTTAGCAAGTTAAAAATTATTTCATTACAATGGTAATATAAATATTATAATAAGTATTATATATGGGGCTAGTATTGTTTTAAATTTATTAAATAAAATTAAGATATGAGTTTATTTTATGACATACAGAAAAGCATTGCACTAAGAATGTTTTATCTACATGTTTTTGTATGCTGTAGGAAATTGTCAAAATATGCTTTCATGAAATTGCATATGTAAAATAGATAAAGATTAAGACATTTCAAAAAGTATTTTATGTTAAAATTAAACATAGTTTTGATGTAAAGGCATATATTGTTTATGTTATAAAGATTTTCTCTAAGACACTCTAAAAAAGACCAATGTGAGATACTTTTACTGAAATTATAATTGTATAAATAGTGGCATCATACATAGAAAACTTGAAAAATATGATGTTAAGGCAGAACAATAAAATTCATTAGAAAAAAAAAACAGTATGCAATAAATATAGATGAATTTGTGGCTTATATGTTGTTTTTAGAATCATTCTAAAACTCTCTTTTAACTTTTTCTTTTTTTTTTTTAAAGAGAAATTTATTATATGATACAAACCAATTTACAAATTTGTTATTACATGCCAATACAATATAACATAAATTGATTTATCTTGTTACATTACATTTTCAGATGTGAATAACACACTTTTAACATGTCTATTTCCATGTATGCTCGGTTTAATTCTGTAGATTTAGCAATCATCTTCTTTATTTGAAGTTTTGCCAGATGGCATTTACTAAACAATATGAAGCTATTAAATTGTCTCTTTATTTGATTTTTTTCTACAATTTTCCTTAGTTCCATTCCCTGCAGATCTACCAATTTCCTGATAGTGATTTTACATCATGTGCACCATAACATGAAGTAAATGAAAATTGTAAGCCTTATTTCTGCATACACTCCTTGTTTGATGCATCTTTTAATGGGTATAAATTGACCAAATGGATTGTTTATCCATCTTGTAATGAGGGTTTTATGGTAGTTTAGATTGTTGCATCTAATAAATATATGATCAATGGATTCCTCTTCTCCACCGCATATCTGGCATATAGAGTCTATTTTCTTTGTTTGTTCGGTGGGCCAGGAAGACATTCATGGGAAGGGAGTCCAAGTTATATTTGATTATGAAATCTTGGTACTTTTCTTGGATTGTGTGTTTCTCTCCATTTAGTAATTTATTCTGTGGTCCAGTATTTTATTTTATTTGTGATTGGGTTTTCTTTTAAGTCAATTACCTTTTGTATATAGAGACTCAATCCACTTGTTGTTAGCTGGTGGGGGCTGATCTGTAGGGGTAAGGTCTTCTGTGGATGATAAGTTTGGATATTTGTTTGCTATATTAAAATAGCGAATTATAGTTGTTTTGTATGATTAATGTTTTAATAGAGTGGAGTGAAAGGCTATTAAGTCTTCTTGGTGTTTGCAATGTTCGGAGACTGATAGCAGCAACCTTTTGTCCCCAAAACAATTTAGTACAAAAGGCATTCACTTTTTGAATGAATTTTTTAGATGGGCATATTCCAGTCAGGAAATATATAATTTTAGGAAACACCAATGAGTTGAGTAGTGTTACTTTACCTTGAAATGAGATATATAGCCTGGTAAGTGAAGTGATTGTCCATTGTATTGAGTTTAGTAGTGTTTCTTTAATTTGGTGTTTCATCAGTCTATTTGATTTGTAAAAATCAAAACCTAAAATTTTTTGCAGATTCACCATAAAAGTTTGTTCTTATTCTCTTTCCACTTAGCAGTTTCCATGTGGATGATTTGGTCATGTTAAATATCAGTTTGAAATTGTGGTGTAATTGGATATATTTTTTTTCTAATTTGGGTATATATTTGCTGGAGGGGAGACAGACAAGTACATCATCCATATAACTGATGTGCTTTATCTCTCATCCAATGGTCAGTACATATACTCCCGGAAGTGATTTTTTGATCTCTCTCAGCAGCAGATTAATATACGCTATAAATAGTGGCACTCTGAGTGGAGATTCCTGAGGGATCAAGATCAGAGAATCAAACCCATGGGCAACTTTACCATTCATTGTGATGAATATGGATCTATTTGTTAGTAGGTTGGCAATTATTTTGAGATAAACTCTCAGCACCTCATATTCTTGGAGGATGTCTATCAGGATGTTTGGTCTGACAAAGTTGAATGCCACATCAATATTTAGTTGGATGGCAATCTGTTTGGACATTCTTTTGGCCTGAATATTGTCTAAAAGGAGCCTCATTTGACTGATGGCATTAATCAGTGATTCCCCTTTCCTAGCATATTCATCTTTAGAAATAAAGTTGAGGATTTTGTTTTGTATTTGATCCTTGATTAGCTGTTCAATTATTTTTATTAATAGGGGGATCATCAATATGGGTCTTAGATTGTTTAGATCAGAGGCTCCCTCTCTTTTTTTAAAAAATGGGACAAGGATATTGGGTATAAATTGTTAATCTTTCTATATCCCTCTATAAGGTGGTCAATCATGGCCTTGATTATGGGTTCTGAGAATCTTTCCAAATAAAAAAGAACAAATTTAGGTATTTCATATCTTCTCTAAAGTTATTTCATGAGAATTATCTGGGTCAAGATATATAACCTCACTGATGTTTCTGCTCTTTTCCGATTGTAGCCTTGATTGAAAATGTTGTCGAATAGTATTTATCATTTCTGAGCCTATGACTGTTTTGTCTTTTATTGTTAATAATTGTGGTACAGCTTTCTTGTTACTTGTCCCCAGAACCCACTGGATGTAACTACTAGACCAACACTGCTGGTCTAACAGAAATCTCCGAGCCCACTTGATGGATAAATATTCAGCCAGAGATCTCTGTTGGTCTTTATATTGGCTTTTGAGGGCAAAGAATCATTCAACAAATTCTGTATTTGAAATGGATGGTGTGGTTGCTCTAATTTCATTGTCTATTGAATATCAATCTGCAAGTAATCTTATTGGTCATTTTTAAAGATAATTTATTTGATTATTTATTGGAGAATGGCAATGATGGAGAATCAAGCCTCTTCCACTGGCATTTTCCATATATCAATTTTATTGAAGCAGATGTAGGCTTCAGAGAAAAGCTTTTCTGGAGTTGTTTGCTTGAGAAGCATTCTAATAGTTCTATACATTCCATCAATGACTTCCCACCTGGTGTCAACTTCCAGACCTATATTTAGAGCAAGGTGATCTGAGAAAGAGACAGGCCAGAGTTTTCCATCAATGTTAAAGTGCAAACTGGGTGAGTACCAAACAAGGTCAATAAAAGAGGTGGTCTTTTTTGTGTAAAAGGAGAAGGCATTGTTGGGGAATAGGCCTTCTCCACACATAACCACTCTGTTTAGAGAGTGGACATACTTTTTATTGAATTTGTCATATGTTACATAGAAAACACCCATAATAATTATTGGGGATTGATTGGATGTGATGACTGAGTTTGTAATGTTGATCACATTTCTAATTTAGTTTTGATCATTTTTCAAGTATATGTAGATTAGATTGATTTGGATTTGATGATAGGTTAAATGCATGATTAAACAGTTTAAATCAATATATAATATTTTAAAGCTGGAAGGAGGATCTAATCTGGAAATTGATTAGAATCGCCAATCCTCTTGCTACAGTCATTGAGGTTAAGAAATTAAAATAACTGATATTTGAAAGATTAGATGAATTTTATGATTTGAATTGTTATGAATTTTAGTTTCAGACATGCAGATAATATTGGATTTGTGTTTAATTAACCAATCTTTTATTGCATGAACTCTACTGAGTGCATTAAGACTGTGAACAGTAATCCCAACGAATTTCAACTTCATTTAATTTGTGTTTCATGATATACACTTGTATTGAGTGAATAATCACTCATTTTCCATTTCCTATTCCATCATTGTGATTGATTGTATGTATTTTCACTCTGTTCCATTCAAATGAATATTCTGTATATTGTTTTATTTTCCTCGGTTGATAAGTGGGCTGGCTGAAATTTGTCTAATTGATTATATAGATTGTGGTCTGACTGGGATCTGTCTGATAGATTATAGATATTGGCCCTTCAATATAAGCTGATCTTCTTGTGTACAATGATCTTAAGTTTTCTTTTCTTTGTCAGTCATTGTATGACAACTGCTGGTCTCTGGAGATGGTGAATCTTTTTTTCTTCATTTCTGTTCTTCATCACTACTTTGACTCAAGTTGGGTGAAGAGATTGAGTTCCAGCTTTTCTTTCTTCACTTTCTTTTCTTCTTCTTAATTTTTTCTATGAGGTCATTTTTATTTGAATTACTTGAGTTTGAAGTTTTTTTCCCTCTCTGCATTGTCTAAAGAAGACCATGCAGAATCAACTTCCAACTCACTTTCTGTCATGTAGTTATTAGAAATGTTATTAGTTAATTTTTTATCTGAACTAGATTCACTATCACTTGATTTCTTTTTAGATATTTCACTGATTGTCTGTGAATCCAGGATGGTGGTTATAATGTTACCTATTTTACTGGATTGTTCTATTGATTCCTCATATGTCAGGCCTCATAAGTCAGAGATTGATGTTTCATTTATCTCATTGAGTAGGCATTTCATTTCTGGAGGTTGTAGTGTTGTATTTGTAGAATTAGTAATTAGTGCTCATGTTATTCTGCTGTTGATTTCTGTTTTTATTCTGAGTCTCATCGAGATGGATGAGATTGATCAAGATATTTTTATTTATGTCTTCCATGCTTATTACCCTTTTATCTTCTTTTTTTGAGCATCTATATACTCTATTTCTTTTTGTATCATAATTTTTACACATCCCGGCCTCACAACCTCTAATGAGGTGAGTTCTTGCTAAACAATAAAAGTATTGGGGTGATACACCATGAAAAGTGACAATCATTGGTGATCCACATGAGTAGATCACTGTCGGGATGTCATTGGGGTGCACTCTCTTACTTAAGTTGATGGAGAAGGTAGCTGTATTTGAGAGAATTTGTGCATTAGTTCTGTAGTCATATTTACATTTGAAATTTGTTATTCTACCAAATTTTCCAATCATGTTTTCGGTTTGTCTGAATCCCATTAAGCAATTCTTTATTGTTCCAGCTAAGTTGATGGCCTTATTGATGTCTAGAGTGCATAGTATTTTTTCATCCAAATTTCTTATTGTGTTTTTGAAAGCATTCTGTTGACCATAGGTTTTAAACTCTACCATAATATATCTATCATTCAGGTGGATAAGAATCTGGTTGATACCCATCCAAATATCTTTGTTCATCACCATGTTACAAAATTTTTCGATTGGAAATTTGTATAGATTATTTTGTTGATTAGTTATGGCTAATATTAACGTTTTATCATTAATGTAATTAGAAAATGAGTTTAAGAGCAAATCAGGGTTGGAATTATTAAATATTGTATTAATGTCTATGTATTCTTCATCAGAGATCTGTTTGAAATCATTTATTTCATTTAGTATTTCAAATTGCAGATCATCATCTGTATCAATATCAATAATGTTGAGAATTGAATTCTCATTAGAATTAAAGGATTGTCTATTTTCATGATGAATCTTATTTTTGTAATCATAGCTTCAGCATAAGATTTCTTGTTTAGTGTTGTGTTTTTAATTGCATGGTTTACTATACTTTGATTATTATTTGAATAATTGTTTTCCCTAATTCTAGTATGTTCAAATTCTTCAAGAGTTTTGAATAGTGTTTTTTTTTTATTGTAATAATTTTTAACTTTATCTTTAGAATCATCGTCCTCTTGCAGTCCCCCCATCCTTTTTCTTGATAGAAGTTTCCTACTTTATTACATTCTTTTCAACCTGAATTGGATATAAACTAGTTTTTGGGGAATTCTGTGTTTGTTTGTAAGAGCTGAAAAATATAGTTGTTTTATACTTTGAGTCATTAGTAAAGACTTCCTGTTTCACATGCTGTTCATTTTGATTGCACTTATCAGTCTCTAACGTTTTAAAATAATTTTCATGCTCTGATTTTCTTTGGGCTTTAGAATAATTTTCGTTTTTTGTTGAAGACTGACTAGAATAGTTATTATGGGAGGTTAAGAGTTGAATTTAGATTGTTCTTATCTTTTAAAGTGGTTTTAATATGGATTTGATAAGATCTGAGATTTTTACTTTTAATATTATGAAATTCAGTGACATACATTTTATCGTTTATGATAGTGACTTTCTTACTCTTGCCTGAGGTAGATTTGGAGGGTTTAACCCCTTTCATGAATTAATAAGACTAAAATATTTAGTCACCAACTTTCCTGGGTTCTTTTTGTTTAACCCACTGTCCTTTTTCCCCATTAATTCTGTAGCTTTATAGGATCTCCAAATGACTGATGTGAACAACTTAAGCATCACCTGGTGTTCATAAATTTTGGTTTTTTCTTTTTTCCTTTTTTATTTTTCTAGCAATACTATACTTATTATTTTTCTAGCGATACTATACTTATTATCATCGATAATAAGTTTTTAATTATATATTGCAATGAAATGGGTGGGGTTGATTTGGATCAAATATTTATGTCATTCACATTTTAGATGAGATAGTAGTTTTTTCCATAGTCATCTGTTATTGCACAGTCACTATAAAAGATATCTCCAGTTATACTGCTAGAGAATTATTAAAAAGTAATCTGGGGATATTGGATGAGTGAGCACTAGATGGAGATTTTATGCACAGCCTTCTGGCACCCATTGATTACTCTAGTTGGCACAGGGTGGCACTACTGTATGGAGAGTTTTGCTTGTTTAATAACTTATTAAACATAAGTTATAAGAGATGGTGATCGTGTGATCTTTAATGTTTAAAGTCAATATTCCTGATTTTACCACTACACTAATCATAAAATTAACTTTAATAAACATTAAAATAGTTCACAATATCAAACAAATATTAGGAATTTTTACTAATAATATCTATAAAAAGAGAGACAGACTGCTCATTTGTGTGTCTGATCATAAGAATATAAGAAAGATTCCTTCAGGATCAAGTTGTATATATTACTCATAAAGGAGCTTTAGTATTTTCTTATCTGATTATGATTTGCTGATTTCATTCCTTGAATTGTTGATATACTCCCTTTCTTGTTTACTATATTATTATTATTATTATTATTGTTATTATTATTATTATTATTATTATTATTATTATTTTTTTTTTTTTTTTTTTTTTATTATTATTATTATTATTACTATATTATTATTATTATTATTATTGTTATTATTATTATTATTATTATTATTATTATTAAATGTTTAATAAGCATTGCTGATAACGCGAAGTCTAAAATTTATATATATAAATTACCGGATTATTTCTCCAACACATATTATTAAGCAAAAATAAAAAATAAAATCGATATCACACATATGTTGTCAGATTTATTTTCTCTATAAAATGAATAATGATTTTATTCAGACAAACTGTATATTGATTATTTGCAATATGAACTTGAATTTTAACAGGCTTTTTGACAGTTCAAATATATGTTACTTTTACATTTTACAATTTTGTCCTCGTTACTTCTATGTTGCTTAATGACACATTTGATTTAAATGAAATAATTTGTAGTAAAAACTTAATCAAAATACTCCAATAATATAAAACTATATACATATATATATATAATAATTAAAATACAAAATGATAATCAGAGTGTAATTAATATATGCCAATAAGACTGTTAATTAAATTCACATTGTCCCCATCATTTATACAACTGAATAATTAATTATTCACTGTATATGTGTGTATCTAATGGCTTACCTATGCAAGTACTAAGCCTTCCATTGAGGACACATTTTCACACTATAATTATACACTTAATAGATATATTTTCTGAAAGATTTATTTATATTGAATGCTATAGCAAAATGCTGGCTGCTAATTTCATGAAATTTATCCATACATGTGTTTTCTTGTTATATTTTCATGTCTAAACTCAATAGAAAAATATGAATAATTAAGGGAACTGGAGAATTGGAAATGGGTTACTAAGTGTTAATAAAAACAATAAAGTTTAATTAATGAAATAATATTATTATTCAATTTGGATATTTGCATAATAATAAAGCAAACGTTTATATAAATAAAATAAAAATATAATGGCAATCACTATCAATGCCTTTTTGCAGTTGCATGGATATATCCAAATACCATTCTTAAAAAAAATAGTCTTAGCTTTAAAATTCAACTGCTTTAAATGACATTTTATATTTTTATCTGAAGTATTGTATACTTAACATACAAATCAATGCTTTAAATAAATTCAAGTGTTACTTATCTGAAATTATATAATGTAAAAATCTATAAATAAAATATGTTTATTAACTGTGAATGTAATGTACATTTAAAATCTAAAAATACTTCTCATAACTGCAAAAATTTGAATTCGTCTATAAGACTGTTATATCTTTCCTATTTTTCACTTTTCACTTAAGATGCTTAAGTAATACAAAAATTATGCCAAATTAATTTATATACAAATTATGGCTAAACGTTTGGTTCTGTAAATTGATTCAGAATACTTTTTGCCAAATCTGTGCAAAAAATATTAAGCCAATAAAGTATTACCTGATTTCATCATATTGTTTTAGCTTATATTTTTTACTATTTTCTACTGTCACTTCTTAAAACTCACAGTAAATAGCAAAAAGAAAGTGAAAATTATGCTGCTATAACAGAAATATTAATATAGTTTTTATAATTAATTAAAAAAAGTCATATTGAATAGCACATGAAAAATAGGAATTTTCTAAAGTCAATTTTTTAACTCATAAACATAAAGATTTAAATTTCAATTAGCTTAAATGAATAAGATTATGTTATTAAGTTATCAATATTTAAAATTATCAATTGCTATAAAGATAAGAATACAAGTATAATTCAGTTTTCCATTATATATATTTACTTACATTGGATGGACATACAGTTTTAGATTATATTTTGTATTTTTTTTTTTTTATAAGTAATGGGATCCTCAAGCATAATTTATTTTGAGCAAGAATATTTAAATCAATGGTCATTATTTAAAAACAACTTTTGTTTTAATATTACCTTTTATCTGCTTTTATTTACTATATAAATTCTGTCTGTTTGCTTATTTAGGTTAAATTTTATAAGTGAATTTTAATGTTTCTATCAAATAAATTTCCTTTAAAATTTGTAAATGTTAAAACTCATATAGGGTGGTGCATAAGTCACAATGGATTTTAAAAATATATAATTTTTTTACATTTTAATTTTTAATATATATATACAAATGATAATAAAATCTAATATTTTGAGTTTTTAAGGACTATTTATAAAACACTATATCATTTACATATCCATCGTTTCTCTTTCATAAATATGAGCTCTTTCTAAAATACTTTATGCTAATTTTGCAGTAAATCAGTCAATAAAGCTTTTATTTCAGGTATAATTTAGTTAAAGAATTGTTCTTGCTTTATTAATACAAACTCTAACCTTAAGCTAACCATAAAGAAAGTAATCAGAAGGTTTTCACTCCAGAAAACATGGAGCACAATTTTTTCAAATTGGATGATTGTCAAAATTTTTAAGACTACTATCATGCCCAGAGAAGTGTGTGCAGTAGCTCCAACTTGTTAGAACAAAATTTCCTTATTGCTATTAATGTAATATCTTTCACCATTCAGTTACAGAATTATCATTATTAACCCAATGATTAATTCAGATGAGATACCAGACTGTGTCTTTAAAATGATATAATTCTTTCTGATGGAATGCTCTATTATTATCTGAGGGAAATGGGATACTTTAAACAAAGAATCATTTTATTTTGTTCTTTAGTCAATTGTTTCATAAGAATAGCTCATATGAGATGTTGAGTCTTATTCCTTGGCATTAAATCTTACACTAATTAAAATTTGTATTGAAACAGTTTAAAAATTTTTTAAATCCTTTGCATTGACCTTCAAGAATTCATAACTCAAAAGAATATCTTCAGGTTGAAGTAGTCAGACTATCATTGATACTTACCTGAGCATACTGAGTATTCTACTACTTTCAGACAGAATATGATCTTTTGCATTTTGGAAGATGTTTTTTTGTGCTTAAAAACATTGTACTAGATTTAGGCTTAATGGGACTGAAATATTGAATAATGATGTTCAAAATAAAATTCAAGGATTTTGTTTTCATTCACTAATGGTGTATTATTCTATATGTAATCTCTCAGATGTAACAAAAATAAATTGAAATAAGTTATATATTTTTTAAATGTGCTTGTGAGTTTTATATCATCCTGTATTTCTGAGTGGTCTCTTGATTTGTTTAATGTAGCTGTATTTGAAGAATAAATTTTAAATATTTTGATATCCTTTCAATATGAGAGACAATTTTTTTTATAAAAAGCCTAAAAATATAATGACTTTACAATAAATTCATATAGAAATAACAACAAATCTTGATTTCTTTTGATTGTAAAAGTTTCTTTAAATTTTAGGTTTTCTTAATTTGTAAAAGTGTATTTTTTAAAAAACTTGTCTTGCCTTTTATAAACAAAATAAAATTGGAATAAGTTTTTAATGAATATTTTTCTCAAATATTCCACAAATCACAACATTGGAATACTAACAAAATTAAAAATTATATATATGTTAAAATGAAGATTTTTTATAGGCATAAGATGAATAAAATATATTTTCAGGATTAATGATGTTTAATAAAATAAAATTAAAATATCAATATTTTGATAAATAGCATTTCTCCTAACAAAGTCAAAAAAATCCAGTAATAATGACAAGGTTATAGAAGAAATAGTTGTATAACATATAATGATTTAAATTTGGTAGTGTTTTTAAATTTTCATTCATTCGCATAAAAATGCCTACTATATGGAAGAGTATTCTTATGAAAGTAAATAAATATTTAAAAACACTACTGAATTTAAATCAATGTACATGATACATTTATATCTGCTACAACCATATGACCTAGCTTAGTTGAAGGCAGTGCTATTCTATAGAAACTTAGCCTTTATTTAATATATATATATATATATGGTGTATCTGAATTAAGTTCAGATCCACATTATTATTTTAGATGAAAAACTGAATTTAAAGACTTGTAGATGTCAAAAAATTTCAAATCTTTTTACAACTTAACTTTTAGATAAATGCTTAGCTTGAGTTAGTGTCCTAGCTCCTCACTGAAGAGAGCCATAACTCAAAAACGATCTGGGGATATGGGCAATTCTAGATAAAGGTGATTTGAATGCTTACTCATGTAGCATTTATCATAAAAATGAAAAAATAAGCTTATTTAAAGCTATTACCGTGCTCTTTCTATTATATATATATATATAATGTTTAAAGCATCAGATTATAAAGAGTCAGGTCATATTTTGAAGAATATTTATAAAAATGCTACAGCAACAATTAGAATATACATTTATACTAAAAAATTAAGGTTGAAATGAATATATGATGGGGTGATTTCATATCTCCAAAACGTTTTAAAGCAGTTTTGCAAGAAGTATTTTGTGGATTAAATGGGAAGCTAAGGAAATAAAAGTAAATGGAGATTATTTAAATCATCTTGGTTTTTCATATGACGGAGTTGTTTTTGCAAATAATGTTTTAGAGCTTCAGAAAATATTGCAAGAGTTATCAGATGAAAGTAAGAAATTAAATGTTAAACTGACTGAAATAATGTTCAATGGATTTTATCAAAAAATAGAAATAAAATTGATAATGATGAGTTAGAAAAAGTTAACAACTACAATTATCTTGGTCAAATTATTACTACAGATAGAAACATAATGGATGAAATTAATCATAAAATTAAATTTGGCTGGTGTGCTTTTGGTAAAAATAACTTAATATTAAAAGGAAATATTTATGTGGTTGAAAAGAAGGGTTTTTAATAAATATGTTTGACCTGTTCTTACTTTTTGATCTGAGACTTGGACACTTAAAAAGAGCATTACAGAGACTTCATATCATTCAAAAAAATATGGAGATGGGAAAGGAACACTGAAGTAATTAAGAAACTGAAATGGAGTTAGGCTGAGCATATTGGTAGAAGAGATGATAACAGATGGACATTTGAAATTATAAACTGGATTCCAAGAGATTGTAAAAGATCTAGAGTAAAATCACATGTAAAATGAATGGATGAAATAAGGAAGTTTTCTAGAGTGATGTGGAGAACAGAGACTAAAGACAAGAGAAGCTCTATTAAACTTGGAGAGATCTTCATCCTGCAATGGATTGATAATGGTCAAATATGAAAATTATGTTTTATAATAAACACTTTTTACTATGCATTAAAAAGTCAAAAATAATTGTTTTCTTCAACTACAATTATGATATTTATATCTTGAAATATAAATATTGAGGTCCAGAAATTAATTATTTCAATGACTAATTTTTATAACTAATGATTAATTTAATTAATTCCAGATTTTTCACCTTTTATTTCAAGTTAGACATAAATTTTCCATTTGCAGTTTTGAAAAAATTATTATTATTAGCTGTTTTGTACACAGTAAACAAAAGTATTTATCATAAAATATTTTATGTACATTATTATTTTGAAATATATTTCAATTTATGAATTAAAACATTGATATTTATTTTTAATACTTATAAATATTTATTGTGTTTTTCTTTAAAGATTTGTTTATTGAAGATGAGTTAATCCATTTTTCTTATTTAAATTTAAATTTTATAAGTTCCAATGCATTATATTTTGAGACGGAATAAAATGTTTTTATTTTGTGAAGAACTTTGATTCTACAAATGTGTCAAGAGATTTTAGTGTCATTATATATTTATTAAATGTGTCTATATGTCCAGTGCAGTTCATCTTATATTTTTAGATGGTTGTATAGTAATTGAAACACTTTTTTGTACTCAATATTGTTCTAATAATGTTTCTGGTCATATATTGTTCACTACTAAAAATGATTTCAAAAAATAATATTGTTTCTCAATTTTCTCAATTTTTTTTTATTTCATTGATAATATATTTTATTCTATGTCTTACTAAATTACATTACTTTATTATATTTATATAATAACTCAAACTATTTAGCATTATAGTTTGACCTTTTCTTTTAAGTAGATGTAATGCATCAATGAACTTTTTTTTTCTTTAGTTAAGCAATATTTTCTAAAAGTACATAGCAATTAATTTTTTTTTTTAATTTAACAAGAAGCATTATGAGAATTAAATTCAGTTTGCAAATAATATTATTTGATAATCTAAAAAAATGAAGTTAATATTTGAAACTCATTATAGGATATATATTTCTAATTTAACACTAAACATTGCTGATTACTAGGATTTAGTTTAAAATGATGCTTCTTATCAAACATATAAAAAAAGAAACACAATACAAGCAACAAACTTAGAATAAAAAGAAATCAAAACTTAAATTATAAATTAATGAGAGAGCGATTAGCATTTAAAATTATCACTTACAAATCTTATTTTTATTTATATGGTATGTATGTTTAAACATTTGTTTTTATAAATAGATATTTTTGTGTTAATACTATTTTAATATATATTCATTAGTTGAAAAAATATTTTTATGTTAGATATTTAATATAATCATTTTAAATAAATTTATAACGTTCTACTTTATCACATATTCCTTAAAACACTTGGGTAAATATATTTTTTAAAATTAAAAAAAAATTCCCCAAGACGTAGCACTCTTCAGTTAGTTTATGTTTTTCCTGTTTTTATTATTCTTTCTTATTATTTATCAATAATACAATTTTTTTAAAATTTAATCTAAATATATCATTTTTTTGCACTCACAACAACGACATTAAAATTTTTATTATAATAAATGATTAGTAATAGATGATTATGTGTTTATCCACGTAGATTGCAAGAAGCTTGACACCTTTAGATTGAATTATAATTATTTAATATTTATAAATATAATAAAGATATGTGAGAAGTTGTAATCTGGTCTAACTGAAGATTACTAGTTAAGAATAAAATGCATCTTGGGGATCGTTTTTTTTTTTTTTTTCAGTTATCTTTATGTACTAAATTAAAGTATATATAATAAAATGAAAACTTATAAATTTATTTAAGATAGTATATATCAAAAAAGTGAAATGGAATTGAATTAATTACATCATATTGTTGTGTTTAATAATGGTAGTTATATATAACTTTTAATTGAAGTTTTAAATATTTATCTGGCCAAAATGAATATGATAATTTTTAATCTAATAAATAATGAGTTGTAATCATTTTAACATTTTTTTATCTTACTTTGTTTTTATTTTATAATTTTGTATTGTTCCTAATAATTATCGTATATATTTTTTTATAAAGTACTACATTATTATTATTTAAACTAAAAAAAAAATCTCAAACGACAAATATTACCGCATCAGTTAAGATCTTTATTTTCCCGAAGATTTATTGGACATGTCAGCAGGACAACTTTTTAACAGCAATTTTATAAATGACTATGTCTGAATTTTACAAACGATAAGATAATCGCAAAATGATGTAATTCTTTGAGAATTGAAGAAAGACGTCCCAAAGATTTTTTTAAAACACTTTTTTTTTTGTTTACATTCTTAAATCACTTTATTTTTCTTTGCAAACAGTATTTATTCTATTTATTTAAAAAAAAAGGGAGAATGCAAATTTATCAGAAGATACATTTCGACGTATAGTAAAAAATGAAACCGTCAAAATTAATGTTTTCACAAAATTTAAAATGTAATCCTTTTCGATAAACAAACGCAGTGATTAATTGAGTTAACAACTACATCAATTCTCAGAACAGTAACACGTAATAATCATAAAGCGTATTCAAAGAGATGGTTCTGAATTGCAAATAAAATTATAGAATCTATTATAATGTAAAATAAATATAATAGAATATTCAATCGTATACATTTTGGTAGTAATGAGTATTAAAATTTAAATACTCAAGTGTGAAATAAATAAATTTCATTTTATTGATCCAGAGAGCTTCAATTGTTTAGACTTTTTTAGTTGGTCACAATATAGAGAAATATATATGGTACGTATCAGAAAATGTGATAATTCACATACACAAAGGTGTTTATGCATTGTACATAATATATTCTCCTACCATATCATCACCTGGAATCCCAGACCTGGCAGTGTGATTGTGAATCTTTATTCAGGTTTCAAAAAATCTTATTTTTCTGTGTTTATTTCATTTAATTAATCTATAATCAGTAAGCCATCTTCTTTGGTGGAAAACTGGTATCTTCATTATCAGCTAAAGATATAAATTTCCATAATGGTGCAGAGTGATCAAATATATGCTGAGATTCTGGACATATAAATGAAGTTAAGATTGGTGCTCATGTGTTATACCTTTATATATGATGAACCCATGAGTTACCTTATGTGCATATAACAATCATTAGGATTGCAATATACTTGTATCAGTAATTTCAACTTGATATTAAATAATCTTTGATCCATGTATAGGAAGTTTAACTAAAAGGCATGAACAGATTAAAAAATACAAACTTCTGATAGATAAAAAAATAACTTATCATTGGATATTTTCTGTTTCTTTTTTATTATTATTGGTATTAATGTTGTAAATATACAAAAGAAAAATAATTACATATTTCAAAAACAAAATACAGCTATTACTGTGGTGTTGATGTTTTAACTTTCCTTTATTCTCCATTGTCTCTTAATTAGGTTATAAATTTGTAATTCTGAATTATCTGTATGTAATAAAATAAATTGCATTTATTGTGCAAGGTAGAAATTTAATTTTATAGAAAATTAATATAAATTTATTATTTGAATATATATATATACTGAACTTTAGATATAATTAGATAAGAATTGAACACAGACTTTCATTCCCTTCAGCTATCCATTCCATCTTATATAACTGATACACATGACTACATATATATGAAAAAAATAAATGATATCCAATATATGAATTTTGTGCTGAATCAGCACTCATCACTTGACCCATATCATAATCACCCACACATTTATATAATCAATGCTCAGTTTATATTAAAATAGCAAATTATAACTTGAATAATATTTTATTTTGAATATTAGTTTATTAGATCACATATATAACAATATTTCCAAATCAATTCTACAAACATTTTATGCTTTTTAGTTAGGTTCCCACACCATGTTAGAATATTAAATCTTTTGAATCTTCAGTCATCCCTATATTAAAGAGGAATTAAATCTAAATGCATTAAAATATTTAATCATTTCAATTTCAAAATAATTAGTAGATGTTGAACTACTATCAGAATGGCATGTAGTATTCAGAATACAGTTGCTGACTGTAAAATATTAAAATGGAATTAAAATATATACATATATGCAGAAATCATGGCCTTTGTGTGCTGTGAAAAATCAATTACTAATAGAGAAAATGAGTAAAATGATGATGACTAGAAATAAATTAATAATTCTTTAATATATGAATAATTTTAGATAACTATTTGTAAGAATTATTAAGAAATGCATAGAGATTCCAATCAGAAAATAAAGTTATTATTGGTCTTACCAAGTTACTTAATTGATTCAATCCAAATATAATTTGGATTATAATTTATTATGAGACTCATCGATTGTATTTAATATTGGTTATATATGTCAGTGATAAAACCTGCTAGATATCTTTTTAGACCTCACTGTTTCTTATTAACTTTTTTAACTCAGTTCTGTCATTTCTGCCGCTTGACCATTATTATTAACTGTGCTAATTATTATAGTAAGTTTTTAATTGGAATTAACATTATGTTTGTTGTAATAAATAACTTCAGTTTAGAAGGTTATAAATTAACGTGCATATTTAGTTGAAAGCCTATTTTTGAACTAAGTTATAAAATAGATAAGTTTATTGTAATCTATTAATAAATAAATTCTTTTACTTTGAAAAAAAAAAGTTATCATTAATATACTGCCATTAAGTGGTTTGTGTCAAGGTGTGAGGGCAGTAAGTTTGACACCTCAATTAAACTGTATAAATTGACTATTTATATATAAAGAACAATGGTAATGATATGTATTAAAGATTGTGACATAGGCCAACTTATGAATGCTTGTTCTGCACAAAATGTGCACCTTGGGGATTACAATCTTTTTCACAAATCATTGGTTATATGTTTATGATTACACAACTCTATAGGTTGTTAAAACTGGATAGAATCCAGTTCCCTATCCTGTGTAAGAATAATATAATGAAAATTGCACTACAGAAATATTATTGTCTATTTGTTTATGGTGTAACTAAAATTAAAAACAATATTGCATTACATTTATCATTTTATTTTACATTAAGATAATTATTTTATAACTTTCTCTTTATCAGTATATATATATTGAAATCAAATTAATTAAGAAAACTTCCAAAGAAATATGCAGAGGTATCTTTATTATGACCATAGCACAATTTTTGCATTTCAGATATTCTTTGTGATATCTAAAGTTCAGAAATTATAAAAGCAAAATACATGTTGAGAAAGGTAATTTATCATGATGGCAGTCAAGGAAACTCAATCTTCAGAGATTTCAGTGATATACCTTAAGCTGTGATACATAGACATAGAAGCACAGATAAAAAATAATATTTCAATATTGCAGTAATATATATATATATATGTGTGTGTGTGTGTGTGTTATTGATAAAAGAAATCTACAGTAGAGAAAGATATACATGTATATACTAAACCTCTTACTTAATTTGAAAGATAGGGAAAAATATATAGTTGATAGCATAAAACTGAAAAATATTTTGATTTTACCTGTTTTAATTTCATTTGTTTTGGAATATTTGTAAATAATTTTGAAATAGATGAAACTAGATTGCAGAAATTATAATCAACCTTGATAGAAGATAAAAGAAAACAGATTGGGCCCTTGAATAAATTATAAAAGACTTGCAACTAATACAGCTTCAAGTCCAAAATCAGATAATGCAGAAATCCAAATATTTAAGTTCATTGTGTGAGCCTTCACAAGCTATAGTGAATCATAAAAAGTATTGTGCCCAAAGATCCTACTGAATATTAACCTTTTAACTGTTTGCCGTTTTCTTTCGTTTAATGATTAATTGCTTAGTTTTTGACTACGTTTAGTTTTTAATATACTGCCATCTATTGAATTATTTTACAAGTAAAAAATCAATTAATTGATGATTTATGTCAAACCAACTCCCCACCTTTTCTTGATCTTATTGGCGTTGAAATTTTGTAAACAAAAGAAAATGGAAAACCCCTCTCATCATCTTTTCTTGAATCTTATTGGCTGTTAAAATTTTTATTTGTATAAAAAAAAAAAAAAATTATTTAACCTTTTTTTTTTTTTTTGAAAATGATAAACGAATGTTTTAGAGCATTTTAAAAATATTTTTTGATGAAATACAAATAAAATACAAATTATTTTCATATATGTCAAAAATAAATATTATTTTCAAAAATAGTTAATTGAGATTTTTATTTTTGCATATCAAAATCAATATTTTTAAAATTAAAAATCAAAATTTATTTTTGAACAAACTTTCGTTTATTTTTATAATGTGAGAAATTACTAATATACTTTTTAAAAACGAAACTAAAGTGAATATATTTAAAAAAACGGTCAATAACTTTTGAAAAATTGATACATTATTTTGTGCATCGGCTAATTAAAAGCTTTGAGTGATACCACCTGCAGCGAATGAACAATTGGACAGTTAAAGGGTTAATGATGAATAATTTAGATACACAGGTTTCCATTTATAGTTTCCTTGTATTGAATAAAAATCTAAGTAAAAGAAACAGTTAAAGAGTCATATGTTTAATAAAATTTTTATTGTTTTAAATGAATCTGGAATGTGAACAATTTATTTATTAAATTTAAAAATAAAATATTTTATTTAAATTATTATTGAATGATAACAATGCTTTATTAGGTTTAGAAGAAAAAATACATATCCACAAATCAATGTCTAAAAAAAAAGGAAACAGTGTGTTTTTGTTTCCATAGCTACAGAAATAATTTCAACAAGGAGAACACACAGACTTACTTTTGCTTATTTTTTTTATTTTATCTTAATTTTAAAACTATATTTAGAACATATAGCAAAAAATATGCACTAATATTAGAGAGGGAATGATTAATACCAAACACTATTCTTAACTTCCATGAAGCTACAAAACTATCAACATTCACAATGGTTTATAATATCAACAGGAATAATAATTGGATATTATCTAATGATTCAAATTGTTTATATATCCTTATATTTGTGTTTCATTGGCAAAAAGGGTATCAAAGAAAACATCATCTAATAATAAAATATCTATTGAAATCATATATATGCAAAAATGTGATAATAGACGCTAATAAAAATCTTATTTTAAATTACCTCTGTCAGATAAGGTTCACATTTTTTTTTTTAAAAAAAAGAAATAATTAAAAAGAATAATGGTAAGTTTAATGATAAAGCATTTATTAAAGTCTTCATTTTTTATTAATAATTTCATTAATATAATCATAAATATCATTTGATATTATTAAACAATATGGGAGATAAAACTTTAATAAAATAACAGTATTTAAATTTTGTATTGCTTTGTTTTCTTACATTGTGAGAAAGAGTTTGTCATAATCCTTTTATGATTATATGATTTAATAAATTCAATCACAGATCATTTCTATTAATTGTATTTTAGCAGGAGGTAAATTATGAAGAAATATATGATATTATATTGCAGTTAGTAAATTAAAACTACATTCTTTGTCTTAGCCATCTCATTGAGTTAATGTTTACATCAATAATAATAATAATAATAATAATTATTATTATTATTATTATTATTATTATTATTATTATTATTATTATTATTATTATTATTATTATTATTATTATTATTATTATTATTATTATTATTATTATTATTATTATTATTATTATTATTATTATTATTATTATTAATAATAATAATAATAATAATAATTATTATTATTATTATTATTATTATTATTATTATTATTATTATTATTATTATTATTATTATTATTATTATTATTATTATTATTAACCTAAGTACTTTGATTTGCCTATTACAGAAATCATTATAAAATTCTTTCATTACACAATGTATTTACAACTATCACTCTTTAGCAAGTAAAATATTATTTTTTTAACTTTATCTTCTTTAACAAATAGATCTACTTATATTTGACAATTGATGACTTAAAACTTCATGAGGCCATTGTAGATATAAATTTAATCTGCCTTAAAGCCATTTGTGAGTCAACATATTTATTTGACTATTTATTGCTTATAATTTTAGTTGCCCAAATACAATATTTCTGTAGTATATTTTAGATTGCCTAAATAATTAGTGCATAAGTGCAAAAAACACTTGATTTATTATTTTATTTATTGCAAGTGATTTTGAAATATATGAAACACTTGCAGGCCAGATAGCACTGCTCAGTCATACTATTTTCTATTATATTCATGATTACCCAAATATGCAAACTATTCAATGATCAGTGCTTATTTTACCTTTACATTTTTGCAATCTTTATTAGATTTCCTTTACATTTACCTCATCCAACAAGAAAATTAACCAGTGCATTTAAAAAAATCATTAAATTCTTCTAATATTAAGTCTTTTTTATGTCACAAAATTTCAACTGAATATTAAAAAAAAAAGGTAACTTTTTCTGCAACTTATATGAACTAGGGGGGTTTGAAAGACCAAACAAAGTTTTAATACCTGTATTACAACATTATAAAATTAAAAAACCATAAAACCAGTATTAAAACAGATTTTACAAACAAAGTATATTAACTTAATATATTTAAATTAAGAATAATTGAAAATATTTTCATTTCGTTGATACATTTTCCTTGGCTTTGTCTGATTCTATAAATTTATTAAAAGTTTCTGAACGATTTATTTTTCAAATCAATATTGTGCATTGCTTTTAAATGCATATGAAACCAGAAATAGAATCAAAAGAACATTTTGCTTTTTTAGAACACTTAGCATTTTGAAAACTAATTAGAATTATCGATGTGGAAGTAAGACCAAACTGAAGTAACTGAATTTGCAGTACTTCTTGTGTTCCTTAAATTTAATTTCTTTATTCTCTATATTCTAAAAAAATTAATATTATTTTAATTAATAAATCAGCATAAATTAACTAAGAAATTCTACCCGAGACTTGTCCTTTAATGTTTTCTGTCTATCCAATTTCATCACATAATATTCAGTAGTGATCGCTGTGAAAATAAAATGTGGAAATTTCCTGCTGGTTATCATAAAATCATCAGGGCATTTGTTTTGTGATTGCTACCCTGTTACCAAATCTATTTATTAACTTTAAAATTATTATTTATTTAGAATTTAAAATTTAATTACTTTAATTTTAATATTAAAAAAATAAAAAATATATATATTATTTTCAACTTTATGTTAAAATTTCAATGTCAAGTTCTTTTTAATTAGCTTCATAATGGATGAGTTAACTGAAAAATATATATATATTAAAAATCTTTGTAAATACAAAATACTAATAATATCAGTATTTTTTGTAAAACATGCTATATTCAAATATTGAAAAAAAATTCTTGAGATCATGGTATTTGGGTTTCCAAATCCTAATATTACAATTCCTACTATGAACTTAAGTAGTCAGAAATTTACATTGTTTCTGGATTTCTTAATACTTAAGATCTTAGCAATGGTAGAAAAAATGTTAGCTTTTTCATATTTTTGTAAAAAAATGTTAGCTTTTTCCAACTGCTTATTCAAACTTTGTGACATCCACAGCCCTCCTGGAAAATTTAACATTAAGTTTACTATTGTTTATAGACACATATGTATTATTCTCAATATATGATAATAGCTGTATATACAAAAACATGTCATCACTTATTGATAATGTAAATTTAAATAAAAAATGTCTTCTTAACATAATTTATTCATATTTGCAACTAAATTATTTCATTTATTGTTTCAGTCATTTTTTACACAGAGTTCTCTTGCTTAAAATTGACTTTCAGTTATTTCTCTACAAGAACTATGACTGTGGAATAGTGCATGATTTATTATCTTATTTATATTCACAGTATTTATAATTCTAATTTTTTTTTGTTTTGTTTTTTAATTCTCTATTTTTTGCCTTTTTTATTCTTTGCTTTTTTTTCTTTTGAAGTTAAAATAATTACACTTATTTATAAGTGTTTTCTAATGAGGATGATGATAATAATAATAATGTTATCTATCTATCTATCTATCTATCTATCTATCTATCTATCTATCTATCTATCTATCTATCTATCTATCTATCTATCTATCGATCTATCGATCTATCTATCTATCTATCTATCTATCTATCTATCTATCTATCTATCTATCTATCTATCTATCTATCTATCTATCTATATCTATCGATATGTGTATCTATCTATCTATCTATCTATCTATCTATCTATCTATCTATCTATCTATCTATCTATCTATCTATCTATCTATCTATCTATCTATCTATCTATCTATCTATCTATCTATCTATCTATCTATCTATCTATCTATCTATCTATCTATCTACCTATCTATCTACCTACCTATCTATCTATCTATAAAAACATTAGTTATTAATTATATATAATTTCTTAAACCAAAAATTTTATTTGAACATAAATAAAAAATAAAATAAATGCAAATGTAATTTTTAATAAAGAACTGTTAAACAAATTTAGAAAGCAAAAAAGTTTTCCATATAAAATTAATAAAGTATTAAAATAGACGAAATGCCTATAAATAATTAAAATATCACAATTATAAAAAAACGAAGTTGTAATAAAAATTTTAGAATTAAATATTTGATAAATGAATTTTTAAAAATAAATATGAATTGTTAATATGTTATTGGAAAAAATGATAAATTAAAAGCAGAAAGGCAAAATTCTACAATTAGAGAATAAATAAAAAACTGATATGGATAAATAAAAAAATAATAATGTATTGCCAATATGTTATAGCAAAAAATATAAAAAAAAAAAAAAGATAATAAATATAAGAAAAAATAATAGACGAAAAAAATATTTAATCTATGAAAGCAAGAAATATTAGGGTCCAAAAATTTAGATTTAGTCTTTAGGTTGTGTCTTTATAATTCTACTTTGATATTGTTAAATATAATTTGTTGATGTTAATTTTTCGATATAGTATCTTATGTTTATTGCAAATGCTTTAACTTTTCACATATACAAATAAAACATTATTTGGCAAACTTCAAAAGTTAAGATAGATAATAGCTTCAATTGATAAATGTTCTCTTTTTGTGTTATTATCGTTACAATTGATATTTCATTTGTATTTAAAATTTTTATTGTCTGTATAAATGTCAACTGAATTTTACATTTTACATGTATTTATCTAGATAAATTAATAAGTCAAACAATTATTATAATTGCCTTGCAAACTGAAATCATACATTTAACAATAACATTTTTACTTGACTCACTTTTGAACTAAAAATATAGTGGGTTTTTTTTAAATTTCGCATAATTCAGGTATACATACTTTATATGTGTAAAAAAAACTGGATCATCACAAATTTTTATGATAAAATTTAATAAGTAAACATCTTTTTTTTTAGTTATATTATATATCAGTAAAAACCAGTTAATACTTAAACAATTCCAGCAACAATAATAATCAGCAATTTCAAACTGTTGTCAAGGCAACCTCCTTTTAACAATATATATATATATTGTAATCCAAACTTAGGTCACAATTGGACAAGTGCAAAAGATGCTGATTTGAGACAAATGCATTTTCATGGAATTTGTTATTGGATGTACTTTTGTGGAAAATAAACTAAAATGAACATATGTTTTTTATTTCTCTAATAATAATAATTAATGGCTATTATGTAAAATAGTGATATATAAAACTATTACAATGACTAACTATTGTAGGGTATCTTTATAGATTTACAAAATAACTTTAATGTGATCTTATATGCAGATTGCACTCCAATATATAATGCATAAGGACTTGTGCTAAGATAAATGAGTGTGTTTCTTCAGATATGGCTAGCAATTAACTCTCTCATTTCCAGATTAAGGCAAAGTTAAAATCAATTAATTCCCAGAGTTCTTAACTAAATATGATTAAATTATTTATTGAACCGAAGATAAAATTAATAATTAGAATTAACTTATCCCAGATATAATTAAGGTATCAAAGGGATTTTGTTGTAGCTTACTGCATTTACTGAAATGTGCACTTTAACTAGAGATGAAAAATGATAATGATATAAGTGGGTTTAATAAGAAAATCAATTTACCAATGTGGGAGTATAAATTCTTTTATTTTGATAATGTGAAAAAGATAATGATTTCACTAATGATAGACAACTCTATTAGAAATATAATAATTTATATTTTTAAAAACAATTATATAAATGAAATGATAAAATAGTAATAAACAATAAACATTATTCATGTATAAAAAATTCTCTGCATGTAACTACAAGTATATAATTGGTTCTCTTTAAAATAATCTAACATTGGGCTATGATTATGTGTATGGTCAATAAAGTAATTCAGATACAAATCACTTTATTAGAGAGGGTTGTACATTATTCATTTAATTCCGTTAATCTTTTCTTCAACTTTGGTCATTATGATCACATGGATCAAAGACTGTAGAACAAAGTTGCATAATTTTTTACTAATTAGTTCTGCTCTGGCTGTTATTGTTCTAAATAACTCTACATAAAAAGATCTAATACACATTAAGAGGTGGTCCACACTCTTGTTATAAAAGTTATCAAACTGGGCAGCTAGAGGGCTGTTCAATAGTTATTTAAAATAGATTTGGTGGTTTTGACATGATGTTATATTTTTTCATTATTAAAATATTATTTATCATTATGTATATAACATGTGTTAATTAATTATAGAGTTTTAGAAGTGAGTGAAATATCTCCACTCTATAGATATAATATCAGTTATTTAAAGATTAATTTACATTAAAAAATAGAAAGGCTGATTTAAATTAGTGTTCTGTCTATTATTGTTCTAGATAACTCTACATAAAACGATCTAAAATATATTAAGAGGTCGGCCTCTCTCTTATTGTAAAAGTTATCAACTTGACTGCTAGAGGGGTTATTCAATAGTTATTTGGTAAATTTCACATGATGTTATATTTATTCATTATTAAAATATTATTTATCATTATATTTATATAATCTTTTATTTACAATGAAATATGATTTATCAATGCTTCATTTCTGTGTTGTCAAAATTGGTCATTCTCTCACACCTGAAATATAATAAAAGAAAATTATTTATCCAATTATTTAACATGTATCATTCATATCTTATATTGTCATTTTCTCCTTGTTGCCATTCTACTTCCAAATCCCACATTAAACAAATTTTTTGGCCAAGAACTATCATTATATTTTAAAAATTGATAACAAAATTTATGAAGGTAATGGATTATTTATTTCAGTCACCAGGGCTCCATGTTACCAAGATCCAAAAATGCACTATTGATTTGATTAGCTTTTTTACAAAACATCCGCAATCAACAAGGTATGTATATAAAATAAAACAAAACCTACAATATCCTATTATAATTTCATTTATATTGGATAACCAACACATCTTGGAACTTTTGCTCGTAGCACAAGGACTTTAATTTTAAACTAATTAATTCCAAACAAAATTTCAAGTTTACATTGTAAAACAAAGTGTTACAAGAAAACAAATGAATTTTACTTAAGAGTAAAATAATTCCTAAATTTAAATAATTAATTCTAAACAAAATTTTAAATTTACAGTTGTAAAACAAGATGTTACCACAAACAAATAAATTTTACACTTATGGCTGGAAAATAATTTCTAAATTTAAATAATTAATTCCAAACACAATTTCAAATTTAAAGTTGTAAAACAAGCTGTTACAACAAAACAAACGAATTTTACACTTATGGCTGTAAAGTAATTTCTAAATTTAGATAATTAATTCTAAACAAACTTTTAAACCTAATGTTTTAAACAAGACTTCAAATTTCAAATTAGTTAACCAAAACAAAAAAATTTTACACTATGGCTTTCATTCTATCATTATGTGCACAAAGTTTGCAAATTTTATTTAATCAGTCTATCAAAATTTTAAACCTATGATTGGGAAACAGGGTATTTATTTTTAAACCATTAATATTTCCAAAAATTTCCAGCTATAGTTGAAAAACGTAGTATTTTATTTTAACAATCAATATAAGAGTTTAAATCACTTTCATTGAAATCAATCTAGAATAATTTTAAACAGGTTAATTATTATTAATTTGTTAAACAAATACTCATTACATAAGTAATATATATATATATATATATTAAGGTTATCACCTTAAGACGATATGCCTGAACTTTGATAGTAGGAACCTGAAGATAAGACTGGCCACTCTTGTCTTTTAAAGTCATTAATCTTGTATTAAAGATTTTTAGAGGTCCCTACTATCAAAGTTCAGGCACATAGTCTTAAGGTAATAACCTTAATATATATATAAGACATTTTGTGGGTTCATCCGTGTTAAAAAATTTAAATATTGATATCCACTGGGTGATAAAAGGTAGAAAGATGGTTGCAGAGGCACTACAATCACTGATTTGAAAAAAAAATGTTAATTTACCATTTAACATTTTTGCTGTTGGTTGAACTTCAATGTTTTTTTTTTTCAAATAAGTGATTGTAGCGCCTCTACAACCGTCTTTCTACCTTTTATCATCCAGTGGATGATGTATGTGATCAAGTCAAAACATCGGTATACCACTATTTAAATTTTTTAACATGGATGAACCCACAAAATATGTCTTTTATATATGCAACCTGTGAAAATCTTTGAATCAACATATATATATATATAATTACATAATTGGTATCTGCTGAGTTTAATGTTGCATTTAAAGTGGGTGCAAATACTGGAAGATTGGTTATTAATGGTAAAGATTCTATTGATAAAAGCACAAATGTAATATTGTATATAAAGTGGCATATCATTGTGGATATAATTACATGAGTGAGACTAAATGTGCATTGAAAAAGAGGATTAGGAAGCATGAATTACATAATAAGTTGTGTTATTCTGCAGATAGATATAAATCTGTTTTTGCAGAACATGCAGTGACTTGTAATGAAGAATTCTGTTTTGATAGAGTTTTTATTTTGCATATGGAAAATGATTTGAAGAAAAGAAAAATTAAGGAGTCATATTTTATAAATAGTACAGATAATGTATTGAATAAACAGTGTAATTTTGTTAATATTCATAATTTATGGAAAGTAGGTAATTCACTTGGAAGCATTACTGGTGCGAGAGTTTAATAATATTTAAATATTAATGTATTGCTACTTAAGATGGTGGAACGTGCCAAAGCTGGCTATAGCAAAGGATATTAATCTTCAATTTTATATAGGCATTTTTAAAAATTTTAATAAATAGTTCACCATTCACTTAATAATAATAATAATAAGTAGTAGTTCTGACTTATCAATGAATTAAACAACAGCACAGATTATTGCCTAATGTTAATTAATAATGATAGCACTAAGAAGATCCAAGGCAATGTGAAAAAAGAATTTAATTGATAATAATTAAGAAGATTTTATTAATTAAAGGGGTATAATATAACTAAATCAAGTAATTAACATTAGAGTTTGGACACAGAATATCAACATACTATAACAGATAAATGATATAAGATAAATTTATTAAACAATTAAATATGATAGTTGATTATTATAAATGATATATATTGTGCCCTATATATATATATATATATATATATATATATATGGCAATGTCTATACAATCATTATGACAAGTTACATAATAAATCTAAATATTGGATTAATATATAATATCCAATATAAATATTAGGTTTAATACATAATTGAGGGATTAATACATAAAATTTGTTGGTGCAGTTTATACACCAAGGTTACAGAATAATTTAATCAGATAAACAATAGTAAATTATAATTTAATCTTCAACATAATATTATGAACTTATGTATAACATTTTTTTCAAGTGTCATAGCATCGGAAGGATGCGAACCTGCAACCCAGGCAACTGCTTGTAAGGCAGTTGCACTGCATGTGACCTTATACATACAAGCAATAATTGATGATGTGTGATTTTCAGAGTATGCATGATCACATTTCTACTAGATTTGGGAGATCATACCAAATGGGTGGGAGCAATATGGTTAAGCCAAAACAAAGGCTGCAATTACATAATCAGACCCAATACTTAAATAACATGGCTTGCTAAGGGCACACAATTATGTCTATGGATAGCATTTCAGGTTTATAAATAAAACAATATTAATAAAGGTGGTATTATATTATAATCTACAATTGCTTACATGAATGAGGTCACTTAAGACACTCTTTCTGGATTTGTTAGATTTGCACAAGAGTGAGAGTATGCCTGGACAATGACCAAGAACTCATCTCTGAAAATAGTGACATAAGTTAGCATGTTGGGATGGTTCATCCATATTTTCCCATATTCTTATCCATTAGAAGTGCCTGAAATAGATACCTGGTAAGAAAAAACTCTACCTTGAGTGAGAATAAGAAATGTAGCAAGGCATTCTGGAGATTCCACTGTGCATAGCAAAGCAAGAAATCAATGAATTAAATGATTGTAATGCTACCTTCATAATACCTATAACATATAGATAATTCATGTCATTAATGACTATGGCAAACTAATTAATACTTGTTTAATATAATATGATATCTGACACAATGGAATGCATAAATGTAGACCATCCACAGGCTGTTAAGCACTGTGAAATAAAATATAAATTAGGTCAGAATCTCAAAACTAATGGAAATAAATTGCTTTCTTCCACATTTTTAAAATAAGATAAATGCACATACCATTGACATATTAATCATAGAATAAAACTACAGATTTACACACATGTGGATAATATATTAAATAGAAAATTCACTTCTAGTAGGTTTCATCAAAATAAATTTGCAAAACATACTTCAATAATTATGTGAGGATTTACTTTATAGTTAATGAAGGTAGCTGAGTACAGTGTTAAAACTTTACCTGTCATTTAAATAGTAAACAATATTATATGAAATAATTGGCATAAAACCCAGCAAGTTTTAAGATAATTAATTTTCAAACAAAATTTACGTCTCCAATAACTCAATAGAGAAAACTAAGAATAGTAGAGGTTAAATTTACTCAGCAGTGTTGGATACTAACTTGGCATATTAAAAATAGATCAAAATCACAACTAAAGAGAAAATAAAATTTAATCTAGATTGCCACATCAAATTTAACATGAAATTAATACAGCTTTAAATTAAACTGTATAGACATTTGTTAACATTTTACAGAATATCCTTGAAGAAATAAATAACAGCAAGCTTACAATTATAGTTTTAAATAATATGATAAATTAATAAAAAGTTCACTAGGTTATGGCAATGTACACATTTACCTTGAACTAACAAAACAGGTGGTCGGTGAATCATAATTATATAATTATTTTTCTGGAAACAGACATCAATCAATAATTAAAGTTCACATTAAGTCAAGCATTCTCTTTGAACAGTTTACTTAACTGGGCCCACTGTTTCAGGCTTCGACATCATGAGTGGGAAGATGACGGCCGCTGGAGCATGGAAAGCAGATGGTCATTTCCTTTACCCTGGCAATTTATTTCACAAATTAAACTACCATGGACTATGTTAGCACTCTAACAAGAGAATCAAAAAAAAAACTAAACTGATAGCCAAAAGTTTGGCTATTTATACACAATATGATACCTTGTTTCCCTTATATTTTTTCTTTAGATGTTAAATCTGATTAAATTCTTGCCAGCCAGGGTCTCAAACTCAGTATATTTGATTATATCTTAAATTGACCCATATTTCCATATATGGTAATGGAAAACTGATCAATTAGCCAAGTTTAATTTAAATGAATAATATTTTGTGCCCATAATGTTTTATACAGTTTTTTAAAAATATATTTCCATATATGGTAATGAAAAAAACGATCAATTAGCCAAGTGAAATTTAAATAAATAATCTTCTGTTCCTATAAAAATTTATATATTTTTTTAAATGAGACCCTAACATGCTTTAAATCACCAGATTTAAGGATTACATTGTGACTAATAAATATTTATTTTACTTCATATAAATTACTAGTAAAATTATTTTACATATATAAAATATTATAAATTACAAAGTATTATAAATTATACAAATATTATAAATTGATTTGTCTATCCATATCTATATACATTAATAAAATTGGCAAAAAATAAACCAAATTATTTGATTGTTTATCAAAATAGATGTATTTCATTTCACATAAGTATTTAAATTTTAGTAGAGGTCCCCGCCAGATATATATATATTCTCTTATATATTGCTAGATGTTCATGCTAACAACATGGATAAGTTGTGTTCAGATCCATGCTAGTCTTATTTAATCAGCAACAGATGAAGCACAAATATGTATAATAATATTTACAGCTTCAATATATATAGAAGTCATTGTAAATTTTTGAATTTAAGTTAATTTTTGATGACTCTTTTGCCTTTTATGTGTATTCTTAGAAGAATCTATAAGTGGGGCTTCTCGTGTCATTCACGAAGACTATCTATCTCAGTTCTTTTGCAAGTTTTCCTACTTAAAAATACACTTCTTTAATTTTTAATAAAAAAAAACAACCATTTCATAATTCCATCAATAATTTTTTATTTTTTCTTCATTAGCTCACACAACATCATGTTTTTTTTTTTTACTCAATTATTTTATCAGTGTCTATTTAGCATTTGGATGATTTCAAATCAGATGAACATTCACAAGTGTTGCAAATAAAATTGCAGAAATTTTAGCCATTGGCATACTTAAGTTTTTCAATTTTTTTATTGTAATCAACGATTTTGCAACTATTACATGAATTAGTTTCTAAATCTTATAAACAGAATGACTATTGTGTTTGCAACCTATCTAAAAAAATCAAATAAGCTTTATTGCTAAAAATTAACATAAAAAATTTTCATAGTTTTAAACCATACTTTTTAGATTTGAATTAATTTTGATTAAAACAATAATATGATTTAAGTTCAATTGGTACTGCCATCCATTAAGAATGTGTATGATCTACATAATTTTTTATTCAGTTTCTGCAAAGTTATTTTTTCTGATTACTGATGATGGAATATGTGAAAAAAATATAAAGCAGAAATTATTACAAAGAGTGGAGTTGAGTATCTAGTGGTTCTTTT
The DNA here is from genome assembly GCA_028023455.1 of Epiperipatus broadwayi. NCBI lineage: Eukaryota > Metazoa > Onychophora > Udeonychophora > Euonychophora > Peripatidae > Epiperipatus > Epiperipatus broadwayi. The sequence continues at coordinate 54,109 of JAQFVV010012499.1, forward strand.
TGTTGTAGCAATTAATTGTGAATTAAGAAATTTAGTGAAACTATTTTTGTCTGCAGACAGGAACACAATAATACACTAGTTTGAATAAAACTACTTTTACAATATTTGGATCTACAAATATTCTCAACCTAGCTCTTAAAATGGTTAAATTTTGCTCAAAAGTAACATTTTCATATAGATGGTGAAACATAACATACTGTATTTGTAGGATGTAAAATAGGTCTGAATTATAAAAAAAAAAATGTTTGTCAAACTTTGTATATTCTGATTACAAACCCTTTTGCGAGAATATTTTCTGTGAGTCAAAACAGCGCCATCAGAATAGATAAAAAAAATTATTTTGATCTTGGAAAAATTATTGATGAATATATTAAAGAAACTGAATATTTGTTGAAAGTTATTTGTAAGTATTGCATTAGTTAAAATAATCTATAAATCAATTGGAATGTCTTATTTATATGTTGGATTATTTCCTCATCTAATATTAAATACTGAATGTATTTAGAAAAAAAAAAATCTTTATTTAAACTTTCCAATTTTATTCGATTTTTAGTAATAGCCCCAGATTAGCTAATACACAACATTTCTAATGGTATTTTTTTTTTTAGGTATTGGTGAAATAACCAGTGATAATACTAGCATGAGAATCGAACCTGAACCAAAGTTCAATTGATTAGAGTCTTACCTTAAAATTTAATATCCGAGAATCTAAAGATCCAGGTTCAATCCCTTGCTTTCACTCAGTTGATTAGAGTTTTACCTTAAAATTCAATATCCAAGATTATAAAGGTAGAGATTTGATTATCATGCTAATACTGTCATTGACTAGGCTAGCATCACCTAAGGAAATGGGTAATACAACTTAAGTCATTGCGTATATACTAACTTGTGTTCTACTACTAACAGTTGAATGTAATTGGGAAATTTAAATAAAGTATACATTTTTATTACAGACATCCAATTTTTATTATTAGATAACAAAAGTAGTCCAACATAGCACACTCATCACAAATCTGGCAAACAAATGGAATGTTTCTATCTGAAAACATTTCATCAAGGAAATTGAGATTTATGCATTAAATTTTTTTTAAAAAAACAACAACAATTTACTTTTAAAACTAATAATGATGATAGTGGTGAACGAAGGTAGAGAGCAGTAGTGAATAATCCATAAAATATTTACAGATAAACTTCTTTGCAGCAGTTTTAAGCTTGCACATCAAATTATTAGTCTTTTCCTGGAGGTGATAGCATTTTAGTTATATTTATATATTGGACTATTTTCATCATTTAATTAATATAAGTATTGAATGTCTTTAGAAAAATTTATCTTTTTTTCCCCATGTGTCATAGCACATCAGCTGAGAAGTGAACCCACTAACCCGAGACAACTGCTTGTAAAGCAGCCGTCACTGACCTCTCGATCACCAATGCTTAACTTTATTTAAATATTTCAAATAAATACAACTATTAGTAATAGCACACAGGTTAGTACCTCTCAAAATATTATGTATATTGAACCAACCTCCTCCAAACAACAATTAAAAAAAAAACGACTAACTGCTACTTCTACTTACTACCTTCAAAACTCTTAATGATATAAAAACTACAATTTAAAATTTACTACTTAAACTTATGGGAAACAACAAACACCAAGCATCAACAAATAAAATATTAAATAATATTTTACTATCTTTTGTTCTCCTAAATTTTCCTTTCAGAAAGTGGTTGGTTTTCAGGTAAAGTGTCAACTATTATCAATAGCGAACTATCAATAACATTCAACACTCGACTACCAAATATAAACCAATCAAATAAACACTTTATTTTTATTTTTAAAAAAAGAAAGAAAAATCCCTTAGGCACCAGCTAATTACATTAGAATTAGCATGTCAATCTGATCAGCATAATTCGGTACCTGAAAAATTCCTGCTAGCTCAACCGGTTCCAACCACCCACTAAATAGACAAAACAAAAGGTATATCTTAAATGCTGCCTCTTCTAAGCTACTTCTATATTTTTTAAAACTAAAATAATTTCCCCAAACCATTCAAAAATAATACTTCAATCCTTTAAAACTAATAATAACAACATTATACTGAATACTAAACATTTATAGGTTCAACTTAGTGAATCTTTTCTGAAATACTATTATTAATGATTAGATTTTTTCCCTCCTTCCCTCCTACTCTTATTAAGAAAATAAACATTTATATTTACCTGCATGTATCAGAAATAAACATAAATGTTTTAAGAAAAATAATTTAAGTGTTTTTTATATTATTTTAAAATAAATTAATCGTTTTATCTTATAATGAGACATACACACTTCTTTTTTTAAAGATTAAAATAAGCATTTTAATATATTACTTTAGCCAATAAATTATACACGTTACATCATATTTTATTTTATCTTTTTTTTTAAGTTTTAAAAAAATCAAATCACACATACGTGCATGCCATTATTTCAAAATATTATTTAATAGAAGCTGCTTTTACTTATTTTATTATTGCAAATATTAATTTTTTGAAGTCTAAAGTTTATTCTTTTTTTTAAAGTTTAATTTAAAAAGTTCAAAGTTCTTTTAATAAACTCTCTCTTTATTTTAAAAAAAATCAGGAATGTTTACATATCAAAGTCAAATAATTACCTAGGTTTAAAAATATGACAGAAACAGCATAATGGAATTATTTCTTAACTCATCGATAACTGGTAAAATGATTCTTCCATAGATCCTATGACTTAGTATGATTTTTGTGGCTGGTTTGGCATTCCTGCAGTCTGCTGTCCATTTAGTCTATTTCAACATGATTACTTTCCGAACTAATCGCAGATCTTAGATGCGTAGAGATCGGCTTTCGGTCAACTGCAAATATGTGGGTTTTAACAATGCAACATTTTTTGGAAATATTACATCAAGAAATATTTTATTAAAATGAGATAGTCAGACCAAGAATGAACAAAAGTTGAGCTATTTATACTGTTCTAAACAATGAAAAACTTTATTTAGCAGCAGCATTTGTCTTGTAAAATAAAATCAGCTTCTGCGTCTACTTTTTATTAAAAATTACATACACACGCACATATATTTGTTTATTTTATTATACGATAAAACAAAATTCCTTTATTATTTATTAAAAATTCATTTAAAGAATATTAAATCATTTATATTACAAGACTTTTTTTTTCTTTTAAACAAAATAAAAACTTTTATTTTAAACAGCTTCTTATTTTAAACAGCGTTTACAGTTTATTTTATTTAATACAAATTCCCCCTCCCCCCTACTCTTTAGTTTTTACATTTTATTCTCTTAATGTTAAATTTTTTTTTATATTTTTAAAACATGGGACTCATACAATTACTTTAATATCAATTATTACTTTGGTACAATATATTAACTTGTGTGCTATTACTAATAGTTGAATGTAATTGGAAAATTTAAATAAAGTTAAATTTTTCCAATGATATTCAATACTTATTATTAGATGATAGAAATAGTCCAATATTTATATATTAGATTATCATTATTGTTGTTGTTGTCATTGTTGTTAATTGATTTATTAAACATCACTTCATTTAAAGCTTGATGCATTAGTTTTTGCTAGATAATTGCAATTATTTTACCAAAAAAATAAAATACTATTTTGATTAGTTTTCTATTTATTGATATGCTTCTAAATACAGTAGTTATTGTATTTATCTTTTTTTTAAAAATTAAAAAAAAAATACATTTTTGCTCATATTTTTTCTATCTATTTCAAAATACATGTATATTTGTTGGTTGGGCTCTTTATATATATATGATTTATTGCATGTAAGTATTTTTTCCCTATTTTTTTTTTTTTTCATTTTTTTTTATAGCTCTTTAGTTGCTTTAAATTTGTTATTATTGGGCATAGTAAATATTTTAATTTCCCAAAAAATAGTGTGCATTTCAATTTTTTCATAATCACAATTTCATTCCATATCTGTATGGTTTTAGCAAGATTTTCTTTGACATTGTCATCTAAATACATATTGTAATGAAGACATGGTAAAATAGATAAAATACAATAAGTTCTATGTAACGCACATAAAATTTTGGAAACGTTTTATTATTATCACATCTCCCTACCAGTCATTCTAAGAGCAGCATGATGAGAATAGCATTTATTTAATAGTTAATGATATCACATCACTTAGAATACAAATCTTATTATCCATAATGTTAGTTTTTCTAAGACAGTAATTAATTACTATATGGTATGGATGGCTGAAAAGCTGGATGATGGAGTAGACTGGACCCTATTCATTAGAGTATAAAGATTTGCTTGCTATCTTAATATAAACTGAGGACTGATTATATATGTGTGTGGGATATTATAATCTAGATTAACTGATGAGTGCTGGTTCAGCACTAAATACATATATTGATGATTATTTATCTTTTCTACTTGTGTGTAGTCATATAATATGAGATAGTGTGGATAGTTAAAGGCTTCTTGAAAGTCTAAGTTCAAATTCTCTATATTTATATGCCATCTAGAAAAAATATGACTTTAAACCATAATTTTCACACACATTGCATATTGTAGTATAATTTTTACTGAGTGTAGAATTTAAGATAAATAATACCAAAGATATTTTTTAAATTTTAAATATTAACATACAATAAATGAGTACTTTCACTTTATAAAAGAAAATAAAACAACTTTATTATTATTATTATTATTATGATGATGATGATGATGATTATTATTATTATTATTATGATGATGATGATGATTATTATTATTATTATCAGTTTTATTATTATTACCATCATCATTATTAATAATGAAAATTAAATGTCAATTAATACAATAGTTAATAGCCTAAATAATAATGAATATAAGAATTTAAAATAAAAATAAAAATATTGATAAAAATATTATACAGAAACAAATAGGAATATTCTCACCTAGAAAAAATATTTAAGTTTAAATTTTACCACCACTTCATGAGTTTTAGTACACATGATTTTAAATTTTGTAATCTTGTTTGAATTTTGGTTAGATCATGGTAGTTTGGGATGGATATTATGGCTTGTTCAAATCTGATAGATTTTCTTATCACCAATATTTTTTCTTTTTCATTGAGGCTTCTAATATTTATTACATTGAAAATTTTATTTCACCTTTATATTTACTTTTTCTTTATTATTTATGTCTTTGAGGAAGATACAATTAACATAGATGGAGACATATTTCATGAAGTCTGACAGGTTACATATCAACTGGATTGATCACAACTGGTACACTCAGAAAATTAGACACTCATTTTGGTAGTTGCTGCAGTATAGTGAAATTTTCCATACAGTTCTGATATAATATAGTTTCATTTCTATATTTTTATTTACCATTGTCAAACTTTCTCCACTCACAACTTTGACACCATCCTTTTTAGCTAAATACAATAATGATTATTATTAATCATTTTTAAAACTAGAGATTATCTCTAGCACAAATATAAACTTTAAACCTCAGTTAAAGATTAATATATCTGTTCTTTTTTATTTTACACACACACACAGAGTTATTTAACCTTTCTCTTTCCCATTCTATCTCATAAAATATCCAATAAAATTTTGAGTGCTGAATCTTATTTACAACATAGTCTGTGTAAATTTTGACAACTTTAAAGTGTTGGAATGCACATCATTTTCAATTAATATAATCTGATTTAAATAATTTCTCTTATGATGTCTAAAAATTAAATATTAAAGCTATAATTATCAAATTAAGTGCATCTGTATTAATCCATTTTATTAATTAAAAGTGCTTGAATTTTTTCTTATTGGTAAGGAAAACTAAGCTTGTCTACTTAAAGTATTTATTCTCTACTTATTACATTTTAAAAACAATTTACTACAAACTTTAACGCACTTTTAAAAAAAAAAATAATAATAATGTATTCTGAATCAAAAATCATTCTAGTTTAGATATTTTTTTTCACAAACTTAAAATTTTATTACAAGTTTTGATTGAATAATTTGCATTCATGTAGAATAAAATTCTATTAAATGCCAGAGTGTATTCAGCAATAATATTAATAATGATTTTATCTTTCAATAATAAATGTCAAAAATTCTAAACATATTTTTATTTTTGTTTGTATTCTGCCAAATTTATTTATTAATAGTATATATTTTGGTAGAATTTGAAAAAGAAAATGCTCTTTTATGTGTCATAATTTAAAATTCCAATAATGCATGCCCATATGTCATAAGCATTTCCATTTTATTGCATAATCCCAACAAAAATAAAAAACAATGGTCATAGAATTTAAATCCTAATCTATGATGATTATTTATTCTCCATATCTCATTACATTCATTTATTTACTTTCAATTAAAGTTTACTTTATTTAAGATCTCTTCTTTTTTATTGTGAGGAAAACTTTATTTGATACAGAGAAAAAAAAAATACTATTATTAAAGTCTCAAAGAGATATGTGTATTTTATATGTCTCAATTTCCAGAATTATTATCAAATCTTTAATTGAAAAATCCCAATTAGCATGCTCTCAATATTCTGAAAATTGTTTTACAGTGGAGACTGATGCTGCAGAATATTAATGCTAACTAATATGATTACCTGCTGATAATATGTCTATAAATAATCAGGAATTTGTCTACTGGCTAAAGATATATGCCAAATTTTCTGTTGCTAATTATTCCTCTTTAAGCATATAAAATATAGCCCCATAATACTCAAAATATATATTTTCTCTTTTGATTAATAAAAAAAGGATAACTAAATTACCGTGTTCTGTTTTTTTAATTTACATTTACCAAAATCAAAAATAAGTTTAAAATTTTCTTAATCCTTTAAATAGAAATGGATTATAGAATTAACTCTATAATTTAATGCATATTACAAAAAACAAACCTCATTGTTTTAGATAATTTTTTTTTTTTGTTATATTAAAAATTGTCAAAATTAGAACTAAGTTTAATAAAAAATATTTGTATTAAATAGAAAACGTTTTATATAATTTCCAATCAGTTATAAAACTTTAAAAGTTTCAAAAATTATTAATTAATCAATATTTCAGTTACTCTAGATTTATTTTAAATAGTTATATACCTAAATTTTGTTTGTGTTCATTGCTATATTTCCTTTTAAGCTTTAAATATGCACGTGTACACACACACACACATATATATATATATATAAAAAGGAGTAAATCACCCTTCCTTAAACTATGATTTAAAAGCACTCTAAATATTGAACAAAAAATCAAGAATAAATCAATCTATCTATTCTTGAAACTTTTGATATTTATAAGCATATTTTATTAATATTGTTAGTAATTCAGTATGAAATTAATATATTAGCCAGATGGAATATGACACTTAATATTTATTAAGTTAATAATCAATTATAAAAGACTGGAGACAAAATTTTATTAAATATTATTTACTTATTATAATGGAAATGTTAACTTAAAAGAGAGATTTTCTCTCCAGTTGTGTATAATTGATTATCAGTTAATAAATATTAAGTGTATCATTCCATCTGTCTGGTATATTAATTTCACTCTGAATTACTAACAGTATTGTGAAGAGTATGCTTATAAGTATATAAACTCCAAGAATAGAGATATTCTTTCTACAACTATTTAAACACTGATCTTTTTTATATGAATGAACTATATGTCTTTACTCAAAAAAAAAATACAAAAAGATATTTGATATTTTTATAAGTGTCTATTTGTGTCAATATATATATAAGTAAAAAAAAAAGAGGAAGATATCTACATTAGGTGTGGCATTGAATGTAATAGCCTACAATACACTAGATCATATATTACAAAAATTTATCAGGAAAAGAATGCCTGCTTCCCAGAAATAAGAAGTACAATATTTATACTATATACATTATGTACACTAGGTGCACTTATCTTTACAATAGTAAATGCAAGAAATTTTAACACATTTAAAAATAAAGTAGAGACAATAAAACAAATAGATAAAAAATTCATCTCTTCTGACATTTTCGAAGCCACTTAGTCATTTGTCGATCTGTCCTCTAACCTCTAGTGAGATATATTTTCTATTTTTTTTTTTTCATATGTCATAGCATCGGCCGGGACGCGAACCCACAACCGTCTGCAACCAATTACTTGCTTGCATGGCGGCTGCGATACCTCTCGGCTAACAACGCAAGACTATATTTTCTATTTTATCTTTTATTGTAAATGCTTTTACTAATAGTTTAATTCACTGAATACTATTGAAAATATTTACTGTGGTATTCTTTGAGTAGTTTTGTCTTGTTTTTTTTTTTTAAAACTGACATAACTATATATATATCACTTTAAGGTGAAATATCTGTCGATATATTTTTCCGTGAATAAAGTTCCTTCTAAAACTTAGGTGTGGCATTAAAAATGATAGTAAATACTTCGCATAAAAATATAAATTGTGTTTAAAATAAAATTTAATTTTTAATTGATATAACAATATATATATGAATTTATAATTTTAAAACTAAAATACAATGGTTAAATGAACATATACCAGGAAAATAAATATTTACTGGACTAAAAAATGAAAATTAGAAATAAGTAGGCAAAAATATATTTTAATCATTGTTATTTTTTAACAAATGCTAAAAAAATAAATAAACGATTAAAACGTTTACTAATTTTAATCAACTAAACTATTTCCTATCATTTTTTCATTTTGATGAAAATACTCGTGGGAGAAAATGTAAATAGAAATTTTTATTTTTATGTTGTTTCCATCCCCCCTCTTCTCAATAGATTGCAATTTTTAAATTAAGAATAATTAAGCATAAATATTTTTTTTACAAATGATATTACTTTTAAGATATTAATTAAACTATTTTATATAATTAGAAAAGAAAAAAACCATAAATGGCAAAAACAGATTTTTTTTTTTCAATTCATTAGATCAATATTACACACCGTAGGGAGGAGCACATTTTCATACAAAACCTATTCATTTATTGCTTCATGTTAACATGCAATCTTTACTGATCGGGTTTTCCGAGCTTATTATTACTCTATCTGTAATCGCTGCAAGCTGGGTAGAGCGATTTTACTAGGAGCGATGTCTATCAAATCAGCACTGCTTATTTGTTAATAAAATTTAATTACATTATTAAATTGTATATTTGCTATAGCATATAATTAACTATTTTATTAATATTATGCAATAATATTTTTTTTTCCTTTTTTTTATTTAGGTAACGCATAATAATTGGATTATTATCTTCACTGGAGACTCAAATGGCAATTCCAGGATATACAGGATTAATGGCTAACTTATATACTCTACTATTAAAACCTTGGAAATAATTTATATATTTAACACTATATGGCTGCACATAGTCTTTGGATTAATTGATAAATTAAAATAGTTTAAAAAATGGAAGATCCAACTGAAATCTCGATACCTTCCTTTACAAACAGATCATATTTTACTACATCCCCTAATAGAACAGGGGATGAAGAATCACTCGATTATATGGAAGGCAAAAACATGGAGAACATTGTTAGAATTGTGGTTCCTGTGATGTTTAGCCTCATAGTAGTTGTGGGCCTATTTGGTAATGCCCTTGTTGTGATAGTGGTTCTGTGTAATCAACAAATGCGAAACACCACCAACTTATTAATTATAAATTTAGCAATGGCTGATTTATGTTTTATAGTGACTTGTGTACCTTTTACTGCTGCAGATTATGCATTGCCAATATGGCCCTTTGGTGATGCTTGGTGCCGTATTGTGCAATACATGATCCATGTTTGTGCATATGCAAGTGTCTATACGCTCGTTCTAATGTCGCTCGACCGTTTCCTTGCAGTTGTGCTTCCTATAACTTCCATGTCTATACGTACTGAACGTAACACATATATTGCTATTGCTTGTCTTTGGGTCATTATTTTAGGATCCAATGTTCCTGTGTTAATTGTGCATGGAGAAGTAACATATTACTATATGCATGAAAATCGTTCCTCCTGCATTTTTAAAGAAGATTATAATATTTCTATTTTTCAAATTTGTTTCTTTCTATTTGCATATGCAATTCCTGTGGCTCTTATATGTGGCTTATACTTGCTTATGCTAAAACGACTATGGTATGGAGTAGCGCCAGGAGGGCATGTATCAAATGAAAGTTTGAGATCAAAAAAACGCGTAACGCGAATGGTAGTGGTGGTAGTTGTTATTTTTGCTGCTTGTTGGTTACCCATCCAAATAGTCCTAATGCTAAAGAGCCTAAATGTCTACCCGTTTAGTCCAGTAACAGTGACTTTCCAAATTGCCTCCCATATTTTGGCATATATGAACTCTTGTGTTAATCCAATATTGTATGCCTTCTTATCAGAAAATTTCCGAAAGGCTTTTAGGAAGGTCATATTTTGTGGTTCTAAACGACATTTAGGAAGCCGTCTTGATTTTGAAAGAACAGATGCTAGAGGATTATCAACGAATACAAAATCAGATCGTATAACTAATGACATATTGTAGCTAAAGAGGATTACCATCTATTTACAAAAAAAAAAAATGGCTATATATATATAACTCAACCATATTCAAAATTTGTATTTTTGATTGACAATAAGCTTTGCCTGTGATGGTACTTGCTATTATATATATATAACAGTGATTGGATACATGGATGACAAAAGTTGCTCAAAGCAAATCTCTTCATGCTTGTATATATATATATGTATAAGTTTATATAATTTATTGGATAAACATTTAAAGGAAAACGGTAATCCTGTTTTTATTGATAAATAATATAAACTATATGCTCTTATATTGGAAACCTATTAATATTTGTGAGCCTATATAGGCTAGGCTATATAGATATTATTATCTATATAGAAATAATTTTTGAAACATGAAGTCTCACAAATACTTACGTCACGTAAGTACATGTACGATGTTAAATTCTAGTTGAAATAAATGTTATAATTATTGTTTCTTTATAATATATTTTTTTTAATGATTTAAGCTTTTTGGTACCAAAATTATTAATATTATTTTTCAATATTCTAATTTGTTTCCAAATACCCTTGCATTCATGGCTATGACAAGTAATGTTTTGTTTACATCAAAAAATGTTTATATCAAGAAATGTGATATTAAATTGTGTTTCTTGAACTAAACTAACAACATTTCTTTATTTTTGTTTAAAATTTTTTTTTATATATATATTATGCAAAAAAATAAAAACAACAAAAGACAGATTGCAAAAAAAATACAGTATATTATATAATGCGTATTATGATGACATTTAATTTAGAATATATTATAATCATATAACTAGTTAATAAAATATTTAGTATGACATATTGATGTCATAAAATATTATATATATAATTTAATTTTTGTTAAAAACTTTAAGTTTATGTAATAAAGTATTATGTGTATATTATTATTTTTATTTATGTTTGATTTTGCATAAGAATTATCACAGAATTTACGACAATCAATATACCGTGTAATAAATGTATTTAAAAAAAACTTGTAATAAAATAGTAAAAAAATAATATAGTTATGATTTCCATTAATATATATGTAGTGTTACTTTTTAGAGGAAGTTTAGTGTCAGTACAAATTTTCAGATAAGTTTTTGTAATTGTAACAGTATATATATATAAACACATGTATAGATAAATACATATAGAAAGATAAATAGATATACAGACAATCAGACAAAAAGATAAATAAATGGGTACCTGCATACATACATAAATGTATGGATGGATTGAGAGATAAGCAGGAAACAGATAGACAGAAGGATAGATAGATAGTTTGATAGATGGATAGAAAAATAGATAAATATTTAGACAGATAGGTAGGTAGAAAGACAGACAGACAAATAGATAGATATTTACATAAGTAGATAAGTAGAAATAGATAGATAGATAGATAGATAGATAGATAGATAGATAGATAGATAGATAGATAGATAGATAGATAGATAGACAGATAGATAGATAGACAGACAGACAGACAGACAGACAGATAGATAGATAGATAGATAGATAGATAGACAGATAGACAGACAGACAGACAGATAGATAGATAGATAGATAGATAGATAGACAGATTAAAGAATAGTTCTAATACAATAATAGCTTAATGATTAATTATTGACTAATTTGAATTTATTTAAATGCAACATTACGACTTTTAAAAAAAAGAAACTCATTTTATAAAAATTAATTTTATAATTATTATTGATATGATTCATGTAGTAACTAAAAAAGTAAAATTTTTCTATGAAAATCGACGTTATATTAATTCGGTTAAAGATATAACTGGCAAATTGAACACTGATTGCTCATATAGTCTATTTTATAGATTAAATTAAGTTTTAGAAAGTGTCTCAATTTTATGTAATGATATAAGATGTCGCAGTTTTATAAGCATTATAACAATATATATATATATATGTTTGGCAGAGACATGATATGCTATTAAATTATTAAATGTTAAAAAAAAAAAAACATTAAATGTCATTAATGTTTATATATATGATTGACTTCCATAAGACATGAAGTTTTAGTCTCCAGATTGTCTAATAATTTTATTTTTAGTAACATATTTACATTATGTAAGTATTAAAGATAAGTCGAATATAATAATTCAAATCTAAATATTTCAATGTTTATCATGAATAGTTTATTTCAGAAATCTAAAAAATATTATTTTACTTAAACTTCTCTACTCACAGGATATTTACCATGCATTTATCTTGTATTAAATTTTAATTTTGTTCTTAACTTCTATATTAATTTTTTTTGCTTATAATAATAATGTATTTCCAATATTTTATATTAAAGAAAGTATTGCTATATAGAGAGTCTATTTTTTTATTAATTTATTGAACGCCTTGATTGTTATTATGTGTTAATTCTGATTTAGAGTAAACTTCAAATCTAATATAATTGTTTTATTTGTTTTAATTTTTATTTAACTCTATTTTTATATTGTTAAAAAAATGTAAATCTTGATGACAGTGTAATAGGAGTAATAATATCATATATATATATTATTTGTTCATTGTAGGTTTAATATCAAATGTGACAATTTTAAATTTTGCATCTATATCTAAACAAGAGCAAACATTTATTAGACAGTTCTAAGATTTTCTCTATTCTTTATCGTTTGCCGAGATATAAGAATATTATTTATTAGTAGCTTGCAGGAAGTGAGTTTTACTTTTATTTGGCATTATATAACATGACTTAATAAATAAAAAAAAAAGTTATAGTAAACATAAATAAAAACACAATCACACGTTATTCTATTTCAATTTTTTTATTCTAAGAGCAGCTTGTATATAAATAATAAAATTTGTTTAAAAAATATCTACATGATGCTAGAAAAAAGCAGTTTAGTAGATACCATTGCTAAATATATAAAAGTAGCTTTAAATATATATTGTCCCACAAATAAAGTCTTACTTCACTAAATAGACTTGTCTTACCATAAATAGTTAAAGAATATATATTGACAATTTATAATTTAGTTCCACCTTAAAACTAAAAATATCAATGGGCACTATATATAGGGAGAGTAATTTTTAAAAATTAAGAAATATAATATTTTAATTTTCAATATTAAGATATAAAAATAATTGGGTTTAAAATGTGGGAATGTTGGAGATCCCATAATACTGATAAAGTTATATCATTTTGTTATAGTTCTGTTTTGCCTGGTTAATGTCATTTATCTTCCGGCAAAATATTCCACATATGTAAATCATACGAAAGAATGTAATATATTATTAATGGAACTTATATAGATACATAAATATTTATTTAAATTAATAATTATTTACCCAGAACAGTATTTGTATGTCACCATTTACAAAGATATAAATTTTCACACATGTGTGTTTATTTATACTATATGAATTTTACATGCACTCACCTAGAAGTAAGAGGTTTATAAGAACAAATTAATCACATAGTATGAAAAAGGAAAAATATTTTCTCTCATGTGAAATACGAACTAACTTTATCAATTGATTTCTTAGGCACATAATAGAATCAAGTCCTGAGTTAAGAATAGTAACTTAAGGTTGGTTTATATATGAATATCTCTAAGATCATGTGATTCACTTATTTTTTAAAAACTCTTCATTACAAGGGAAAACTCCTACTTATAAATAAACAGGGCTTGTGTGAATATTTATTTCCTTCTGAATGGTTACAAATAATTATTGACTAAATATAATAATTTGACAATGTAAACGAATTGCAATTTCATCCAAAAATGTTTTATGCTCTTTCCTTCTTTAAGCTATATTCTCCATTTTGCACATATCTGTTGTAGGTTATATAAAATAATATGAAAAAAACTATCTTTTTTATTTCATAGAAGATTGCTAACGCATGTTTCTGGATTGCCCTTGTGATTTCTTAATATATATATATATGTGTGTAAATGTGTGTAAATATATATATATTGTAACCTTCCAGGTTGTCACCAAGAAGAAATGTGGGAAGATCACATTTGTGCTAACAATGGCTAAAGTTAATTATCTGAGAAAAATGAATTGAGATGTAATTTGCTAGTTAAAATTAGGATTTTAAAAAAAATTAAAACTTTAATTGGGTGTACTGATTGGTAGAGTTTTAGATTATATATGTTTGGTAGTAGAAGAGGAGGATGACCAATATTAGGGATGTTTGTATGTAGTAGAAAAAGTTACATGTCATAATAAGCAGATACATAGATATATTATTAATTAGAATTTTCTTTCCTATATTTTATTTATTATTTACTAATTATGTATTGTTCATAATTTTATGTTTAAAAATGATAAAGATTATTTGTATAATAGTGAATAACATTTCTAACTTAATAATTAATGTTTAATATTTTTTTATTATTATTATGTTTTATTCTATTCAAACATTGTATTGTTAAAATTTATAAGTAAAATTCTGGCACACTTCCAAAGTTGATTGTAATAAAATAAAAAAGACAGAGGGCGTGAGTGAAGAAAGACATAGAGTTTAAAAACTTGAAGGAAAGTAAAAAAAAAAAGTTCCAGGGAAGAAGATGTAAAAAAAAAAAAAACTTAAAAGAATCAATAATTCTCTAAGAGTATTAGAACAAATATAAAAAAAACATCACAAGGATTCTAATAATATACCTGTGGAGAATTTTTGTTATTATACTACTGGAATGATATAAAAATGAGGAGATAAACACCCCCCCTCCCCAGAGGGATACCAGCCTCCAAATTTCTGCCAAACGATGGTCCAAATTTACTACTTTTAAAATGCCTGGAGGATATGTAAGCTAAATTATTATGATTTATTTTAAAGTATTACCAAAGCTAAATAATATTAAACTGACAATTTGTGTAAAATAAAGCTAGCTAAAATTTTCTTATTAGATGCTATAATTAAATGCTTGATTTTCAATTTTAGGAATTTTCTATCAATATTCTACAAAATAAAATTTAAAATGAAAAAGTTTATCTATTTAATCTTATATCAAGAAGATAATTTTATACTGTATAACTTTGCTATTTGCGCATATATAACAGAATAATTCCAATGCATGCAATTGTTATTATAATGCCTATCACAGAATTCTAGAATAAAAAAAAAGACTATTGTCATTCTTAACAAATTATGCTTTAACAATCAGAGAGACTTTTTTTTTATGTTATAATTTACTGTTGTCTTTGAAACTAATATGTATATTTCTTTCAACTTTCAATTTTGTTTAAAAAAAAATTAACATGTAATGATGAGATATTGATAAGTATTTTCGTTATTACTTATAATAAATGTATACCCAATTTTTTCTCTTTAAAAAAAACAAAACAAAACAAAACAATGTAACTTCATATCATTATAATATGATAATTTATTATTTTATATGATCTGGAAATTATATTATAGGTGGTTATAGATGTTCGGATGTGTGCGTGATGCTATAAATTATTATTTTAAAAATGTTTTATTTATTGTGCTTCAATTTTGTTAATGAAGTTTATTTAAAAAAATAAAGAATTAAAACCTTGTCTGTTATAAGTTCATTATATAGAAAGTATATTGAATGAGAGTTGAAGGATGGTCAAGGGATGATTAGATTATTTAGATTGAGTTTGGAGATATTATTTAACCCTCACGTATATAAGTATAAGTATAAGTGTTTAGTTATTGTTTTTTCCTGCCTTTCTTTGTTCTTGTATAGTTAGTGTTAGATGATATACACTGATTATAACAGATAAGTGTTGTATAAATTTTTATAGTATGTATAAAAGATGATTGATTTATGGCATCATCCAAGTTTTATAAATAAGCTAATAAAAAGTATGTTTTAAAAATACATTATATTTAAGATATTATAAAAGCACACATATTCAAAAATATATGACTCGTATATTAAATATTAGTCAATTTTGGTTTTGCTATAAGAGCAATGTAGTTGGTTAGCAAAGTGCATAGAATAATATTTTTTTTTGTTAATTCATTATTTATTTTGTCTTTTAATTTTTAATAAATGTTTTGATGAATTAAAAGCCCAAATGAATTGCTTGATTATATACGTTCGATTCTCCATTTCCACACACATATATTGTTTAACATAGCATAACCCTAAAATATATAGATTTGCCAGTAGAAGTCAATTTATTTAATCTGTCTGGAGATGATAAATCACCATATTACAGTGCTAATAATATATTCTACTTTGCTTAGAATAGGTGGTGATGTAGATAAAAAGATACCCGATCCTCATCATTATCTATCCTATATTAAATATGATAATTGATAATTTTGCAATAGTTTTATAATTAAATAAATGTGTGGCATATAATTAAATTAGTGTTACAGAATTGTTATTAATAAATGTTTTACTACTTTTATTTGCAATCTACTGAACATTTTTATTTTGCTTTTTGTATCTTTCATATAAAAACATGACCATCCCTTTCTCCTTGAATTGCTATCTTTGCCATCCACACATCTGTATTTAATGCATGTCTTCCTACTTCTCTTTGTACTTTTTCCAATAATCTAATACCTTTTTACCAACACATAATGCATCATTACCATATATTAACCTTGCTACCACCACTTCCTTTTATACAATTTGAGCTAAATCATATTTATTATATAAAAACACTGTTAATTTCTTTATCAATCCCTTTCTTTCTTTGCTTCTTTTATCAATTTTTTCTCCTGTTCATCCAAGCAATTTCTCTGATTACAGAAGACAATTTCCAAACAGTTATATCTATTCACCAAACTTAATTTTACATCCACCAATAAAAATTCTTTGTTTTCTCTTTCCCCAGTATTAATCATCATTACTTTTGATTTTTTATTAAACTTAACCCCCATCTCTTTACCCACCTTTGTGCATGTCCTCAGCATAACTTCCATATCTTCCCTTCTTTCTGCATGCAAAAAGATGTCATCTCCAAATAAAAGACCAGATAATGTATATATTCCCTTGCCACATAATAATGGTATATTTATCCCTCTTCCTAATCTTTGTATTGCTCTCCATTTCCCTCAAATACAATGAAAACAAAATAGGTAGCATATGGCATCCTTTGCATAGGGCATCCTTGCCTTAGTCCTACCCCATTTTTAACTTTATCTGATTCTATATTCCCTAATTGATATGTAATTATTTTCATATAATTTTTTAATAATATGTACTAAAGCTCCATCTATTCACAAATTTACTAAACTTACACATAATCTATTTCTATTTACTCTATTATACACCTTCTCTATATCTATAAAAATCATATATAATTCTCTACATGTATACCTACTCATATTCATAAGTTGTGTAACTACAAATAAACTATCTCCTATACACCTATCTGATTGAAAACCTCCTTGCATTTCTCCCACTATATTATTTTCTTCCATCCATTTTGCAACTCTTCCAGCCACTATATATGAGAAAACTTTATAGAAAATAAAAAAATATATAAGTTACAGTAGCTTTCTCTAGTTTTAATAATATAAATGATTAAATCTTTTTTTATCTTATTTTGTCTGTCTTTCATAAAATCTTTCATTATTTTTAATATATCAGAAACATATTATGAGATTACTGCTTTTAAATTGACCAAATAAATCAATCATATTTTAAACTTATGTTTAGTAACTTTTAAATATATAAAATTAATTATTAACTCCATAATATACAAAATCATTTTTTTATTTTTATCCAAAATAATTTAAAATTATAATGATTGTATTTTTGATATGGTTGAAATTGGCAAACATATAAAAAATAATCCAATATATGTAGAGTGAAAATTTTATCTAAGATATACATTTTAAAATTGATTATTAATTCATTTTCATATTGTATGTGACCAAAGCATATTTTTGATTATATATTATACTATATGAAACTCACTTTTTTTCTTTTATAACTGTCAGCAATAGAAACTTATTTTAATTTTGAATATGTTAAAAATGAAAATAATATTTGTCCTGAAAGAATAATGGATAAAAATTAGGTTAGAATTTTAAATAAGTTTTGACACTATAATTAAATCATAATATTACATACTGTAGAATATCCCTATTTTATTTTGAATAACATTATAATCATTTTCTATGATTTCATCATCTTATATAATGGTGACTGCCATTTAAAAAAATGACATTTGGATTTTAAAAAAAATTTTGAGTTAAAATAGTGGGTATAAATTGATAATAATCATTATGGAAAATTCTCTTATGTGTGTGGAGGTGGAGGTTTGAGTAATATTTTGCTAAATAATAAATTGATAATAATTAGTTGTTGTTTATTTTAAATAAAGTACTTTTTTACAACCATTTACAAATAAAAGCTTATTTATCAAAAATATATTTTTATGAATTATAAACATCTGTGATATAACTTAATAATTTCAGAAATTCTTCCATTAAGAATCTCATCCTAAATCTTTAGCTGACTATGTAATCATTTCTATACCTGAGCAAATCATTCATAATTTTGCTATTTAAAAGTCTATATTTTTTTATTTTAAATCTATCTGATATGTTTGTGTATAAATATATAAAACTTAATCAATCATATGGGAACATAATAGTATTAATTTGGCACTATTTTGAATTCAAATATTTAGCATATTAATAGTAATTCTACCATAATATACATCTATAAACTTCTACTTCTTTAAAGCATCCATATGATATTTTGAAATAAATATTAAATGCAAATATTAACGATTAATTTCAATATACATTTAGAATAAATAATATTTATATATTTTATATAATCAATTAAATTTCCATTAGTTTCCCAAACATTACTTTTCTTTATCAAAATTATTTCATTAAAACTTTTTAATGTTACTGGCTTCATATTATCTGACTTAGATAAAAACTGTTTGTTTTTTTATTTTTTAATAGTTTTTTTTAAAAAAATCATTTGCTTCACTATGAAGAATGCAAACTCTTTTCCAAAAAAATACTGATCAAGATACAAAATGGAAACATATATTTCTATGTATATGTGTGTTTAAAAAAAAAAAAACTAAATATATTAGCCTTTAATTGAGTTTTAAAGTTTATATCTCTGCTAGAGACAATCTCTAGTTTTGGAAATGATTAGTAATAGTCGTTACTATATTTATATAACATGGATGGTATCAAATATGTTGGTACAGTTAGTTTGACACTTGTAATTTAAAATGTAGCATTGCATATGATGAAATTTTTGAAATTGCTCAATAGTTCATTTTGATTTCTTTTTAATTTAGTTCTATAAACAAATAATATTCTAAAAAAAAATCATATTTAAATTTTATAAATATTTAAAAATTCAATTGCAAATAGAAATAATACATGGAAATGTTATCAACTATGAACTCACAGAAAATGAACAATTTTATTTTTATTTCAAGTTTTTTTTGTGTGTGTGAACAAAAAATGTGGATTTGTGATAAATCTAGTGAATTTCACTTTAAAATCTGATGTTTGATTTATAATTCTTAAAATACGTTTTTTTTAAATTCCAAATCCCATATCTATTTTGATAGGTGATGTCATTATTCTATGAGTTTCACATAATGTATGGTCATACCTACAGTGTGATTTTCATATTGATCAAGTATATTAATTTCTTTTTTATAGAAAGTAAAACATAAATGAACAAAATTAAATTGGATGCATTCTTTTTAATTAATGTGAAAAAATAGTTATAAATATTTAATAAATAAGCAAAACATCATATAAGGACAGAGTAGCCTCAAATAAAAATCTTGAGAACAATTTAATAATGACAACTGATTTTTTCCCAGTTAATTAAAATATTACGGAAGATTTTTCATTATTTTAAGTAAAATCTTTATTAACAAAAAATAAAAATTATATACATTTTTGCAATAATTATTTACATATAAATATTAAATTTCGATCTTTATATAAATATATTATAAAAAATCCTATACTAATACAAGTTATTATAATGTTAAAACTGTGATCTAAAACAGTGTAGCTCCATTCTTTTTTTTTCTTGAGGGAAACACCCAGCAATTTTCAATGAAGATTAGAGTCATTCAATTAAAAATGTCATTTTTGAAATGTGTGTTTATATTAATTTATTTGTTGCAATGAATTTATTATTTTTTTAACATGTATATTTAAAAATAAATATTTTTTTTGGGGGGTAAACATTATTCCCATCCTAAAATAATGTCTAAGATCATGAGAATTTCAAAGGATCTCCTTATATTTTTGTTTTTTATTAGATAATTTTATTAAATATATATATATATTTAAAAATTCATAATATATATATATTTTAAATGTATATACAAACTAATTTATTGTAAAAGATTTTTTTATTTTATTTAAACAGCAACAGCAAAAGGTTTTGAATAATAGATATAAGAACTATTGTTATTATATCTGCATACGTATATATTAAATGAATAACACAATAACTTTGTCAAATAGTATAAATTATTGTACCCATATAAAATGTGACAACCAAAGCAGAAAAATTCAAAAAATATTAAACACTAATATTATTTTGGCAAGTGGTTTCAGTACTGGGTACCAGACTCATGGAGTCATATTGGAACTGAACTGTTAATCTTTCATTGCATACTCAGTGGAACACTAATTTTATGCTGATTGATAACATTTTTTTCTTTAGCAACAAACCAAGCCTCTTTCAACTTCCTCTTTCTATTGTTTGATTCATTATAAACAGTACTGATATTGTGAGGATAAAACTCACGCCACAAATATTTTCAGGATTTGAAAAACCAGATTTAACTCGTGAATCAATATTAGACTTTTTATGCAGTTACAATTGATTTAATGCATTAGCCTTCATTTCACTATAATAAATAGGATTACAACCAATTTCTTTGCAGGCAATTGAATAAATCACTTCATACTTATTCATTTTTTCCATACCATCCTTTGAATTTTTATTAGTTTATTTAAAACAAAGGAGATCCGAATCATATATTATAATCTTTATCAATTATACTTTTTAACTTTATACTTATAAATGGTACATAAGTGAAAAAAATCCACTTTTTACCTATTTTATTTTTTTACATCCACTTTATGTTTAAACTTCACTTTATTATAAACAACCTCAATTACCTGTGCAATGTAGTTTTTATATATCCCACCTTTATTAGGTCATACATATATTTCTCAATATTCCTTTTTCTCTCTGCCTCAAATTTACAAAGATACAAAATGCAATACAAAAAAAATCCAGCCATTTTATAATTTAAAGGAATATTTGATGATGGGTGTATAAAACCCCTTACATTTAATGGTTTAGCAATCATTTTATACCCAAAGACATTATGGACTCTGTATATATATTTACATCTAACTATATTTAAACTCCATCATTCTCAAACTCCATAAGCAATGACAAACCAGAATTCAGATTTAACTTATTGAACATATTCTCTAGCATATCTCTTGATACACACACATAAACAACATCAACATATCTTCTATGCACTAAATCATAATTACTTTTTATAAATGGCTCTATAATATATTTTTCCATTTTTTAAATGTACAAAATACACACTAATTCTCTTACTGCCAACCCCATTAACAAACAATTCTTCATTTGATAATAATCATTCCCATATCTTGCAGTAATATCACCATTAATCTATTCCAATGCTTTCCATAATAAATCTGGCTTTACAAATGTCTACATTATAATATATAAAAGTTTTTTTAATTATATTTATCAATTTATTATGGTTTCCAATCTGTATAACTTACATACATTCTCTGAGGCCACATAAAAATTGCTAACTACCTTGGCAGACTTCAATATCTGAACAAATTCAAATGTACATTTAATTGTAAATTTGCCCAATTCTATCAACCCCCATAACTACTTTGCAACCAACTGTGATGGTTTCTGATAATAACAACCCCCAAATTCATCATTAATCTTAATGGACTGTTCTCTTTATGAACTTTAACATTTGCAAATAAATGTGGAACAATTGCAGCTGATGGATAAATCCTCAGATATTCATCTCTTTTAAATATTTTACCAAAGTATGGACAGAAAACATTATAAACAAACTGTTTATACACGCTTTTAACTTATAAATCTCCACTTTTTCAAATATTAATTAACAATTTGCCCCAAAATTTTTCCCTTTTGCGGTTTCATCCGTGTTAAAAAATTTAAATATTGATATACCGATGTTTCAACTTGATCACACAAGTCATAGATATATATATATGTTCACCCATTAACACAAATCTATTGCCTTTATCTTCCTACATACAAATAATGTTTTTCTCTTTCAACATCAATATGAACTTATTAATTGTTTTATACTAATCCTTACTCTTTATAAAACAATAACTATCCTTTAATAATGGAGCAATTTGCTTAATTACATCTTCCCTCTCCTTGGAAAACTCATAAGCTCTCTCAATATCTGCAATAATTTTCATATAAGGATATTTCCAACAACCAGCAACAAATCTAGGGCTATATTCCAATAAAGATATAAATTCCATTGTCAAATTTATATTTCATAAATTCACAAAGTTATTTTGCACTTCATTATAAATTATTACATTTTGTTTCTCTGTTAAAAATTTAAATTTATTATCAAATTTGTTAGCTTATAATGTATACATTTGTTAAGCCACATTTATTATGAAAGTGTTGAAATGGATTAATGGGGATATTTCTGCAACATATGGTAAAGCTTATCAAATGAAAAATGATTGGTCAATGGGGTTGGCAGTAAGACATTTAGTGTATATTTTGTACATTTCAAAAATGGAAAAATATATTATAGAGCCATTTATAAGCAGTAATTATGATTAAGTTTATAGAAGATATATTGATGAAGTTTTCATGTATGGATTAAATGATATGATAGAGACTGTTTGATAACTTAGATGTGAATTCTGGTTTGTCATGGACTATAGAGTTTGAAAGCAATAGGGTTCTAAAATATTTAGATGTGAATGTATATAGAGTCTGCACTGTTTTTGGTTATAAAATGATTGTTAAACCATTAAAAGTAAGGAGTTTTATACACCCATCCTCAAACATTCCTTTAAATTATAACATGGCTGGATTTAAATGATTTTTATTGCAATTTATATTTTTGTAAATTTGAGACAGATAGAAAAATGAATATTGAGAGATATATTGATGACCTAATAAGCATGAGATACAAGAAAACTACATTACATAGACAATTGAGGTGGTTATAATAAAGTGAAGTTTAAACATAAAGTGGATGTAAAAAATAAAGTAGGCAAAAAGTGGACTTCTTTGGCTTATGTACCATCTATAAGTATGAAGTTAAAATGTACAATTGATAAAAATTATAATATAGGATTCCAATCCCCTTTGTTTTAAATAAATTAATAAATAATTCAAAGAATAGTGTGGAAGAAATGAATAAGTACGAAATGGTTTATTCAATTGCCTGCCAATAAATTGGTTGTAATGCTATTTATTATGGTGAAATGAAGGCTAATGTATGTATTAATGTGACTGCAACAGCATGTTATGAATATTAAAATCTAAAATTGATTCACAAGGTAATTGTATTTTTCAAATCATGAAAAAAATTTGTGGGCATAAGTTTTATACTCAAAATATCAGTACTCTTTGTAATGAATCGAACAATAGAAAGAGGAAGTTGAAATAGGCTTGGTTTATTCCTAAGTCAAATAACATTATCATCAGAATAATATTAGTGTTCCATATATAATGAGATAATATTTTATATAGCACAAAGTTTTTATACTGTAATAGTGATATTAGTGATTAAGCCAATGCACATGTGCTTTAAAGATAAATTATAACTGAATACTCTTACCTTTCCAGACACAAGATATAGTGTTTTAGAAAGGATGGAATGAATCCACCCATCCTTTCAACACAAACATTTATGTATGGGAAATCTTAAGTGTATGGAAATGAGAGTGTGAATATGTTAAGCAATCACTTTAAATTATATTTATTATGCTCGAACGAATGACACTTGTGAAATCTTTACAATTTATGATACGTCATTCTTTAGTTGAAATTAAACATATATAATGAGATGCTATTTTATATAGTGCTATGTTTTTATACTGTAATAGTGATATTAGCGATTAAGCCAATGTACATGTGCTTTAAAGATAAATTATAACTGAATACTCTCACTTTTACAGACACAAGATATAGTTTTTTAGAAAAGATGGAATGCAATCATCATTTGTTCAAGCATAAAAAATGTAATTTAAAGTGATTGCTTAACATCTTCATACCATGTCCATACACTTAAGATTTGCCCATAAATGTTTGGGTCAAAAGAATGGGTGGATTCATTTCATCTTTTCTAAAAAAAATATATATCTTGTGTCTGGAAAAGTGAGAGTATTCATTTATAATTTATCTTTAAAGTACATTGGCTTAATCACTAATATCATTATTAGTGTTCCATGTAGCATGCACTGCAAGATTAACCATTCAGTTCCAATATGTTACCATGAGTCTGGTATATGGTATCAAAAGCACTTGGCAAAATAATATTTAATATTTTTTTAATATTTAAAAAATATTTGTTATTATTTAATATTTTTTTAATTTTTCTGCTCTGATTGTCACATTTTATACATCTATAATAATTTATATTAAATGAATATAAACTGATGGTAGAAAGTTTCAAAAGTGCTATCTGTATTTAGAAACACAAAGTGTAAATCCCACAACTTAGGCAAGAGAAAAATCTTTAAGATATATGATTCAGACTTTCTGTTTATAAATGTAGGTAGTGCTGTTGAAAGTTTCTACAGTTATGTAAGAATTAGGGATGTTATAGATAAGGTAAAGAAACAAAGGAATAGAAATTTTTGTGTTATAGTAGGGACAAATAATTTGTCAGAGTCATTGGAGAGATTAATGGATGAGTACATAGAATTGATTAGGAATTTGAGTAAGATTAAAAGAAGAGTAGGACTAGTTGGATTATTACCAAAATTTGACAATAGGTATATGTTAGAAAGGGCATGTTCCCTAAGAGATTGAAAAAATTGTGAGTAAAATGGTGTTATCTTTATGGATGTGTGGGATTGTTTTTTAGTAAAAGGGAGTTATATAGTGAAGATAGATTGTACTTAGCAAAACAAAGACATGAAGTATAAGGGAGTTTGATTTATAAAGAATATAATTTGAGAAACTTATAAAGAGGAGAAGTGTTTTGAATTGCAGTGCTTTCAGAAAGAGGAAGAATGGACAAGATGAAAGAAATAAACAAAAAGTAGCCAATGTAGATATAAATGTAGACATGAAGAGGGAATGGGTCTGTAAAATTAATGATCAGCAAGTTATTTAGCAATGTAATGGAGAAGAAAGAGTCAAAAGAAGTTATAAAAGCATAGTTAGGAAAGAAGTTGTTAAAATTGGATATTTGAATATACAAGGTCATAAGAGACCAGAAAAGTGTCTGGAATTATACAAAGCAGTTATAAAAGAAGAGTTTGAGGTACTACCAGTACTGAAAACACAACTAATAGAAGAAAAAGAACCTATACTAGAATAGTTAGTATGTCAGGTTATAAAGAAAAAAGAAAAAGAAAAAAGGTGGGGTGGTATAGGAGCAATACCAAAAAAAAATTTAAATATTGTTAAATGTCAGAAAATTTGTGGTTTGAGATAAAGTTAAGAAAACAAGAATGAATGGTCCCTATAATGCATATAGCCACTGGAGATAGTCAAACTATAATGGAGTAGAACAGTAGTATATAGGAATGCCTAGTTAAGGATATACACAGTTTCAAAGAAAAGGGGAAGAGAATAATGGTTATAGGAGATATGAATTGTTATATTGAAGAAATTTATGATGTAGATAACAAGAAAAAATAGCTTTTGAAGAAATTTTGTCAAGAGTAAATTTGAACATTGGACATTTGGAAAATATTTATGAGGGACAATACACATGGTCTAGAAATAATATATTTCACGCAATAGATTATCTATTAGTAGAAAAATAGGGAATCAATAAAGTATGGAAAATTAAAGTTTTTGATAATGAAGAGAGAGTATGCAATAGTGATCATAATTTCTTTATAGTAAAAATGGTTAGTAATGTGATGAAAAAATGGTAATAAAAGTAGAAAGGATAATGAAAGATATGAATGGAGAATGAATGATAAAAATAAGTTAGAAGAATATAAAATAAAAGTTGAAGAAACCATGGAAAAGTTGATTGGGATGAATATAAGGATTGGTGTGGTAAAGTAGAAAAACTGGCAAATAGGGTTTTAAGTGAGAACAATTCAGAAGAATAAAAGTAATAGGAAAGTGAGAGTTAGTAAAAGTATAAAATAGAGAATGAAAGCATTCAGAAAATATAAGTGTGCTATTAAGAACAAAGAAAGTGAAAAGGGTGTTAAATGTTAAATGGGAAAAGTATTTAGAAAAAAAAAGTTGGGTAAAATAAAATAATTATAGAGAAAAAAATGAACTTGAATAGTAAATTGTTGTGAGGTATTAATAAAAGTGGAAGAGATGGGAGTTAAAAATTTTGAAAATACATTGAAAAAGAAATGTAGGGGAGAGAGAAATTGTATTACTAGATGATAAAGAAATAGAGTGTAGCTCCAGACAAGAATTAGAGACAGTCTTAAATAAGTATGTAATAGATATAGAAAAGACGTTAAATATGAAGTACAGAGTGATAGCAAACATGAAAGCTTATAGTAATGAAAATATTAGATTTTCATAAAATGAACTGAATGAGGCAGGAAAGAAATTGAAAAGTGGAAATGCATAAGGTTTAGATGGATGGGTAGCAGAGATGGTAATTAATTTAGGACATAGTGCAAAATTTAAACTATTATCGTTTTAATAAGATGGCACTAAATAGAGATTTTCCAGATATTTGAAGTAGGTAAGGCTATTATTTAAATGAAAGGGTAATGATCATAGAAAGTTAAGCAATTATAAACTGATAGCAGTAACATTAGTGTTATATAAAGTTTTTGCATATATGGTGGCTGGAAACATGGCAAAATGGATGGAAGAAAATAGTGGAAAAATGCAAGGAGGTTTTAGATCAGATAGTCATATAGAAGATAGTTTAGTTGAAGTTACACAACTTATAGATATGAGTAGAAATACAGGTAGACAGTTATGTATGGTTTTTATAGATATAGGGAAGGCACATGATAGAGTAAATAGGAATAGATTATCAGTAAGTTTAGTAAATTTAAGAATGGATATTATTAACAGATTATATAAAATTAATTACTATATGTATCAATTAGAAAATATAGAGTCAATTAAAGTTTAAAATGGGGTAGGACTAAGGCAAAGATGCCCTATATCATCTATTTTGTTTTTGTTGTATTTAAGAGAAATGGAGACCAATCGAAAGAGTTAGGAAGAGGGGTAGAGATACCATTAATAGGTGCCAAGGGAGTATATATATATTATCAGGTCTTTTATTTGTGACAATGTCTTCTTGTACATAGAAAAAAAGGAAGATATTGAAATTATGCTGAGGACATGTGCAAGAGTGGGAAAACAGATGGGGATAAAATTTAGTGAAAAAAAATCAAAAGTAATGATGATTACTGGGGAAAGAGAAGACAAAGAATTTTTATTGGGGATATAAATTTTGGTAATAGGTATAACTATTTGGGAAATGTCTTAAGAAATCAGAGAAATTGCTTGGATAAATGGGAGAAGAAATTGATAATAAAGCAAAGAAAAGAAAGGGGCTGATAAAGAAATTAAGTGTTTTCATATAATAAATATGATATAGCTATAATTGTATGGAAGGGATGGTAATAGCAAGGCTAACATACGGTAACAATGCATTATGTGTTAGTAAAGGAATATCAGATTACTTAGAAAAAGTACAAATTTGAAGTAGGAAGCCATGCATTAGATGCAGATGTGTGACTGGAAAAAGAGGCAATTCAAAGAGAAATGGTATAGTGAGGTTTTTATATGAAAGATGCAAAATGTTCAGTAGATTGCAGTTTATGGATAATAAGAGGATAGCTAAAATAGTATTCAATTGAGTTATGACTAAATGATAGGCAACAAGATGGGTGAGAAAGATAGTATGGTATGCAGATGATTTGGATAAAGAATTTATGTCAATGTACTTATACATAGGGTGGAATGATAATGTTAGAATTGTTGAGCATTATAGTGGTAAGGAATGGTAAAAAAGACTAGAAGTATTAATGAAGAGTAGGAAGTTGAAGAGATAGAGAACTAGTATAGAGAGTAAAAAGAGTTTAAATATATATAGAAGTAAACAAAATATTGGATGCAAGTTAATTTATGATAATAGCAAGGAAAGTACTTAACTGTTTAAGGCTCAAACAGGATCTTTAGTAACAAGAAATATAAACATAATGGAAAAATGTGGGTGATTTACTTTGTAAGTTGTGTAAAGAAGGCATAGAAAAATTTAGGAATCTGTTAATTGAATGTAAATGCCTGAAAGTAGAAAGGATACAAATAATAAAGTTGTGGAACAATAAATATAAAGAAAGTGATTATACAGAATGTGGGTTATTGGTTTTATATGCTAGGTTTGTGAGAAGATAAGTGGGATTTAGATATAAAGACCATGGAGTTGACAAAGATTATGTTGTGGAAATGGGATGGAGCAAAATAGAGAAAAATATAGGGAAACTTAGGATGTGCAATGAGAAGGAAATGTGAAGTGGCTAACAGGTTTCTTTGGGCATAATATCTGAGAGATTCTTGACTCCGTATAATGAGAAGCCATCACGCATTGCATCGCACTGAGTTTTATTTAGTGTTATGCAATACTTAATTTATATCAATGTTTGGTCAATTGTTTGAAACATTTTATTATTTAGCATAAATTAGAAATAAATAAACAATTTTATTTAAAAAACATATTTAGAAATCAAGCAACTGATAAAGCAAACAATTGAAATTCTTATTAACATTTATAGTACATATTAAAAAATTGGGAAAAAAACTGTGAATGATATGTATATGATTAAAATAGTTAACTTTCAGTTATGTTCACTGAAAAAAAAAACAATAATCAATTGTTAAAATAGTAAACTAAGAGATTGCAAAAAAAAATATAGGTATTTTATTATGGTTATTCTGAACTTTTAAATTTTAATATATAATTAAATATTTGAAAAGCAATTGTAAAATTTAGAAAATATTCAGTGAATTGCAAACATTTATTAATTTCTTACAAAATGAAGATATTAGTGAGAGTTTTGAATAAAAACTACTAATACAAAAGTGTGAAATTCAAATTGGACTGAGGTTATGTTATTTAATAGTAAGCAGTACGCACTTACAACTTTTAATAAGTATGTGTGTGCAAGTCAAAGTATATATGTGTAGACGCATATATACTGAGAAATCAAATGCCTATATGTCACCACTATTATTAATGCCTACAATGTTCATGATTAAAATCTCCAAAGCGACTGATACTATTAACAACTGATATGCGACCCTCCCTTTCTTTATATATATGGATATTTTTTATTTACCAGCAAAAATAAATTTATAGCTTTTTTTAGAGGAATATTTACATATTTGTACATCTTTAATAGATTTATTTTATAATTTTCAATACAGTGAAAATGTTCTGTTTTATTCTATTTCATATATCAAACATAATTAAAAAAAAAGTCTAGGATTATTTTGAAATCCCGATTACAAAGATCACATTCAGAAAGTTTGACTATTGTTTTTATTACAGATATGATAAATTAAAACCTTTTGAGATTTAATTGATGTTTTAATTTAAATTTCATAACTGAAATTTTAGCACTATAAATACTTTACTTTATCGTTTCTGTCTTGACGCTTGACACTTTTTTTTATATGTTTGTCTGAGTTGTAGATAACTTTGATCTTGTGACATAGTAGTTAGCTATCTAATTACTATATTCATGACTTGGATTTGAGACTGGGTTAGGTGAACATTAATTTTTTTTTAGATAACATACAGGTTTAGAAATGATTTACAAGTAAATAACCCATATTATTCTTATATAATTCTGTAAACACTTCTTCCTTCTTTCTCTTCCTTCATTTTGCTTCTTCATATACAACAATATATCTTTTCAAAATATTTACAACTTCTTATATCTTTTAAGAAAAAATATTTATTGTTATAATAACAATTTAAAATGGTGGAAAGGGAACAGTAGAGACATAGAATGAGATCTGAAGAAGTCTGTAATGAACACTCAAAACTGTTATTATAACAATAAATGTTTTTGCTTAAAAGGTATAAGAAGTTGTGATTATTTTGGAAAGATATATTGTTGCAACCTATATTAGTTAATCATTCACAAGTGGTTAGTAAATTGGCATTTATCTGTTTTTGGTCAGTGTGTGATGCTGTCATAGTAATCTGAGTTAAACATCTGGGTTTGTAAAATTTAAAAAAAAATGACTATAATGTAATATATGCTTCACTACACTAGAAGAATGTCATATTCCTACAGCATCTCATTGTTGTTTTAAGAGTAGATGCAATTTTTATAACATAATACTCAGAGTGTTAACATAGTTTTGTTTCTGAGTTATTTTTATACTTTTTATAATAGAAAAATGATGTTTTCTGGTGCAGCCAAACATTATCAATAATTTCAAAAGAGTGTCATTTTATTTCAAACAAATTGTTCTAATAAACAATAATGTGAATTCTATTATATATTTATTTTAAGATAGTGTCATTTTGAAGTTGGTAAGTTTTATTTGAAAGATTTGATTTTTTTAAAGTGTAAAAAAAATTGGAGCAGTGAATAAATTGAAAAATTATGTCGCTTCACATGTAATAAAATATTAAACCACTAAACATCATATGATCACCATTTCTTATGCTTGCTCATAAATACGTAATAAAATATTAAACCATTAAACATCACATGATCACTATTTCTTATGATTGCTCATAACTGTTATTAAAAGAGGCAAAACTTTCCATACAGTAGCACCACTCAGTGCAAGCAAGAGTAATCAATGGATGACAGAAGGCTTGTGCATAAAATTCCTATCTAGTACCTACTCATTCAATGGGGTTACATTACATCCAATGCTCCTCACTGACAAAAGCCACAAGCTAGAAACTAGTCTGGGGATATTGGATGAGTAGGCACTTGATAGGGATTTTATTCACAAGCCTTCTGGCATCCATTAGTTGCTCTTGCTTGCATTGAGTGGCACTACTGTATGGAAAGTTTTTCCTGTTTAATAATAAAATATTACAATTTCTTCAAATTACTCTCTTACAAACAAAAACACTGCTTAAGTGTTGATGTTTTCCATGTATATATTTTTAGATGTATGAAGATAATAAGATTTTCATCCTTATAAGAGTTTAATTTTAAATGCTTTGTCATTAACATATGAGTATGTTTCAATTTGGTCATACATTTTTTTAATATTTAAATTATTTAAAACTTATGTGATTTTTATTGAAAATGATAAACATAATAATTATTCTGGATTTTTTATATTTTATTTTTTTAAATATTTATGTATTTTCTGTTAAGTTGTAGAGCCATTTTCCTGACAATGTCACAAAAAAGCTATTGTTTTTGGAATGTAAAACAATATTTGAAGCTAGTTGACAGTTCTTTAACAAAGAATCAAACTGCCTTAGATATAAGCCATAAATAATAATGGCTATAAATCTTTTCACTAATTTAATAACTTCATTCATTTTATTATTTTTATATATAGAATTTATTGATGATGTCACAGTTGATACTGTGAAAACTTGCAATCCTAAGAATTACTGAATGTATTTTAAATAGATTACTACAAATAATTTTGAAAAATTGTCTTATACAAAAATCTCTTGACTTTTCAGATATGCTGCCATAAAAGTCGGAAATTACAATTGAAAATGTATGGATTTCAAATAATTTATTAATGAAATAGATATCTATGTATAATTACATACAAAAGTTTTTGAAGTTATAAATGATATTTAATCAAGTCCAAATGCTATTGCAAGATGTGCTCTTGTAAAAGATAGAAAGTGTAAAAGCATTCCAATCATACTTAAAGATTGCTCTGAGAAAATTTCCTGTGAGATATTCCATTACTACTGCTTGTAATTTCAAAATCTAGATATGAAAAAATATTTAATACTTGATGTCTTTTAATTTTCTTGTCACATCTTTTATTATTAACTCTCAGTAATAGTCAAATCAAATTCAGTTTAACAATTTTTGACAAAAATTGTTTAATAATTCTTGAACAGCAATGATTTTTAAATACAAGCCAAATGTTTCTGTTTGGTTGTTTATTTTAGTAAATATTATTTATTGCTTAAAAATTGATAACTGTAAATTGTGCACTATATATTGAAGCAGTCAATCTTAGGTTAAGATTGTGCTTCATGTTTCTACCTACTAACCCATGTTCAAACCCCTATATCCCATCCCGCTTGTTTTGTTGTATATATATTTTTATGTATATATTTGGAATGTGTGCCTAAATTTATAATTTAACTTTCAATATTTATTATTATTGATTCTTTTTATTAATTATTAGTTCTTTTTTATTAAACTACATAGGTATATATATATATATAGGAGCAAAATTACTAACAAAATATTGATTTTAAATATTTTATTATATGTCATTTTTTAAACTTTTTCTTTTTAAAGTACTTTTTATATTAAACTGTATATTTTTATAAAATCCAATATGGAAGATGCTACAGTTGATTGTCTAAAAATAATTAAGGGTTGGAAACACTATTGTTTTAATCTGGGGAAGGTATTTTTAATTAAAGTTTTTACTTAAAATGGGATTAAGATTAGAGATACTTTTGTTAAAAACATGTTGTCAAATCTATTTCTAATCTGGAAATAGATTTGAATTTATTTTTGGATGTTATCTTACTGTTGCATCTTCAAAAACAACCGATAAAGAAAAAGTATAAAATGACTGAATTTTGAGTCACAGATGAGATTAGCTACTATTGAGAGAACTGATTGTAAACATATTACACGTTGCTGTGAAACTAAAAATGATGTAGTATAAATCGACCAACCTGCTCGACCCTATCTGGTCATCATCTTCAGCGGCCATCTAATTCTGCTGCCCAAGAGGAAGTAAAAGCCCGACCTAAGAACTTTAATGCTAATAGAAAATTGCAGTTATTTAAGAATTTTCATTTCAATTGCTGTGCATGTGCAATATTTTAAATCGGACTCTTAAAATTGCCAGGTAACTTTTCAAGCCATCACCGCAAACTAAATCTAACCTAACTCATCTATCAAGATTTCTTTTAATATATTATTTAACTTTGTTTTTGTTAATATGTAATTTGCTCTTAGTTAATTTCTATATATAATATGTAAATTGCTCTCAAATGATTTTTTTAAATCTAATTTTTTGTCATATGCTCTAACTTTTTTTAATGTTGGTGCAGTCAATTATTTATATTTATTTATTACTTGAATTTATATGTCTATTTTCATTATTAATTTGCCAATCTTAAACAATCTGACGAGTCGAATTTTGTAAAATCCTTTCTTCTTTTTAAGTAAGCCTTCATTAATTAAGTTTGTTAACGTCCCTTAAAATATAATGTATTGTTAATTAATATGCTTGCCAGATTGTTGTACGTCAACATCTTCTTTATGCTTTAATATAATATATATATATATTTGTTTAACTCTGGATTTTCTACCCGGAGTAAATCCAGAACTTAAGCTAATTAATGCTTTGAAATCTTTTAAAATGTAGTTGTTTTTTCATTAAATTCTGAAAGAGTGACCCATTAATTATTTTCTATATAAATGTTTTTTTTATTTACTCTTAAAATATACTTATATATTCAATTTATTGTAAAATCAATGAAGGTGGGATTGATTTATTTTAAATAGCAGAAAAAGGGATGGGGGGAAATCTTAATGTTTCTTTTACTAAATCAAATCTTAACGTATATTTTATTAATTTGAAATCTAAATCTTAATATTTCTTTTGCTAAATAAGATCTTCAAGTATATTTTAGTAAATGAAATCTAAATTTCTCTATATATATTATAGCGGCATAGCATATTATTTGTCTAAATTATAGTACTCAAACAAGGGTCATTTATTTTAAAGCAGTAAAATTTATTCAATGTTGTTAGTGACATTTATCATTCATACTGCGTTACCGACATTTAGCCTATTTTCGTATTATATATATATTACATGCTTCTAGTCTTCTAATCTGGGGGTTGCAACAAGTTCGAACCCATAGATTTCTTTTTGTACCTCATTCCATAGATAGTTGAGATATCTGGAACCACATTTATTCCATATAAAATGCCTCTGGTGGTGATCCCGTAAGTTTGGCGCACGCTATGCATATCTACTTTTTTCATATAAAAAGGCCTCTGGCAGTGATTCCCTAAGTCTGGCACACGCTACGCCTATTCACTTCATTCTCACCCAGAAGCACAACTTTTGCCTCTTAGTTATTTTTAGGCTATTATTTCAGCACTGCAAACTTCTTTGTATTTATTTCTTTTGCTTCATGACCCAGTTTTAGTGCTCTAATATTAAAATTATGGCTTTGCTTAAAATATATATCAATGCCAACTATTACTAGTTTTATTAATTAAATTTATTTCAGTCTTATACAATTCCACCATCGTAACTTATTTCTATATTAAAGAGTATCTATATGCCTTGGGGAAAATAAAGTGTTCATCTTACTATCATTAAAATAATTTTTCATTAAATATTTTGTCATCTAATCAAATGTCATTTTCAAATATGTTTTTCAAATGTATCTTATTTATTTTCACGACCTCAGTGGTGTGAAAATAGTTTATATCATATGTATAATGAATCTCAGAATGCTCCCCTAAATAATGTTAGTCACCATGTTTCAGAACCATAATCAAAAGTGTTAATAACCATTTTATGCGAATTCTTTGTAATAGTTGATTGGAATTTTAATATTGGACCCACCAAAGATGTGTGTTTATTTGTAATATATTATTTAGCTAATAAAGAGCATATGAGAAATAATAGTGTGAATGACACTATGTAATCATCTACTTCTTGCTCATTCATGCACACACTAATGTATATAATTAATTTATAAATGTATAATAATTTGTCAGTATATTAAACTATATTTTATTGCCTAACTTATTTGAGTAGTTCGAATTCCTTTTCCTCCACTTCCACATATTACAGCCATGCTTATCTATTAATTTAACATAGTCGTAGTTAATAGATGTCTCATTGTTTTGCTCAGCTCTGCTAGTCAGCCAGATTAAGATTAATTCTCATGTGCCATCACTATTATGTTATTCATTAGGTGTTTGATCTGAGGTTTAGAGAGTGGGTTCGAATGCAGGCTGGTCCCTGACCTAAATCTTGGGCTTGACTGGGTTTGAAGTACATTTTGTGAGTTCCAGTTCATGTTATATGGATAAACATGTTTTGACCAGTACATAGGATTTTTTTTTCTTGAGCTTGGCTT
Source organism: Epiperipatus broadwayi (assembly GCA_028023455.1). Lineage (NCBI taxonomy): Eukaryota > Metazoa > Onychophora > Udeonychophora > Euonychophora > Peripatidae > Epiperipatus > Epiperipatus broadwayi. Next base: position 90,119 of record JAQFVV010012499.1, read on the forward strand.
CCCAATGCAAGGCTTCAATATAAACACCCACATACCCTGAGTACTGAATTCTGTTTATATATATATTCTTAAAAAAAAGTTGTTATATAATTTTTTCATGTTTGATATGTTTAAAATAATGTGTTCAAAGTGTAAAATTCACTGTTTAAAGTTAAAACCCATGTACTACAACCATAGTACATATGTATTTTTTCTTCAATGTCATATATAAAGTTTTTTGTTCTTGAGACATATATGAAAAATGTATAAATAATTTATAAATCATTGATCACTCTGTCTTAGCTGGCACCCTTATAAAAAGAAATTTTGCTAATTCAGTAGTGAGTCAAATGCAAAAATGTTGGAAGTGGAGGGTTCGAACTGAGATAAAAAAAATTATTGAGAGCAAATTTTTTGGCTTAATACTATGATGTATCAATTTTAAACATGTAATAACCAGACTATGAGTTTTCTTTTAGATGCATGGGTGTGATCAAGAGAAACCAAAATGAGAAATGGTTAGATTAGTATAGTAGGGGTAAAATAATAAATAAAATCTTAAATAAACATTTTTTTTTACCTTTCAGCAAGCAAAAGCTAAATTTTCATCTAAGCTATAGTTGGGCAGAGCTATATAGAAGGTGGGGAACAGTGAGTGGCTATGTGGGAGATGATTTTTTTTTAAAGAGGAAATATGTGTATAGAAATTTTTTTTGTTAATTGAGTATATAATGTTTGTGTTTATTTTAAAAGCAAAGTGAAAGAATTTGGCACGTGTATGGATTTTTTTTTCCAACTTTTATCCAAAGTTTTTTTTTTTTTTCTGTCATTTCCAATAGTGTGTAGTACTGTGTAATGTATATAGAAGTACATGTGTGTAATATCTATGTACTTGTATATGTAGCACTGCATATATATGTACAGAGGTGTGTATGTGTGATGTGTAGGAGCAGATGTGTTTGAAAATTTTATAGGTATTGTATTGCTATATATTTTCTTGGAAACCCATATGCCTGGAGAAATTGAGTTGTAGCCCAAGCATAGAATTTTTTTTTTATTATATAGATGTGAAATATATATATATATATGTTTTCTGGATTAAACAGTTGAACAAATATTCACATCCCCAAATGATATTTCATATATATAGTTTTATATAACAAGATTGTGTATTGAATTTTGAAAATTTTCATCATTCTTTTGGTCATCACTTGAAAACTCCTAGTCAAGGCATTATTTTTTAATCTTTTTGTTTTTTGTTTCATTGTATGTGTGGAGAAATGAAGCAGTCAATCTTAGCTTAAGATTGTGCTTCATGTTTCTACGTACAAACCCGTGTTCAAACCTCTATATCCCATCCCGCTCGTTTTGTCGTATATATATTTTTTATGTATATATTTGGAATGCGCGCCTAAATTTATAGTTTAACTTTCAATATTTATTATTATTGATTCTTTTTATTAATTATTAGTTCTTTTTTATTAAACTACATAGGTGCGGCTCAAATATATATATATATATAGGAGCAAAATTACTAACAAAATATTGATTTTAAATATTTTATTATACGTCATTTTTTAAACTTTTTCTTTTTAAAGTACTTTTTCTATTAAACTGTATATTTTTATAAAATCCAATATGGAAGATGCTACAGTTGATTGTCTAAAAATAATTAAGGGTTGGAAACACTATTGTTTTAATCTGGGGAAGGTATTTTTAATTAAAGTTTTTACTTAAAATGGGATTAAGATTAGAGATACTTTTGTTAAAAACATGTTGTCAAATCTATTTCTAATCTGGAAATAGATTTGAATTTATTTTTGGATGTTATCTTACTGTTGCATCTTCAAAAACAACCGATAAAGAAAAAGTATAAAATGACTGAATTTTGAGTCACAGATGAGATTAGCTACTATTGAGAGAACTGATTGTAAACATATTACATGTTGCTGTGAAACTAAAAATGATGTAGTATAAATCCACCAACCTGCTCGGCCCTGTTGGGTCATCATCTTCAGCAGCCATCTCATTCTGCTGCCCAAGAGGATGTAAAAGCCCGACCTAAGAACTTTAATGCTAATAGAAGCTTGCAGTTATTTAAGAACTTTCATTTCAATTGCTGTGCATGTGCAATATTTTAAATCGGACTCTTAAAATTGCCAGGTAACTTATCAAGCCATCACCGCAAAACTAAATCTAACCTAACTCATCTATCAAGATTTCTTTTAATATATTATTTAACTTTGTTTTTGTTAATATGTAATTTGCCCTTAGTTAATTTCTATATATAATATGTAAATTGCTCTCAAATGATTTCTTTAAATCTAATTTTCTCTCATATGCTTTAACTTTCTTTAATGTTGGTGCAGTCAATTATTTATATTTATTTATTACTTGTATTTATATGTCTATTTTCGTTATTAATTTGCCAATCTTAAACAATCTGATGAGTCGAATTTTGTATAATCCTTTCTTCTTTTTAAGTAAGCCTTCATTAATTAAGTTTGTTAACGTCCCTTAAAATATAATGTACTGTTAATTAATACACTCGCCAGATTGTTTTACATCAACATTTTGTTTATGTTTTAATATAAAATATATATATATATATTTAACTCTGGATTTTCTACCCAGGGTAAATCCAAAACTTAAGCTAATTAACACTTTGAAATCCTTTAAAATGTAGTTATTTTTTCATTAAATTCTGAAAGAGTGACCCATTAATTATTTTTTATATAACTGTTTTTTTATTTACTCTTAAAATATATTTATATATTCCATTTATTGTAAAATCAACGAAGGTGGGATTGATTTATTTTAAATAGCAGAAAAAGGGATTGGGGGAAAATCTTAATGTTTCTTTTACTAAATCAAATCTTAACGTTAATTTTATTAATTTGAAATCTAAATCTTAATGTTTCTTTTGCTAAATAAGATCTTCAAGTATATTTTAGTAAATGAAATCTAAATTTCTCTATATATATTATAGCGGCATAGAATATTATTTGTCTAAATTATAGTACTCAAACAAGGGTCATTTATTTTAAAGTAGTAAAATTTATTCAACATTGTTAGTGACATTTATCATTTATACTGCATTACCGACATTTAGCCTATATTCGTATTATATATATATTACATGCTTCTAGTCTTCTAATCTGGGGTTGCAACAAGTTCGAACCCATAGATTTCTTTTTGTACCTCATTCCATAGATAGTTGAGCTATCTGGAACCACATTTATTCTGTATAAAATGCATCTGGTGGTGATCCCGTAAGTTTGGCACACACTATCCATATCTACTTTCTTCATATAAAAAGGCCGCTGGCAGTGATCCCTAAGTTTGGCACACACTATGCCCATCCACTTTCTTTGTATAAAAAGGCCTCTGGTAGTGATTCACTAAGTCTGGCACATGCTATGCCCATCCACTTCATTATCATCCAGAAGCACAATCTTTTCTTCTTAGTTATTTTTAGGCTATTATGTCAGCACCACAAACTTCTTCGTATTTATTTCATTTGCTTCATGACCCAGTTTTAATGCTCTAATATCAAAATGGCGCTCTGCTCAAAATATATATTGATGCCAACTATTACTAGTTTTATTAATTAAATTTGTTTCAGTCTTATACAATTCCACCATCGTAACTTATTTCTATATTAAAGAGTATCTATATGCCTTGGGGAAAATAAAGCGTTCGTCTTACTATCGTTAAAATAATTTTTCATTAAATATTTTGTCATCTAATCAAATGTCATTTTCAAATATGTTTTTCAAATGTATCTTATTTATTTTCCTGACCTCAGTGGCATGAAATTAGTTTATATCATATGTATAATGAATCTCAGAATGCTCCCCTAAATAATGTTAGTCACCATGTTTCAGAACCGTAATCCAAAGTGTTAATAACCATTTTATGCTAATTCTTTGTAATAGTTGATTGGCATTTTAATATTGGACCCACCAAAGATGTGTGTTTATTTGTAATATATTATTTAGCTAATAAAGAGCTTATGAGAAATAATAGCATGGATGACACTATGTAATCATCTACTGCTTGCTCATTCATGCACACACTAATGTATATAATTAATTTATAAATGTATAATAATTTGTCAGTATATTAAACTATATTTTATTGCCTAACTTATTTGAGTAGTTTGAATTCCTTTTCCTCCACTTCCACATATTACAGCCATGCTTATCTATTATTTTAATATAGTCATAGTTAATAAATGTCTCATTGTTTTGCTCAGCTCTGCTAGTCGGCCGGATTAAGATTAATTCTCATGTGTCATCACTATTATGTTATTCATTAGGTGTTTGATCTGGGGCTTAGAGAGTGGGTTCGAATTCAGGCTGGTCCCTGACCTAAATCTTGGGCTTGACTGGGTTTGAAGTACATTTTGTGAGTTCCAGCTCATGTTAGATGGATAAACATGTTTTGACCAGTACAATATTTTGTTAAAACAATGAATTTCTTATTATTGCTTTTAATTTTATTCTTTAAGAATATTGATATTCCAATTATCTATTAATCATGTAAATTTTCTATTTAATTTATAAACAAACTTACAATTTTTCTTTATTAACTCTATTTTTTAGTGTTTGATTTTGAAATATGTATTCTCAAAAATTGTACTTATATATATCTCTGCAAGTCTCATGTAATTTTTATGAACTCTCAAATAAAACTCTGCAGAAACAATTCAGTTATTTGCTTTCAAAAACTAAAAAGCTTTAACTAACTTTTTATCTGAATAAAATTTTGATTAATTTAAAAAATATGAATAGAAAAATATTCTATAATATTTAAATACAGACAAGAATTAAAATCCAAAAAAATCACAACAAACACAAACTGTTTATATAATACAAATGGTTAAATTAAGATGCTTTAAAAGAAAGCATGTAGTATATACATACGCCTATGTGTGCAACATGTGTATGTAAAAAAAATATAATAATAAAGCATGGGAGTCTTTGAAAAATTTTGATGCTACACTTCAAAGTAGCTTATGTTTGTTTCCAAGGATACTTTCAATGTTTTAATTCCCATAAAAATGTCACAAAAATGTTTGTTAAATTATAACTTAATAATAAAATCATTATTATCTATAATTATGATGTTAATCAAACATAAATAATTTGAGTTTATTTCAAAGAATACCACTTTAAATGTTCTAATTATTATTAAATATTCATTACATTTATATCTGCATATGTATATGTCTTTCACAGGAATTATTGTGTTATAAATATAGAAATACAGTAAACAACATATTGAACAATACAAATAAAAATATTATATTAAAATAAGTGAGAAGTGTTTCTATAATAGTTTTGTAAAATCATATTTTTACTGAGACAATAGCAAGTGTTATATAGCTAAAGGATTAATATTATATGTAGTGAACATGGATAATATATCTCATACACATACTTTTGAGCATACTAAATGATATAAAATAATTAACAACTTTTTTTTAAATTTTGATATTTAATTTCATAAATTGTGCTATTGTCTAAAACAATTTCTTCTAATGCTTAGTTATTGTATACTTTTCATTTTTTTAAATCATATAATTAAATATATTATCATTTTTTAAATCTTTTATACTATTCATATGGTGACATTTTTGATTACCATTAATATTAATTGTTGCTAGTTACAGCTACTTTTGACTTCTTTTAATAATTATTTTGTAAAAAATCTTATCCTGTAATGTAGTTTATTACCACTCTAAACTTACAATATAAAGTTTGATTCTTTCTTTTTTTTAATAGTGTCATGAAAATTTGTGATATTACCCGTAACAATTGGTGACTAAATGATTGGATAATTTGTAGTATAACTGATATATTGACTGTTTTTGTAAAGGATGTTATTGTTGATAGAATTTTATATAAAAATTACTTGATGTATTCCATTACACTAATTAAATACTCATGACAGTAGAATATTTTTAACTGTATCAGGAAGATATAATGCAAATGAAACTTTTCATAAAAGGTAAAATAAAATGAATGCTTTTTAAAAGGAAATGAATAGATATAAAAAAAATGTAAATTTAAATTTTTTTAACAGGGTATATTATTTAAAATTTTATCTTAATGACTTCATATCAACTAAAATGTTTATGAATGTTAAGATTCACCAAATGTTTGACTTTACATTGTGGAAAGTATTTTTAAGTTTCTTGAATAATTTTTTAAGCAATTTGTTAATTTTGGTCATTACATAGCTGCTTCTTCTTTTGAGGCTTTTGATAAGATTAATAATTTAAAAGTCAAAAAAATAATTGGTTATTTGGTAGTTTGGGTATTGAGAATATGTATCAACCTGTTAATAGATTTAGCAGTATTGATGTTCTTATGTCTGTGTTGGTTAAACATGGATCTTTCTCAAAGAATAAGATTAAGGTTATTAAAGATTTGCTTTTTTATTGGAGGATTCTATGTATATTTTTTATAATAGTAATATTTCTCCTTTAGTTTGTTCAGTTTATATTACTTATTTGAAAGAGGAAATTATTATTTAAAAAATTGTTTATATTTAATGTTATTTGAGATATGTTGATAATTGTTTGTTTGTGATTGAAAATAATAAATTAAAAGAGTTGGTAAATGAGGTTAATTATTTTAATCCTTCTATGAAATATGTTGTAGAAGTCTGGGGGTTATACTTTTTTTAATTGACATTTTTAGATTTATTGGGGAGTAGAAATGTAAAGAATAATTGTTTGGTATATAGTTATTATATTATGAGTGAAGAGTTAAGATCTCTAATTAAACCTGATAGCCATCAATCTGTATCTTCTAAAGTAGCTGCTTTAAGAAATAACTTATTGTTATAGAAATAATAGATTCTAATGAGCTAGCTTTATTTTTAAAAAGATCAATTTTATAAAGATTATTTGAATGTTGGAAAATCTGACAAATTTGTTAAAAATATTTTATTTAATAGTAATAGTATTTGTAATAATGTAAATGATAAAGGAAAATATGATTTTATTTCTTTATCTTTTAAATTTTCTTATAGAATTTCATATAAAAATAGTAATTTGTTTGGAAATAAGAATATTACATGAAAAAGATTACTTTGAATAATTTATTAAATAATACAAAAGAATTGTTTTATAGAAAGAATATTCCTGGAGTATATATTATCCTTTATTTTTGAAAAATGGTATATATACTTAGAGGAATTTGAGATTAAGTGAAAAGATAAAGGTACATAAAAATAGAGTTAAAAACAAATATCTCAGTTCTGCTTTATATATTTATAAAAGATACAGGCCACACTATTAGTTTTGATAAGGCTAACATCTTCTTTAAAAGAAATGAAATAGAAGAATTAAAGTATCTTTATTATTAAAAATTTATGATTCTAAAGCAATTAACTTATTTAAAAGTTCTTTTAATATTAAGGGTATATGGGATGTAAGTGTAAATGTTGGTAATATTTAGTATAAATATGTTATCTTATAATCCTTTATACTTGAGAAGTCTGCTTGTAACAAGAAAACCATTGGTTATGTTTTAGAGTTTATTTTCTTTGGCTAGTCTAATTTAGCTATGAATTGAGTTGAATTTTGATTACTGAACCTTATTATACATGTAATTAATACATTCAATAATTACTTAATATTCAAACAATTGTAATGTTAATAGTAAAATAACAGGATTATATTAATTGCTCTAAAGGACAATTTAGAAAAATCTATTTCACTCTGCTTCAAGATAATATACATATATCTGCATCTTATGAAAACTTGTTGTTTTTTAAAAATATATAATTATATAATCACTGAGGAATTATGGATATTTTTTGTGCATTCTAAAGTAACTTTGATTTTGTTATATATAGGCAGGATTTTTTTTATAATAGTCTATAAACTTGATATTTTTATGATCCTTATATTTTTTTTATTAAAGTTGATAACATTGAATTTTATTTAATAGTTATTTCTAATTCATATCTACACAGAATTATTTTATTATGCTGGCAATCCTATCACATTCTATGGCTATTAAAATATGTTTTTTTACATAACTCTTTATTTAAATAAGCATTTATTTTTATATAGTGCTATGTTTACAATTGTATTACATTCAAATATCAGCCTTTCAAGCTAATTGTGCATGCACTTTTTGCGAGTGTTCAGACATTGTAAATAGTAATTTAAAGTGAGTGGTCTATCCTCATGCTTTCCTTGCCAGTACTTCAGATTTGCACATATATAAGCATTTGAGTTGTAGGAATAAGTGGATTCATTTTATTCCTGCATAAATACTATATCTTGTATTGGAAGGGAAAGTATTCATTTATTATTAACATTCGCAAAAAGCGTATGCATAATTAGCTTGAAAGGCTGATATTTGAATATAATAACTCTTTATTATGATTGTTAATTTTTTTCTTGATCTCTTTAATAGAAATTTGAGGCTAATCATAATAAGGGACTATTATTACAAATGTTTGATAACATAAAGTTATAATTGGATAGTTGCTAAAATCCAAATTTAACTCATTTTTTTCTTTGTTTTATTCTTTCTTTAATAATAAATAATTGTTCATTTTTAATAATAATATAATCTATCATCATTAGTATCAGTAGCCACCCATATTCATATGAGTATGACCATTTCAACTACAAAAATAAAAATAACTATAAAAACAAGATAAGGGCTAAAAACGAATATTGCAATGACTGTACATATCTTTATGTAAACTATGGAAATGTCCATATGTATAACATAACAATCCATCTTTAATTTTTTATGCAGTTAAACTTTTCTTTCTAAAAACCTTCAACATCTAGCCTAACTATAGTTCTCCAATATATTCTATTCTTAGCCATATTTTCTCAATGAATATTGAACTGCTTTATAATATCTTTAAGATAATCTTTATACTATAAATGGGATTAGCCTCACCCACAAAATAAACTTAAGAGCACTTTAAAATATTTTGGGGAAGATTATTTTTTTCATTTTACATGCAAATCCAATTAAAGGTATGATTTTTTCTATAGTAGAATCTACATTATTATGAACATATATTCTGAAAATTGCCTTTATAAGTCTTATAATACTTCCATCACATTTTTAGAATTTTATGAAATATTCTTTAATGAAATCTTTCAAATCTTTTCATGTTGTATTAATATCTATGTTATGACTCCCTTTTGGATAATAAATTAGACAAAACAATACCTCTATAAAAAGAATGGTTAATTGCACTTATAATTCTACCATTATATTTTTTTACAATTTTATGAAACTTCCATAAATAAAATTTTTAAATGTCTTTGTGTTATATCCAATGATGAGTCCAAATCTCATTTCCATACAATAAATCAATGAAATAACAATTTTCTCTATATATAATTTTACTTCAATAATTATTTAACCATGAAGATTTGTTTTATTTTTTACTTGTTAAAAACATATCTTAAATCTAAGTTCATCTTTCTACTTCAAAAGTTAATTAGATGCTTAAATTGGCTCAATTTCTCATATTAATAAGAATCTAAGCTAAATTACACTGTCTAATAAAAACCTTAACTTTTTAAGTGTTAATTATTAAACCAAAGTCTTTATGTGTTGCTTTCAAACCATTAAATTCATTTTATAGATTACCTTCTAAACAATCCAGAATAACAATATTATCAGTTTTACATAAATCCACGATTCAAGTAACTGAGGTTTTTGATTTTAATTAATTCAAGTTAAAAATTCCATCACAAAACATGTCACAATTTGAACCTCTTTGACTATATTATCTATAAAAAGTTAAAAGACCATTATCATAACAATTAAAAACAAAGCTAAAGCAGCACAAATCCCTATTTAATAGTTAATTAGTTTTTTATTTCAAATATCTCAGATGTTCTATAACCATTCTTCTCAATTCATTATGTGAAGTTGTGAAATATAAGACTTTGGTGGGCAACCAACTAATTTTAATCATTACCAAAAACATATCCAATTCATTGAGTCACAGGTGTTAAAAGTGGTCACCCCTTTTTGATTATCTAAAACCATTGTGAATCTCTGATAATTGCATTTATCTATTATTAGAAGCAAATTATTTAACAAAATCCATAAAACTAGTATTACTATAATTGTTAATAATCATATTCCACAATAGTATCTACAATCTTGTCTATTTTGTTTCTTTTTAAAGATATTATATGTAAAAGAGCATTTTTAAAAGCAGATAAGATGACTTCATGAGTTCATATATGCTTAAAAAAATTCCATATGTTTTTTCAGATATCTCCTCATCTGCTGCAGATTTTGCATTCTTAATATTATAATAGCTGTTTAAACTTCATTAATCTGAATGCTTTTAATCAAATATAAATAAGTAGATAAAATAGATATATCATTACAATCCATCATCTAAATTCTGGTATCATTATTGAAAAAAATAATTAAATATTCCTTCTATCTATTGAAACATTTTTATCATATATAAATGACAATAATGGATTTAATAATATTTTGATACTATTTTTTGAGGTTTATATCTTAATGTTAATGTTTTAAAACATGATCCAAAGTAGCCATAATCAATTATTATATTTATCTCTTTTGCAGTTTTAATTCCCTAATAAGTATTTAATCTTACTTGTCAGTTATTGATCTTGTGAATTTAAAGCTCTATATTTATTCTGAAGCTTCACATTCAATATATCACTTTTAATTTGCTAGACAGAAAATGTGACATTTTTTAATTAAATCACTGTGGTCAAGAGGTAAGTGATGGTTTCTTTACAAGCAGTTGTCCCTGGTTAGCAGATTCACTTCCCAGCTGATGCTATGACACATGAAAAAAAGAAGAAAATTATCAAAGAACTAATCAGAATTTTTCTTTTTAATAGTCAAGACTTGATGCAATAATTTTGAGAACAAATTAGCAATTTTCATGTCTCATAGCTGTAGAAATTAAATATAAGTAATAGACATTAACTAAAGACTGAACATCATGTTTGTTGTAAATATGATTGAAATATGATTATTATTTTAACTTTGGATCATGTTAATCAATGATCTTTCCAAGAATATGAGTTGGTAGTACCCAAATCATGTAAGCTTTTTTTATTGTTTTCCTAATATAATATCATCTATTAAACTTGACAGTTGAAGCATTGATGCGTTCATGTTTCTTTTAATCAATTTTAATGCTTATTCAGTCTATATGTTATGCATAAATCCAATAACAGAAAACTATCTGAAATTGTAACAACATTATTATTTTAATCATTGTTGATCAAAATATACTGCTTGTAGAAACATGTGCATTTAATTCTCCCCAAAAAATTACATCTTTCAATGATATCCATGTAAGTTACTCTGTTTACAAAGATTACATTATCATTTCTCCAAGAATCAAGGTTGCATATTAATTTTTATAGGATGAGAAATATTATTTATTTACATAATTATCTACTATTTAATACATAATTTATTTCTGATTTTAAAAATGCATATTTTTGTTATTTGTGTAAAAGGACCATTTTAATAGTCAAATTTGTTGGCCAGTTTTCAAACTATTTGGAAATATGAATCACCAAAGACCTATCTTTTTCTATAGATATGTAATTTATGTAATTTATATTTTACTATCTTCATTTAGTTTTTAAAAAATATTTTCAATAACTTAATATATTTCAAAACATACTTCATTAAACTCATCTAATGCAAAGAATATGCTATATCATAGAACAGCCTACAGAAAAATGTGAATATTATTTAAAAAAAAAAAACAGTAATTATTTTGATTTTTAACCAATCAGCAACTTTTTGCTGGAAAGAGAGTCAATTGGTTATGTTTCTCAAGAGTAAGAGGTTCAGTAATTCAGATTTTGTGAATTGTTATAGTAGCAAAAAGCCATAAAACGTATAAAATTTGAAAATGCCCAACATGTTAATAACAAACACATTGCAGTTTACAAATCTGAAAGATGACAAAGATTCTATGCATTATTTTATTTGTAATATACATTTTATCTTATTTTTCCTATAATCTGACAAAAATGTGTAATTTATTATAAAAATATTAGATATTATTTTTCTTTTAATTCTGGTGACCTTTAAACAAAATAATAGGGGCTGTATATTTTGTTGTAAGTTTCAATATGTGAATGTGCTTTTTGTATGAAGATTTTTTTATATAGTCCACAAGCAGTAACTTCTACTGAAATACAGATGTTAATTTTGAATTTATGAACCAAATTATATGAAAATCAGTGAAGAAGCTATTGCATTTAGTATAAAAAGTTTTCCATAGTCATTTATTTCAACAAAAGTTTATAAATTGACTGGTTTTATGGCTAATCAAGTTATAACGATTAAGGTTATAATTTATACTGTTCTTTTTTTTTTACTTGCTTACATTATTTGATAGTATTAAATAATTTTTAGAGATATCTATATTTAGATATGCTAATGTAGTTGTATATAGTAATCTGTTTTGTTTTACTTTCTTTCATCTACTGAACTCAATAATAAATACAGGAAATTCAAAGGAACATATATGCTATTATTCGTACAGGAAGTTCACAGGAACGTATATGTTATTATTCGTTAACAAACAATAACATACATATTACTTTGAACTTCCTGTATTTATTATTGAGTTCAGTAGATGAAAGAAAGTAAAGCAAAACAAATCACTATATTAGCTTATCTAAACATAGATCTGTCTAAAAATTATTTATATATTATTATTAGATCATGATTTTACGTACGTTAAGACTTCACTACATCGTTACTTTTTTCTTAATATTTTTGAAAAAGTTTTGTTTTCACATGTTATAGTAACAGTATCATTATTAGTGTACTACTAAAATATTGATTGACTTTGCAAACTTTTATTGAAAAATCCAATAAAAACATACTTTTTAAGTTCATTTTTCTTATTTTTTTTTTGTTGTTGAAAAATGTTTGGAGATGATTTTCCCATAAGCAAGACTTTCACGGAGCGGCAGTCTGTCTAGATCTGTGCTATTTTGAAAACTGTAGCTCGTTAAATCATTAATGTATGATAACATTATTAAGTTTCTTATAATAATAACTACGTATAAATCTTAAGAAGATTACATTGGATTTTTTTAATTACATTTCATCTCTAGATTAATGTCTTATTTTCTCGTTAAAAAAAAATAGAAGTATTCATAGAAAAAAAAATCTTAAATTTAACATTTTAAAGTCATGCTATTTGTAATTATTATTGATTAATGGATCACATGTTACTTTTTTTAAAAAAAATTTACAACAATAAATTTTAAGATAGTAATTATTTTATTCATTGTCTATCTTTCCCTCCTGACTATTCATTGTCTTTTCTTTTTATTTTTGATAAGTTAAACTATTTTTTCAAATAAAAGTACAGTCAGTATAAATTATTGATTTCATTTGTATATAATCTTCACATTTTATTTCAATTTTTTTAAAGAAATATTTTTAAGAAAAAAAAAACGCCTGCAGGCGAATGGCATACAAAAATGATTATATATTTTAAATAAAATATTTTTTTTTTTTTCGATTTTTTTATCCTTTTAAGGTTTAATAATTTACAAGTCACTTCAGACATATCTTTCTATTTTTTTCCAGAAAAATCACAATATGTTGATATAACATATACATAAATGTGTGTTTATATATAGTAAAAAGTAAAACAGCCGTGATAACTAGCCTCCTGCAGGGCAAAAATATCTCCAATAGATTTCCACAAGTGAAAAATAAAGGAGATATCTATCGTCCGACTTGTCATTTTTCGGGTAGTAAGGATTTTAGTAGAATTTCAACTTAGTTTTATCTTCTAGCTAACAATAATTAGATTCCTATTTGCTATAATTAGTTGGCTAAAACTAATAGCCAGCTACCTAGAAAAATAATCCTGAACTTACTTAAAATTTTAAATATTATCAAGTTTTAGACGATCTGTATTTGATTTTCTTAACATTATAGTGGCAGGAAAATATATTAATCATTATCAATTTCATGGTCGAAGCAGCCATATTGAATGTGTTTTTCTGAAGGTTTGTAATGATGGTGTTCTAGCTGTATTTTTATATTGGACTATTTCCATCATCTAATATGTGTGTTGAATGTCTTTAGAAAAGTTTAATTTTAGTTAAATATTCCAAATGCATTCAACTGTTAGTAATGTCACAGCAAACAGGTTAGTATATGCACCAACTGTTAGTAATATCACAGCAAACAAATACTAACAGTTGGTGCATATACTAACCTGTTTGCTGTGATATTACTAACAGTTGGTGCATATACTAACCTGTTTGCTGTGATATTACTAACAGTTGAATGCATTTGGAATATTTAACTAAAATTAAACTTTTCTAAAGACATTCAACACACATATTAGATGATGGAAATAGTCAAATATAAAAATACAGCCATATTGAATATTTAAAAAATTATGTTAAGCAACAAATTTTATAATAACTTAAGTTTGTACTATTCAAAAATCACATAATATATTGTTAAACATAAAACACCAAAGAATGTAATGAAGCTGAAAAAGTATAGCCATTCTTATTCAAAGTAATAAAAAAAGAACAAAGTTTTAATATTTCTAAAAATTATTTTCATATTATTTCATAAATTCTAAATTTTCATGCATTAATTTGAAAACTATACTTTTCTTAATAAATTATTTTCATTCGTCATTAAATTTCCAATAGATTGATATATAATAACACTTATCTACGGTAATCCACCCCTTTAATATTTTGTAAAATAAAGATATCAGTACCTTTCATTTTTCCTAGTAGCACTTCAAAGTGTTTTTCCACAGGGGTTTGCAATGAATAAACCATTCCTAATAACAAGTAGTTAATATTGATCAATAATTAGTATAATTTGAATATTATAATAAAGAACTTCAATAAAGTTTGCCATTTATTAAAAATTACTACTAAAATAGTCATTATATGCAAATTAAAATAATAAAATAAAACAAAAAGTGAATAAAATGCTAAATGCATTATAGAATTAAACGTGAGATACATAACTTAGTAATTTAGAGTCAGTTCAATATAGTATTATTATTTATCCTACCTGTCAGCTTAGGACAAACACTTCATTCTGTTAGATAGAATTTACTTAAAATATAAAATCAAGTGATTACTACAAAATGATAGCTGACAATTAAAATAATACTACAACCAAATTCAGATACAACTACTGATGAGCATTTACATGGTGAGAACTTGTCCAAACTGGCATGCTAGTTGGCACCCCTGCAGAAGTGTTATGATGTTTGAATTGTGTCACTTATCACACTTTCACTGTGATAAATAACTAGAGTGCTCAGTCATTGACCAGCATCTGAAGTTGTATCTTTGCATGTATACAACTCCAAATGGGACACATTCATTATGGCTATTTGCACAGTCCACTATTTAAATCCACATTATAGGTTTTGAGAGATCATATTGCTTCATGATACTATCATATAGCTTCATCAACTGCTACCTCTCTATGTATTTTATATGCACCATTAACATTTACATTGCAGTAGTCTATAATATGCCTAATTTTATATAGTCTATCAAAATCTTTGTTTAGTATTTGGCATATTTTTATTATTATTAAAATGTTGACAAGACAATATTGAATAAAATCTAAATAGGGTCATAATATTTGCATATGATAGTCTTAGTCTTATATAAGAACATCAGATATCATCTAATTCATTTACTGGACATATGGAGAAAATGCCCACTATCATACCAAAAAAATTCAGATAATTCATAATATGACAAATTTATCCAATTGTGAGCTTTTTTTGTTCAATGTATGTGTTAGTTTCAATAATAATTTTTTCATATATTTTTTTACCAAATAATAATTTTAAAAAATCTAAAATTGAATACTCACTAATGGTGGAAAGCTTGAATCCAGAAGACTTAGTAAAATTTGACCCAATAATGTTCATTGGCAAGTCATTCAGATCTGATTGGGAAGATGGACCTGCAGTAGGCAGATCCATAGCACTTGTATTCACACATTTCTTTTTGTCTTCTTTTTTGTCTAAGTACTATATATAATTCTATACCATTGGCAGAAAATTCATCAAAGGAGCTGCTACAAGAAGCATCTGAGTTCAAAGACTCACTTATGGTGAAAATGCTTTTTTTTTGGTAAATTGGTAAAATCATGCATTTTTTCAGTTATAAATTTCAGGATAAACACAATTCCATTAAAAATGAAAAACTGAGAGAGAGGTCAAAAATATTCAAGTTATTTTATTACAAAAATTATAAAATTGTCAATTTTTATCACAGAAAAATAAAACTTATGTTATCTGAAACTAGAAAAAAAGATGGAAATGAAGATGTAAAAAGTGTATGTGTGGACCATGTAGATCTCCAGCAATTTTGAACTGAAATTGGATATTGCAAATTTGAAAATTCAAAACTATTGTGTGAGGGCACAATGACAAAGTGGTTATGCCACAATATTTTTCTAAATGTAAAACAAATGTACAGAAAAAAAAAACATACTACCATAACATTTATCCTCAGAAACTCTAATGAAAGGGAAGAAATAAAAACTGCAAGATGAAAACTGACACATACTGTAAGAAAATATAAAGTCATTCATTCTTCAATATATTTAAGTCTATATCTAATTATGATTAAGCATCAGTAGTTTCTAGCTTAATAAATATAATTAATAATAATTTATATATCAAATATTGATTAAATTGTGATTTTTGAAAGATGTCTTTTTATAATAAAATAAACTTTTATTTTATGTATAAATTTAGAAAAAGTTTTGGGGTAAAATGAATTCTGTGGTTATGGAGGATTTACTTTTCTGGAGGATATTAGTATTTTGATTGATTTCAATGTTTATGCTTTATAAATATCTTATTTGAACACAATCTTTTGCTTTTCTATTTTACTTAATCCATGGCATACTTTACATAAATATATTTGATATATATATAAAATTTAATTAAATTTCTTTTTTAGTTTTATTTACTTTTCTCTTTGAAGATATAAATAATGTAATATTACTACTGCTATTATTATTATCATTATTTTTTATTACTACTATTATTGTTTAAGTAATATTTACTAAGATTGTAACCTCAGGAATATGCGTCTGAAAAATGCGAAGGTAGGGACCTCTACAGGTCTTAACCACAAGCAGACACATATTCCTGAGGTTACAGCCTTAGTAAATATTATTTAATATAATAATGTACGTTTAAAATAAATTTATAATTGGTATTATTATTCTTTAATACTGTTGCTACTGTAATTGTTGAAACTCAGTAGTCGTTTTATGTGTTTTAATTCAGACGCAGTGTCATTTCTGAAGCTTTTATAGAATAAGCTGTGCAAAATTATGTATATATAAACATATTACACTTATTTCAGGTGTTAAAACAGAATAAACTTTCAAATATTAACAGCCAATGTTTTAGTGCAATACACTATATTTATTATAATCAACTATTAAAATGAAATAAAAAAAATCTATTACTTAATGATTACTATTGGAAAACAAAGACTAATTTGTATACACATCTTAGACAATATATTTATCAATATAAAATATTTAAATATAATTGTCAATTTACTTCTAGGTTCTTTTGTCCATAAAAAAGATTTTAGACATGATTCTTGTGCTAAAAAAATTAGCATATTTCTAATGAACAAAAAAAAAAAGAAATAAAAAAGAAAGTTTGGAACACTGTTAATTCTAATAATATTTTGGATCAAAGATGACCTTGTTCTGGATTTTTAATTACTTTTTTTTTCATTTTCATTGGCTGCATAAAGCTGGCATAGTGCACAAAATGTGTGATCAGCTGTTAATATTTTATAGTATATTTTCTTTGTATCACACATTTATTATCTATTAAATGTATGCACAATTTATATATATATATAATCAATAAATCTCCAAACACTGACTATATTAATGCAAATCGTTTCTAGTCTGAAAGTCATCTATGATGTGAATGAAATATAATCCACTTTTGTTTGCTGTCCAAGATATTATATGGAAAGTAGATTAAAACAATGATAAATATAAAAATAAATTTCAAATAAGCTATGATGTTTTTGCAACTTCATTGGAATCAGCTTTATTTAGATTCATAAGGTAGAGTTAATTTGTAGTCATTTCAATACTTGCAAACAAAGTACTTATAATTATCATTATTGTAATCTACTATGTATATAACTCTTGGTCAGTAGACAAAAATTGTTTTATTTTTTATTAATAGTGTGAAATAACTTTGATACTGGAAGCTATTGCATTAATATAACAGTACTTTATCATTGCTATAAAATTCTCTTACTATATATTTAACATTTGGCAGTTCATTTGCATAGTATTAAAATAAGTACATGTTTACTTTGCTTTGTGAATCTAAATATAAGCCAATTTATATAAATCTACATAAACATCTTGGTTGATTTGATGTTTGCCATTATTACTAGCCTTGTTTATAAATCAATAATTTATGGCAGAATATATATGTAATCAATAAAAGGAAATTAATATTCAAACATGGGTTGATCATATTTAAAATAGATATAATCTGCTATCCATATAAAATCTTGAACAGCAGAGAAAAGTAGAATCATTTTTCATTTGCAGTAGTATTATATTAAGATATATCATTCTAAAAATTAAAAAATATTTAACACAGAAAATTTTTATCATTAAAATATTATTTGGTAAATGTCTAGACAGATTCTCATGCCTGTAAAAAAAAAATAGATTTCTGGATTTAAGTTTATTTAACAACTTGGGTTCGAAGTAAAAAAGGATCTTCATCTACTTCAATAAAAATCCCAACCAAAGAGGTATTATAGTTTAATGGAGAATACATGCATAGCCTTAAGAAGTTTTACAATTAGTAATAATTGATAGTTTCCAGATAACATCAAAAGCTAAATTTATCTTTGTTCAGATGGATATAATCTCCTAAATTCTATTTTTTACTATAACAATCCAAAATTTATTTAATTCAATATATATATATTCTAATATTCTCATGGATAAATGAATTTTAATATTATTTTGAGAACTTCCATGTAAAAAAAATAATAGTTAAATAGCTGACATTTCAGTCCAATAACAAATACATTCCTCAGAGCTTCTTTTTTCTCAAATAATAAGAATGTGTGTGGTAAGATTTAAAATTGTTATTTATGTTTTTTTGTTATTTTCTCCTTATTTTAAAATACTATTGGTTGAGAATTTTATATATATATATAAAATCACAGAATTATTAATAAGACTTTTTTACATAATATACAAAAAGATTTTGATATTTCAAAAATTAAGACTGTTCTGCCATATACAAAAGTAGTAACTGATGAAAGTGGTAATGTTTTTTAAAAAAATAATATCCATACAATTTGTACTACATTTAAAAAAATAATGAAGTAATTCTATATTCTAAAGATAAAATTCATTTGTAGTCTCATGATGTATATGAAATTCTATGTGGAGTTTGTTTATAGTCATACATTGGACAGACCAAATTGGAGAATAAACATAAAAAAGGAAGAGCACAATTTGGCAGTTAGGAAAAAATCTAATTCATCAGTCATTTATTCATACATTGAATTATCTAACCATGACATCAATTTTAATAAAGCACATTCTGGCAAAAATTGGAGAATATGACCTGAGATTGTTAAGATAAGCTTAAAGATTTTTAAAATACCTGAGAGTATAAATGAAAAGTGTCAATTAAAGAAAATTAACAATATTGGGGGAAAAAAACTATACTTTTTAAAATTTCTCAACCAATATAATTTGAGAATGAGAAAAAAATAACGAGAAAAAATAAAAATTTTAAATATCACCACACACATTTTTATGATTTGACAGAGAAGAAGCTGTAAGGAAGTTATTTCTTATTTTACTAAAACATCAGCTATTTAGCTATTTTATTTTTTATTACATGAAAGCTTTAGGAAGTAATAATAATATATATATAAAGAGCCTGCTAATAGCTTTAAACAAGCATATTTAATTTTTATTTTTTTTATGATAAATGCTACAAGAGAAAATACCTGAAGCCTTTATCAATGATAGTCCTCATCCACAGACTGGTTTTGAGCTATGGCTCTTGTCAGTGAAGAGCTAGGACATTAGATTAAAAATATTAACTCAAGCCAAGCATTTATCTAATTCTTAAATATTAAGAAAAAGATCTAAATCTTCAGACACCTTTAAATTCAGCTCTTTAACTAAAGAAACTATATGGGCCTGAAGTAAATTCAGTAATCCCATATATTAGTAGGCTTAGCAATGTTATATATCCAAAGCTCTACTAACAAAATTATAAGATTAGTAAATATCAATCACTGGTCACATGACCTATATAACTTGCATTACCAATATATAATATATAAATAGTCTGCTAATAGTTCTAAACAAGCTTATTTGTTTTATTTTTTATGATAAATGCTACACGAGAAAATACCTGAAGCTTTTATCTATGATAGTCCCTATCCCCAGATCAGTTTTGAGCTATGGCTCTCATCAGTGAGAAGCTAGGACATTAGATTCAAAATATTAACTCAAGTCAAAAAATTTATCTAATTCTTAAATATTAAGAAAAAGATCTAAATCTTCAGACAGCTACATGTCTTCAAATTCAACTCTTTAACTAAAAAATAATATGGGTCTGATGTGACTGATATTTACTAATATATATTGTACCACTTATGAGAGTGCTACATATAAAATTGTTGTTTACAATCACTAAAAAATGTTTAAACTTGATTAGTAAATAATAAAATCAATAAGTTTGTCAGTAAATGATTGAAATAAAATATCTCATGTAAAGAAATAGTTAAAAGTCTAGAGTTTTTATTATTATTAGTTTAAACAGAATGTACTTCACTAAAAAAAGAAATAATCTATAAAAGTTTAAAGAGTTTTAAACTTTTGTATAAATGACATTTATCAGTAAAAGTTACAATTAATTAGTAGAAGAGGAAGAGGATTTGCTTTAGATGCATTAAAAATAAAAGTTTAAACACTGATTGAAAGAGGGAGGAAATTAACTTAGAAAAATTAAAAGGATATCAGTTTAAACTATAAATCTTTTACATGAAAGTAAAAATACTTTTGTTTCATTTAAACTATTAAAATATATAAAATTAAAAGTGTTTGAAGCACTTGAAAGAGAAGCTATACAGAGTGCAAAAAATATTAAATGCTAAGTGCTTTCAAGGCTTTGAAAGTGCTTAGTGTTTAATATTTTTTGCACTCTGTATAGCTTCTCTTTCAAGTGCTTCACGCTTTTAATTTTATATATTATAATATTGAGAGAGTTTAAAATTCCTAATAGTTTAAACCAGTAAAGAAAAAAAGGAAAGTAATCTTAAAAATAAAACTAGAAATCTCTTTTCATTTAAGATTGTAAATAATAAATTGATTGGAAACATAAAGGAATTGTAAAATGCATGTGTGCTGATAAAATAAATGTGTGCATGTTAAATATTAAAGAAATAAAAGTTATAAGTTAAAAAAATTCCCTCAAGGATTGCAAATACTCAGCAATGGCTACTAATAAAAAAAATCCACAAAACAAATTAGCAATGGTTACCAACTGAAAACAGGATCAAAATCTTATCAGAAGAATTTAATCAAAAACAGTGGACAAATTCCATCAACAGATGTAGCTGGCAGATATAAAAACTAATCAGCAAAGTGACAACAGGTCATCACATAAATAGTCTGGTTTTTCATCAGTCAATCCATTGAGTTGAGTTCAGTTCAGTCTATCAGTTCTTCAATCAATTTAGTCAATCAGTCAATCAATGAGTGTTTACTGGAACAATGCAGTGCTAACAACCATTGGAATCATACAGCCTTGCTCTATCCTGAGTCTGATGGAACCTGCCCAGTAAAAGTGATGCCTGCCTAACAACTTGAAAACCATCAGAGATATTTAGCTGGTTTAAAGAATAGTGCCACAAAATAGTAAGCAAATAAACCTCCACAAAACATGAAATCCAACCTGTTAGAAAGCTTTCATGTGAAGCCGCAACCATCAAGAAGTCAATGTCCAAAATCCTATAGGTAATAAATAACTTTTCTTATTTCATTTCTGATAATAATGTAGCCATTGCTAAATCTTGAAGCCTCCCAGAGTCAGTTAATAAATGAACTCTATAACCACATACATGAACTGTTGGAAAGCTTTCATGTGAAGCTGCAACCATCAAGAAGTCAATGTCCAAAATCCTATAGGTAATAAATAACTTTTTTTATTTCATTTCTGATAATAATGTAGCCATTGCTAAATCTTGAAGTTCCCAGAGTCAGTTAATAAATGAACTCTATAACCACATACATGAACTATTAATGTGTGTGTTTTGAACATGTATAATTATTTAATGCTGAATTATATTGCTATGGCATATCTTAGTATAATATATGTGTGCCTGGGGTTAGTACAAATCATTGTTTATATTTAATTGAGAAAAATTTAGAAGTAGTTTAAAATTTACAATAATAAATATTTGATCAGCTAATAAATTATGTTTAGACTTAATGCTTGTCAGTCAGTTCTTTTACCACTAAATAAAATAACAGTATATTATCCTCTTGATTGAGCCAGTTGGGATATCCTAGGCACTGAATTAGTTTTCCAATCATTCAAAGTCTGTCATTTATTTTTGGGTAACAGACTGACACCTGGGGTTTACTCCGAAACAAAAAAGTGCTTTGAATAATAGGTATTAAATTCTGCAGCTGAGAAGATCTGTGTTCTTCAAACATAGTCACAGTTATATATTTTTATATAAAGCTCTGACTTGGTCACAAGTGCCCTCTGGGCATTATTCTTCTCTGCATAAGGGGCCATGTTGGTGCAATATTTAAATTGCCTTGTTGTAGATCAAATATATTAAGAATAAGTAATTTTATCATATTTTGTACAAAAGTTTTACAATATTGTTTCAAAGTTATTTTATTAAAGAGTCCAAGTGCACATTAGATTATGTTTCCTTCCTCAGTGATTTGATAAAACACCCCACCCAGTTCAATATATATTACTTTATTCTCTCCTTATTTTATGCAGATAGACTGACAAACTTAAATAAATGTTTAAACATATCTTAATTTATGTTTAAAATTATAATTAATCTGCCTTTTGTGCAGGGCATCATTGTCAATCTTATTTTGCATTTTTCTTAATCTCAGTGAGCAGCATTTATTTTGCAGGGCATTTTAACATATAAGGCTTTTATGATTTATTTTTAATTTTAATATTTTAATTGATCTCACAAGAGAGATTCAATAATATTTAACGGTGGTGTTGACTTTAAATCATTCTGGTATGGCTATCTTTATCTCTATTTTGCCAGTTTTGCATTTAATCAATTATAAAGATTGAAACTAAAATAATATTGATTTATTAATTTAAAATTTCTCATAATGTCAGTATTATACTGAATAATTTTTACAAACAAAACTTCAGCCAGACTACAACATTCCTGACAAATATTTTGTTGCTTTTTCCATGTGAGAGTACCTACAGAATTTTGAAGCATATTCATTATTTTATTAGATATCAAAAATCAAAATATATACTTTAAATAATTTGTTTATATATTTATGATTATTTTTTATAAAATATTTTTGTAATATTTATTTCTTAAGCAAACAGTGTAATTAATTTCAGATTATTTTTTTAAAAAGTATAATTTTAAAACACAAATAAAAAAATCAAATGTCTGAATGAGAGTACATTCATATCAATCATAGCAAATTTAATTATTTCCCTATTTTTTGAAATTATAAATAGAATTTTAAATTTTGAATAAAATTTCACTAGCTTTAATTAATCTGAACAATAATTGTTTTATGTTTTACAAACTAAATTTAAAAAAAATTCTGATTACTTTTATCAACAATGTGGTAATTATGTAATAATAATATTATTGTTCTTTATAGATATTACAAAATATGTCAGTTTAATATATAAGTAATATTTTCAGAATAACTTTCATTTGTAAACATGTATTCCTAATAAAATATTCAAAATTTCTGAAAACATATATAAAAAAAATAAGTGTAAATTTTATCAAATAAGAAATTGGAATCTAAATCCAACCTTCTGCTAGGGACTTTTAAAAAATATATAAACAAATAAAGGGCTGATCAATATATGGAAGTTATAATTAGGAGAAAAATTTGAAATATACTAAGGAAGATTTAACAGGTTTCTTTTAACCATGAGGACCCATATTCATTTTACTTAGACATTTTTCTTACAGCTTGATTGAAAAATGAAAGTATATTGTATTTTTATTTTAAGATAATCAATAGTTATCATTTATAAATAGAAAAATAACATAACAATTTGAGTGAAAAGATGTGCAAAATGTTTTACATATATTTTGCATAAAATAAAATAAATAATTTACCACCTTTTTTTTGTTATTGAAGATAGAAAAGTAAAATACTTTCAAAATATATTTGTTTATGAAAACATTCAATTATATTCATGACTGGTCACTGTATTCTTATATGCTCACACAAAAATCTGTATTAGGGCAAGAAACATATCTAAAAAAATCCAAAATATACAGAAGATTAGTAACTGATATATATTTTTACTTTTTATTATAGTATAAATAATATTTTTAATAAGCTCCTCAGATCCTCTTTACCAATGCTAATAAAAATGTTTTAATAAAATAAAACATTAAAGTCTAAGGTTATTATTATTATTAATAATAATATAATAGACTTTTAATAAATAAGTACCATACTTAGGAACATTACACCATGCTCAGTGCTGATGTGATTAACATAGATTTAAATACCAATTTGTTTTATTTGCATTAAATCATGATTTATGGTATTAAAAATTTTAAATCTTCACACAGAGTGTTAAAATTTGCTATTAATTTATTTTATATACTTAATATAAAGGGTCTTAGGGAACATGGGTAATGCATCTATCTGCCAGACTGGACAGGGTTTACATGTTTAGAACAAGCTTAGGGTTTTCTTTCAATCTTGCCATATCCAGTCAAGATAATCCTAAAAATATTCATCAATGGCTTTTAATTAAGGATGGAAGTTCAAATTCTCATTAAAATAATAAGTCTGATATACTAGATTTTTCATTATTTATTATCATATAAAAAACAGAAAGGAGTAGGTGGAATTATATGGAAAGATTGCAAAGTATATATTATATACTAATATTGAAATTTAGATAGAAAAAGTAGATCACGAATTAATTTAAAAATGTTCTTGTTAGACATGTTTTAGTATTTTCCCTTTAATGGCACTTTCATGTTACTACTTATATTTTAATGTCATATTTACATAATATTTTGTTGTGTATATTTATGATGTACTAGTGTTGGCAAACTATATATTGATCATTTACTATTGTAAAGCAAAGTAGAATATTTGTGCAAATGTAGAAAAATTAATAGAGTATTTAGTCTCAATCTTATAAAACAAAATTTAAACAGTAATAATAAATAAAGTGCCAAATGGTTTGCTACTTGGCAGTTTATAAAAAAAGTTTGAGCCTAGTAAGTGATAAGGCATGAAGCACTTTGTTAATGTAATAAACCATGTAGGGTGGCAGTAAAATTGTGAAGAATATTGAATCAGTCTTGTTATATATATTATTGGTTTTAATTGTAATTACAATCGGTTGGAAAACAAAAATCATCTGGTTCAACTTTTGCTACGAAAATTATATGAAAACTATTTGACAGATCAAATGCATGGAATTGTGGACTGTTTTATTTACTTTTTTGGTTGTATTCCACTTCACCTTGTGAATCATTGATCATTTTATAAATAATGTATTTTACATTCCATATTTCAAAAACTGATAAGTATGGTTCGGCAGTAGTATATTATAGTCAAATACTTCATTGTTATTATTAAGTTTGGTATTGTTTGCCACGTTCCCTATACCACTATTACATTTACTGTTATTCTACTGCGTAATGTTCTGTATTTTTATTTTTAAAAAGATATATAATTAGAATTTTTCGAGTAAACTCATCTGTCCCAAAAGTGCAATATTTAACGAAAAAAAAAAAAAATAGAAAAGAAAAAATGAAAATAGTCAAAAAATAACACAAACAAATGATAACATTTCAATATATGAGTGAATGAATATGAATAGACAGCTTTTTAATTGTTGCTACTGCGAGAATTTATTTATAAGAAATGTTACACCATTACTATTACGAACAGATTTACAATAATTAATAAAATAAAGTCGATGATAATATAATTATTAATACCCGTCACAATAATTAAAAAAAATATATAGTAATATTGCATTTTTTAAAAAAAAACTGATTATAAATAAGATCAGTTAATTTAAGCACTTATAAATTATTTAGACCTCAAATTTTAATATTTTACTCTATAGGATTGCTTTACATTTACGTTTCACACATATTTATTAAAATGATTGTTGTTTTTTTTATTTTTTTATGTGTATTTCAAGAGACTTTTAAAAGCTGATGTTTTAACTAACCACACCCAATTCAATGAAAGAAATCATAATATTATAACCATGTCATATTAATGTCTTATATATATAATATTTTAAATCTAAGCGTATTTTATATACCTGGTGTCTAGATTTAATATAAAGGATTTGAACTTTTAATCTCCTTTGAGACATCTAATCTATGTTATACATCCGATACAAATGTCACACGCATGTGAAAAAGATATTTCACCTCCCCTTCAGCCATCTACTTTATCTCATGCAGCAGATACACATGATCACATACGTATGAAAAAAAAATCTTTTTCACATGTGTGTTGTCATGTGTATCGGTTGTACGAGATTAGATAGCTGAAGGGAGGTTGAAAGTCTGTGTTCAAATTCTCTATATTATATATATATTAAAATATAAAATATATAATTGTATTTAGTCATGCTTGTTTGCACATAGAAAAAAAAGAGTATTATCTATGTGTATTACATGTAGATAAAGCATAAAAATTGAACAATTTTAAGTAGATCATTAAAGGATAAAAGCCTCTACACACTCTTTCCATAGCAACATACTAAAGAAGAGTATTCTTATTAGGCTAGTTAGCTGCCAATTATTGATAGTTTGCGGATTTTTTATTTTATTTTTTAGTTAAAAACACTCTTTTATAGACTAATAGTTCGATTCTTCCAGGATGGATAGTTTGAAAAAAAAAATGTAAATTTATTTTAAAATCTTGAAAAATGTCCGAATCCCAACTACATTTGAAGTACAAATCGTGAACATAGCTGGAAGATAAATTATCTATTACTCATTGGTGTCTTTAATATATATTAAACATCCTTTTATAAAAATATTGTTGTGACAATAAGATGTTTAACATTTATAGATGATATGACTCTTGTGGCTAAGTATGAAACGAATCTCCAATATAAAATTCAGTTTAACATGGATAATAGCAATATTTTATGAATGTAATGAAGTACAAAATAAGTACAAGTAAACATTAAAAATAAAATAGTTCAACATGTGAATAAGTCTTAATAATTGAGAAGTTAATTGTGTGATAAAAGAAGACATGAAAATAAGGTTAAAAAGAAAAACATTGGCTTAAGAGATATTTATCAAAGAGGAAATATTCTGTGGATCTTTGAAAAGATAGCTGAGAAAATGATGAATTGGGTGCAATGCTATTGTTGTATGGTTGTGAAAAGTGGTCACAGAATAAAATTATTAAGAAAAGTTTGGAGTTTTTTATATGTGGGCTTGAATAAGAAAAAAAATTAGTTGGGTGAATAGTCACATATGAGGAAGTTTGATAAGAATGAATAAAAAAAATATTGATTTAAAGACATTGAGCATAGGAAGAGAAACTGGATTAAAGATATATTGAGAAGAATGTTTTAGAAGACTAACTTTATTCAAAAATGAAAAACATTGAATTGTTTACTTGAAGTTATAGACTATAGCAATAAAGGGAACATAAAGAAAACCAATTAGATTGTTTAGATGCCTAATCTCTAGACCTAACCATGGTACCTAACACTCTAATAATAACTTAAAATGAACAAATACAGAATATAAAAAATTAGCAAACTATAATCATTTTCCTCTAATGTATAAATGACTTCTTGATAGAAAATTGACCAACAGTATAAATTTGATGTCTTATAAAATGTAAACTTATTTAGTATAATTTTTAATCTAATTATTAGCTCCAGTATTCTTTGTTTTAATTCTTATAAGATTTTTTGTTATTTTTCAAAATATTTAAAATATAAAAGTAACAAAGAAAAATATAATTAATTGCACACATAAAATAAATATATGAACCAATAACGTTCCTCTCAATAGACATTGGTTGTGTAATATGACAATGTAAGCAGTGCTTCACAATTGCCTATTATACCCCATACCATTAATATATGGCTACAGAGTGTATACATTACAAGTCTTTTATTTGCTAAAGATAATTTCTTGTGCTTAGAAAGTATAAACAATTTGGAAGTCTAAAGGCATGTACAAGGGTGGGTAAAGAGATGGTGATTAAATTTAATGAGGAAAATTCAAAAATAGTGATGATAAATGCTAGGGAAAGAGAAAGAACATTTCTTGGGGGATATAAAATTAAATGTGGTGAATAGGTATAACTATTTGGGAATTGTGTTAAGCAATCAGAGAAATTGCCTGGATGAATGGGAGAAAAAATAGATAAATGAAGGAAAGAAAAGAAATGGATTGGTGAAGAAATTAACAGTGTTTTTATATAACAAATACCATGTAACAAAAATTGTTTGGAAGGAGTGGCAGTACTAGGATTGTAATGGTATCTTATATGTTAGAAAAAGTACAAGGAGAAGTAGGAAGACATGCATTAGATACAGATCTAGGCAATTCAAGAAAAATTGGGATAGTCACATTTTGATATTAGAGATGCAAAAAAATCAAAATAGTATTTAAGGAGATTATAAGTAAAGAGCATGCAACAAGATGGGTGAGAAAGTTAATACAGTTTGCAGATGATTTGGATAAAAACTTTATGTCAGTGCACTTATACAAAATGTAGAATGATTGTGTTTGGAGGATTTTTGAGTGTTATAGTATTAAAGAATCAAATTGAAAAACAAATGCATTAATAAAAATAGGGAGCTGGAAAAAGGTAGAACTAGTAGGGAGAGTAAAAAGAGTGTAAGATTATATAGAAGTAAACAGAGTGTTGGGTGTAGTTAATTTACAATAAGTAATCAGGAAATTAGTCTACTGTTTAAGACTGGAACAGGATCACTAGCAACAAAAGAATATACACATAAATGGAGAAATGTAGTTTGTTTAGTCTGCAAGTTATTTAAAGAAGGCATGAAATATATTAGGTATTGTTAATTGGATGAAAATGCTTACAAGCAGAAGGGTACAAATAATGATGTTATGGAAGAATAAATATAAACTAAGTGTAATACAGAAAGTGGGTATTGGTTCCTATTGGGTGATTTTAAAAAGATAAGGGGAATCTAGACATAAAGGCCATGGAGTTGAGAGAAGAACATGGAAAAAACTTAGAGTGAGAAATGGAAAGGGAAGAGAGGGAGGTTAACAGGTTTTTCTGGGCATAGTAGCTGAGAGATTTCTGACTTAAATAAAGGAGTACCCATATCATATCACATCACCTGTAATCATGCAAGTCATACTAACACCAACCATAAATTTAGTCTTTTAAATTAGAATTACCATCACACACTGCTAACATTAATGCTTTGAAGCAGAGACTACGTGTCAAAAAGTTAATTCAGAAGATTAATAAATGGATTTATTTAAACCTTATTTAAATAATATTATTTTATAAAGCACAGACAGTTAGTTGAAATTAAATTGAAAGACTGCAAACTTCTCATGCTTATTATAATACTTATCTGATAGCCAATCAGGTGTTATGATGGCTGTCTGAAAAACGATCAAACCGTAAACTCAAGACAGATAATTTTACAAGAAAAGAGCAATCCACCCTCTTCTTTACTTGTCTTTCTTTATATCTAAGCCAGTCTTAAGCATTTAGGTTTAAAAGTGTAAACCTTTAAATATCTTCACATTTAATTCACTGAGTCTAAATTACAAACATACAGTGTGAAATCCTATGATTTACTATGCAGTAGGTTTTAGATGTTATAAATTGCAGTAACATATGTAAATAATATTTTATAAAGCACAGACAGTTAAATAAAATTAAATTGAAAGGCTGCAAACCTCTTGCCCTTATTACAATACCTATCTGACAGCCAATCAGATGTTATGATGGATGTCTGAATAACAATCAAACTGTAAACACAAATTATAAAATTTTACAAAAAAAGGATGGTCCACCCTTTTCTTTACTTGTCTTTCTACATATCTAATCCAGTATGAAGCATTTAGGTTTAAGAGCATGAAGCTTTAAATATCTTCACATTTAATTCACTGAGTCTAAATTACAAAAATACAGCGCAAAATCCTATGATTTACTATGCAGTAGTTTTTTATGTTATAAATTGCAGTAAAGTATGTAAATAATATTTATTTTATAAAGTGCAGATGGTTAGTTGAAATTAAATTGAAAGGCTGAAAATCTCTCATGCTTATTATAATACCTATCTGACAGCTAATCAGATATTATGATGGCTATCTGAATAATGATCAAACCGTAAACACAAGACAGAAAATTTTACAAAAAAGGGTGGTCCACTCTCTTCTTTACTTACCTTTCTATATATCTAAGACAATCTGAAGCATTTAGTTTTGAAAGTATGAAGCTTTAAATATCTTTATATTTAACTCACTGAGTCTAAATTACAAACATACAACACAAAATCCTACCATTTACTATGCAGTAGGTTTAGATGTTATAAATTGCAGTAATATATGTAAATAATATTTATTTTATAAAGTGCAGACAGTTAGTTGAAAGTAAATTGAAAGGCTGCAAACCTCTCACACTTATTATAATACCTATCTGACAGCCAACCAGATATTATGGTGTAGCCTTTCAATTAAATTTCAACTAACTGTCTGCACTTTATAAAATAAATATTATTTACATACATTACTGCAATTTATAACATCTAAAAACTATTGCATAGTAAATTGTAGATTCTGCACTGTATGTTTGTAATTTAGACTCAGTGAGTTAAATGTGAATATATTTAAAGCTTTCAAACTGAAATGCTTCAGATTCACTTAGATATATAGAAAGAGAAGCAAAAAAAAGATTGGACCACCCTTTTCTTGTAAAAATTCCTATTTTGTGTTTATGGTTTGATTGTTATTCAGACAGCCATTATAACATCTGATTGGCTGCCATAAAAGTATTATAATAAATGTGAGAGGTTTGCAGTCTTTCAATTTAATTTTAATTTTATTTTTAAGTACTCATTACTTATTTCTCTATTACATAATTTTAAATTAAATAAAAGTATTCATTATAAAAGTAGTTGCCTAAATTTAAAGAAGCTAGTAAAATAAGTGTATGTTGTAATAAAAAATAATTTTTAATTACTCATATGGTGAAAAATCTATAAACATTCTCTTCTCCATGCATCATATTCTAGACCAACCATTTGATCCCGTGGCTTTTCAGTTTATGCAATTTTCTATTTCCAATTCTTTTAAATGTTTATATATTTATATTGGAAGTATCAAACATTATTTAATGTAGGGGTTGTCTTAGAATATTTTTGCTCTTGAATCATTTATCTCTTTAAGCTATATCAAATCTCAAGTTAGTTAAGTTTTGCATAATCTTATTCATAATTATTTATATGAATAATTCCTAATTTTTCTTAGCTGATGATTATTTTATAAAATTTTTAATCAATTGAAAGAACATATTTTATATTATTCTGAAAGATATGCAATTTTAGTTTCAATTTGTGACTTACATTCTTAATATTTTCTGTGTGTTTTTACTTTGGGTAAAGAAACTATCTATGTATACAACCTATTCATTTCTAACCATTAAATAATAATAATAAAAAATAATAATAATAATAATAATAATAATAATAATTATTATTATTATTATTATTATTATTATTATTATTATTATTATTATTATTGTTGTTGTTGTTGTTGTTGTTATAAGTAGTAGTAGTAGTAGTAGTAGTAGTAATAGTAGTAGTAGTAGTAGTAATAGTATTAGAATAAACAGTAGTAATATTAATATTTGCATCTGAATATTTTCAACTCCATTATTATATTAATCATAAAGCATAACATTCTATATAATTTTTTAAACTAAATTTATTTATATATATTTTAAATTTATATGTGATTATCTGTCAAGTATAAATTTCAATATGGCATTTCCATGTTGTGATATCACTTTTAAATAATATAATATCAATATATACTTCTATTCATACCATAATAACAATAGAAAAGCCAATTATATTAACACTATATTTTTGACATCATACAGCATAAAAATGCAAGGCATATTGAAAAAATCTTTCCATTTTGTCACGTCTGAAAAAAACTGAGCTTCTGTTTTATAAATCAAAGAAAAGGAATTATGTGCACTGAATTTAAAAAGAATCATATTATTGGTGCATAGTTATATGGGATGTCTCAAAGTAGCATTGATTTTTGTGACAGGTAAAAAAGTTGTTATTTAATGCTTGCAGCATAAAAGTGACAAATATGATAAGTGCAAAGTACGGTAGAGGCTAATATACTTTATGTTTTTATGTGTTAATGAGCAATCTCTTATGTTATTCATAAGCAGATCATTTATGGCTGATATGAAATAATAAAACAACAGATTTTGCTGTATTAAACCATTAAAAATCATAGAAGGCTCAATTTCTATGCCTATACAAGACAGTAGTGTGACCCAGTGCAAGTATGATTAATCAATGGATGCAAGAGGATTTATGCATAAAATCCCCATCCACTGTCTTTTCATCCAATATCCCCAGACTAGTTTCAAGTGAGGAATTTTTGATCTGAAAGCACAGCACCAATCTAATGCAGCACTTTAGTAATCACCTTGTACTTATTTAGTTAATTATAAAGTCATCAGTTCAAAATAAAAAGACAATGGTTTCAACCCAAGATCATTCACTTGTATAATGATACAAATCTGAACCCAGTTTAGCATTTATAAATTTCAGTATCATTGGTTCTTTAATAACTATGACCAACATCATCACATTTGGTGGGAATAGTATTACACCACTAAACATCATTTAATCACCATTTTCTATACTTATCACAGGATGTTAAAACAGAGGTAAAAGATTCCATAACATAGTGCCACTCAATGTAAGCCAGAGTAAGTAATGGATGCAAGAATGTTTGTGCATAACATCCCTGCCTGAACATGCAATAACTGCAGACTAGTTTTTAGCTTTTGAATTTTATCACTGAGAACCTTTGGATATGAGAGCACTGGACCTAGATATTAGAATCTAATGCAACCCTCTAACAGATGTTTAGTTTATCGTAAAGCTATGAGTCCAAAATAAAAACACAGTATTGTATTTTTAATGAAAGCGTGTTCAATTGTATAATCATATACAACTGAACCCATTTCAGCATCTATACATTTTAGTGTTTTTGGTCCTTGGGTAATCATAGTCATCATAATCCCATTTGCCAGAATCAATTGCATTAGACTCTAAGATCTAGGTGCATTACTCTCTGATACCAAGTTTCTCACTGATGAAAACTAAAAACTATTCTGGGAATATTGAATGTGTAGGCAGGGATTTTATGCACAAACCTTCTTGCATCCATTGTTTACTCTGGATTGCACTGGGTGGCACTATGTTATGGAGAGTTTTGCTTCTATTTTAACTTCCTGTGTAAGCATAAAAATGGTGATTATGTAGCTGCTTTATTATAAAAAGTGGTTACATTAACATCAGATTGAGATTATTCATTGATATTTTTGGTAATGTTTAGATGTGAATGGCTTATATATATATATAATTTATACAAACTAATTTAACACAGTATTCAAAATTAAATAATATATTATTTACTGGAAGTCCTTTCAATTGTTTAACTGACAATCTTTATCAACCATTAATACAAATGTACAGAAAATAAAAACTTGCATTACCCATCATTCAATCCATTCAAATTTCCCACAATTATGTTGTTTTTATATTAGCTGATTGTCTATTCATTAAACCATCTCTATTCATAGATATCATCATTGCCTCCTTAATTTTTCATTTTTCATTACATCTTTCAATTTGAATAATTTTTACATCTTTATTATTAAATTTAAAAATATAATTACATTCTTTATTATGATCAAAAAATAATTGATGGAGTATTTATATTTACTGAAGATACATTTTCTTTCTGTACACATTTATATAATGTCTTATGATCATTATATCATTTTTGTAATGTACGTTTTGATTCCCCTATATATTTCATTCCACAACCACATTCCAACATATGTATAATAGAACTTAATTCAAATTTAGAAATCTTGGTTTTAGAATTATTTATCCTATCATCTATATTATTTGATACATATAGAATAAAATTTATTAATGACATTTTACTGACTGCTAAAAAGAAAAATGTTATTGATGCAAAGACATTATAGTTTATATCCATCATCTGCAGTGTTTCCAGAATCATTGCAAATATAAAATTGCATAAAAATGGTTATCCATTAAGAGTAATAGTTGATTTTAGAGGTGTTTTTTTTTATAATGCTTGTAGATATATTAAAAAAATAATGCAAGATGTGCTTGGATTTGGAGATTATACGATTTCTTCATCATTTGATTTTATTAATAGAATTAAAAATATAAAAATTAATAATAATGAAGTTATGTGTACACTTGACATATCCGAAATGTATGGTTCAATTAATCATATGGAATCAATAGAGATTATTGAAAGAGCTTTGTTTTTAAAATCTATAGCTAATAACATTAAGAATTTTATTATTAAAATATTAAGATTTGTAAATGATCATATATATGTTAAGTTTAATAATTGCTTTTATAAAATTAATTATGGTTGGCCAATGGGTCTTCTGGTGTTATCACAGATTTGTAATTTTTTTTATTTCTAGTTATGAGGTTAAGATATTATCTCAGGTAAAATATAAAAGAATTAAAGTATATTGTAGATATGCCGATGATGTATTTATATGTGCACATAATAAAATAATAGTTAATTTATTTAGTGAATTAAATATGATTAATAATATAAAATGGGTGTTAAATGAAGAGAAAAAAATTCTATAAAGTTTTTAGATATATTTATTAAAAAAAATAATGATGTGTTTGATTATAATATGATTTTAAAGCCTGTGGAAATTAGGGGTTATATTCCGTATAATTATAAAGTTCATATGGTCATAAATTAGCTGGTTTGAAATCATTTTTGTTTAGAAATGATTCTTTGTGTAAACTTATTAGTGATAAAATTGAAAATATTAATGTATAAGTTACTGATATGTTGAATGTTGGTTATAGAAGGAATATTATTTATAATACAATTACAAAATATATTCAAAATAAAAGTAATAATAAGAAAATATTAAATAAATTAAAAAGTGATAAATGGATTTCTATTTCTTTTATATCTAACCAACAAGCTAAATTAATTGATAAACTTTATAGTGGTTTGTGTAGAATTTATTTTTTCTCTTAAAATAATATAAATGATATAATAAATAATTCTAAAACCGTGATTTCTAAATTTGAATGAAGTTCTATTATATATATATGTTGGAATGTGGTTGTGGAATGAAATATATAGGGGAATCAAAATGTATGTTACCAAAACAATATAATGATCATAAGACATTATATAAACGTGTACAAAAAGAAAATGTATCTTCAGTTAATATGAATACTCCATCAATTATTTTTGATCATAATAAAGAATGTAATTATGGTTTTAAATTTAATAATAAAGATGCAAAAATTATTCATATTGAAAGATCTAATGAAAAATGAAAAAATAAGGAGGCAATGATGATATCTAGAAATAGAGATGGTTTAATGCATAGACAATAAGCTAATACAAGAACAACAGAATTGTGGGAAATTTGAATGGATTGAGTGATGGGTAATGCAAGTTTTTATTTTCTGTACATTTGTATTAATGGTTGATAAAGATTGTCAGTTAAACAACTGAAAGCACTTCCAGTAAATAATATATTATTTAATTTTGAATACTGTGTTTAATTAATTTGTTTGAATTATTATTATATGAATTAAAAATACAGACATTTAAAGGTTATAGTTATATATATATATTGTGATGACCACGTAAAGTCGTCGACACACATATATATTTATTAATAACATTAGATAAATTCGCTAACAAGAAGTAATAAAGGTGAAATAAATTAGCTATTAAATTTTTAAAAAAAGGAAGGAAAAGAAAAAATTGAAAGTCTAATGTCAAAATTACTGTGGATTTTGTAATAGTAAGAGAAGGGGAGGGGGTGCATAAAGAAATGCGTCTCTTTCTCTCTTGTAAGTCAAATGCTAGAAAGTTATTTTTGTTTATTGTGGGAGAGGGGAAGGGGATGCATAAAGAAATGCATTTCTTCTCTCTCATTAAAAACTAGATAATAACAAATTAAAATAAAATGTAAAACACAAATGTGAAAAAAAAAAGAATTGTAAACTTTAAATAAAATTAAATGTAATATGTGATATATAAAAAAAAACAATATGGCTGTAGGTGTGAAAGTCTGTTGGACAAATTAAATTCCACGGACAAAGAAAATGTTAATAACGGAAGATCTTTGCCTGATCTGTTAAATTAATTGGGACTTACATTCCAGCCACTAATTAAATAAAGAAACATAATGATAAGAATTGGTTGGAAATCTAAGTCTTAATTAAAAAATTTAAAAACAATGAACAAAAGAAAGAGATTAAGAAAATTACAATTTTTATCTGGGATTTCTAGTAGAGACTTTGAAGAAGCAACAGCTCAAAGAAAATGAAAGAAGTGCGTGGCTAGTGGCATTAAAGGGACATGGGTTTGGATTCAAGCCATCTCATCACTGCCTCACAATGTAAGATCTTTGCCTGACCTGCTAGAGGGACCACCGCTTCTGTAGCTATCAACTGAAACTCAACTTAAAGAATCAACAAGCAAAACTGGAACGAGAAATAACCCCACAAACTGAGGAAGTTAATCAAGAGCGCTTGGAAGAAATACCCATGGGATAATTACAACAAAGCCTAGGTAAAAGCATGCATGCATTTTAATCTGTTTATTACTCATAACTAAATACACAATTAATAATTTGATAAAATAGAACTCTATCAACAGGACTTTAAGAACTTTAATATTTGATCTGTTTTTATATGTTTTATTATAGCCATGTATTTTATAAGTGTGTGTTTTATTATTATTATTATTATAATGTATTTTTTTATATAAAGTGTGAGTATTATTATTAAACATATTTATCATTAAATTTTGTATCATTGCTTTATTCTCCTATCACCAAGCTACAACAGGGGGGAAACTGTAATTAGTGATTAAAGGGGCATGCTGATTTGTTTAAGGTATTCATGGGCTGCTTGTTCATGCGAATTCCCAATTCTAAAAAAATAAATAGCAAGCACTGGACATTCGTTAAATTTCTTTGAAATATTTTGCTCTGTTCAGCAGCCGAGAGTTCTTGGCCGGGAAAAATAATGCCAAGATAATATGTACATATTGCCTTGGGGTTCAGTCAAGGGTATAGATATGAATTTAAATTTGTATCTGTATTAGCTCTCTGCTTGTATTGTAACAGCGGTGGTTAAATAAATAAACAATTCATTACAGTCTGAGGCTAAGCTGGGATATTTCGGTTAGCAAAACTGTTAGTAAACAAATAAGAAATAAATAAGATAATAAAGAATCAAAGTCAGAAAAAGAATTAAAGTATAATAAATAAATATAATATAAAATAAAATAATTGAAATAAATATAATTGAATACACAAATAAATAAATCAACCGTACGAATAACCATTTCCGTTATAATATATATATAATGAGCAGACTATGTATGTTTTGCTTATTTACATTTAATTAAATTAAATAAGCTTTGGAAAATATTTTCCTTTATATAATAATGATGACTAATTCACATCCATTATTTGCAATTCCAAGCTAGATCCTGCAACACATTTTAGCTATCAATGAAATGGGCATGAAATAAATATGCAGACCAAAGTCTATTAAATATAAAGAAGTTAACACATTATTTAAACTAATAACAAAAGTTTATTAAAAAATATATTGTTAAACAAATATAATATTCTTTTGTTTCACTAAAACAATTTCTCCAATCTTTTTTACATGCACTTGCATTGTTGAAAGCAGTAGTTATTTACGAGTGTCCAAATTTTGTTTTGATTAATTTTAAAATGTTAATTTTTTAATTAAATTTTATAATACAACTTATTATTTTTTTTTATGACTGAACACAGTTGCACATATATCTAGTGTGAGATGATTATAAATATTACACTATTGATAACTCTAAACAGTGATCACTTTAGATCTGAATTCTAATTATACAATTACATAATCTAATCATATTTACTAGTAATACTCTTTAATTAAGTGAGGTAGCTTTTTGGATCTGACTCCTAAATGTACAGAACAAAATCATAAATAATCCCAATGGACAGATATAGTGTAATAAAAACCATTTCATAATGATTTAATAATTGCATGTACATAGCAATTTTTTGCATACATAAAATTTAACTCATAATAATCAAAATGGTGCCTAATTTGCATACACATGGATTTAATATAATTTCAAAATAAAATCTTTAACTTAAAATCCTAATAATTATATTACACTCATTATTTAACTTTGAATATCTTACTCTACATATTTTACAAACATGGAATGTTTGCATTTAACATGAAAATTGCAATTTTGATTATTTGTCTGACAAATTTTCATTAAAATTTTTTTTTA
This sequence comes from Epiperipatus broadwayi, assembly GCA_028023455.1. Classification (NCBI taxonomy): domain Eukaryota; kingdom Metazoa; phylum Onychophora; class Udeonychophora; order Euonychophora; family Peripatidae; genus Epiperipatus; species Epiperipatus broadwayi. The sequence goes on from JAQFVV010012499.1 coordinate 129,075, forward strand.
TTATTTTAAATCATAACATATCATTATAGATATATATATGTGTGTGTGTGAAGAAGCAAATTTTTTTTTTATATTTTTTTAAAATTTCAATTGCTTTAAAATATAACTAACTTTTTAAAAAAAAAAAATTGCTTCCTATTTTAAAGAATTGATACTATAAAATATAGTTTACTAGTATTAAATATAAATCAAAATAATACTTTAAAATGGATAATACATTAGGATAACAGTGTAAACAGTTTTTTACAAAGTAAAAGTTCTACTACCAGACTTTGATTTCTCTTATGATGACAAATATTAATGTTTTCCTATATGTAAATTCACACAATATTCTTGAATAATCTCCTGTTTTTGAAATTTGTAGTTTATGCATTGATTCTTCATTTATTGGAAGCTTAATTTGAAAATAGCATGGTAAAATTTTAGATAGGCAAATAGATTTCAACAGTTGACAGTTTTTTCCCTTTTCTACTCAGTCATTGTAATAAAGGTTTAGTATAACTTGAATAAGCGAGAATCCAGATTTTTTGTAGCTTGATTAAAACATGAATCCAAAATGACTGATCATAGATTAGTTTTATGCATTGTTTTAAATACTTTTGGATCTTGTTTTAAAACCTTTAATAATATCTTATTTTGGTCCTTTTATTGATATCATTTTATTTTAATTACAAGATTTTCAAAACCAATGTCATTATTTAAATGATTAAACTTGCAAAACACTGTAATTAAAGTGGCTATTTTTTTGTTTTAAATTTGATATCTAAACAAGCTTAATTATTTAAAATCTATTTCTTAACTTAGTTGTTTTGCAACATATTCCATACTATCTTTTGTAACAGAATGTTTTAATATTATTTATATTTCACAAATTTGTCTTAAATTTAAACATTTTTAAAGAAACATATAACATTATTTAATATTATTTTGCAATATGACATTTTCTTCCAAAGCATAAGCTTGTGGTTAAGACCTGTAGAGATCCCTACTTTTACATTGATTCTTGAGGTTTATTGCCTTGGTAAATATGACATTTAGTAATTTTACTATTTGAGTATATATATTATTTCTATATTTAATACTTTTTAAATTACTTTTTATTACTTACAACTCTGAACCAACTCACAGCCATGTGGAAGACCACATAGAAAACATGAAAATGAATAAGTCATATTTCATTTCAAATTCTTAAACATTTAAACAAAAAATAACTTACTTTATATATATCTTAATTTAAGTTTGTCATTTCTCTAGATGTTTTTTTTCTTCTGTGATAATTAAGAAGAAGTCTTAATTATTATGGAAATTTCTAGATCTAACAGTAGGTCTTAATGTAACATTGTCTTTATGGATTTTAGGTAATCCATAAAGGTGAAAAATTTCTTTGAATTACAAAGTTAATTTTCTTTTTTTTTTGAATCACTGAAATACCTGCGATGCTTCTGGAGTAATTCTTGTAATTTTATCTCTGTACTTGGAATTGCATTTTTTGCTTTTATTAGCCTGCTGTGAGAAGTTCTTGTATTTTGTTATCATAATACCTTTTATCCATTATAACTGTAGTTTTAGTTTTGTTAGCAGGGAGAATGATTATAGATGTATCATGTTTGAGAGACTTAATAGCTTTCCTCTCACCACATGAAAAGTTTGATTTCTACTTTTGATCTCTCACAAGTGTCCTTTTAACTCTTCGGTGTAATTCTCCTGCTTCTTCTAGAGGCAATTTTTGTGTAACTTATTTAGTGGCTGCCATTATATCCATTAATGGGACAGTAGATGGTGTAATGGTGAAGTTCAAACCTTTTCCAAGAACAGATAATTCAGTATAAGTAAAGTGTTTAGAACTAAGATTTTTCTCTGAGAAATCTGATAGATTGTTTTTTTTTACAGCATGAATTTTGACCTGACTATGTAGATTGATAAGCTTTTTCTTGTGATGTTCTTCTATCCTTCCATTTAATTTACAATATGATCTTTTCATTGCTTGAGAAACTTTTGAGAAGTTTTCATCCATAAGTTTATTTTTTTAAAAAACATACATTTCCAATAAAATGTAAAATTCGATATTTAGTAAACCATTATACATTTATTTTTTCTCCCAATAAGACCTCATATGTTCTTTAAATAATCTCAATATTCTTGGAGGAAATATGAAGTTTGAACTGTAGCAACCCTTAAACATAATCCCATTTAAATTACATTTACATAAGAAAGTTAAATTATTTTTTTTTACTTTAGCCAGTTTTAGTTATAATTTTTCATAGTGTGTAAACTTCAACATAGCATCAGATCCATATTGATTATGTAGTATTTTCCAGAATATTACTGATGAGGGTACACTAGATATGATAATATGTTTGACTATTGTTATCATCTATCCTTTAATGTTGAATGTACAGAACAGTTTAAACTTCATTTAAATAATCCATATATAAACAACTTGTTAGTAATAGTTGCATCCATAAAATACCATGTGAATGTGGAAGGAATTTATTGGTGAAAGCTGATGCCCTGTTGAATAACATTTGAATGAACACACACTAATTGTTAAAAGAGGAAAAATGTACCTACAGTAGCAGACCATGTATATACTAATGATTACATGTTCAATTGGGAAAATACAAAAAATATGGGATAGAGTCAAAAGATGCAAAAAAGAAAATTGAAAAAATCTGCTCATATGACAATGAAAAGTAATGCTAACAGTGTGGCAATAAAAAGTGTATATGGAAACCTCTTATTAATCTTGTTCATAAAAAAAAATATTAAAAAAGTGAAAGGACTCATGAGGATTTAAAACAACTCTCATATATAAATAAATAAATAAAACATCTTCTATGATTTGTTTTTGACAGGATAACTAAATTGGTTAGAGTTTTGACTTAAATTTCAATAATCAAGAATCTAAAGGTGTACGTTTGACTTCTTTGCTAATATTGTTACTGGTCAGGCCAGCAACTTTTGAAGAAGAATGGAAAATAATACTAGTCAAAACATCGTGTAATTACTAACCTGTGTTATCCATTTGTGAGTTATTACTAACAAGTTATTTGTATTTGAGAAGTTTAAATGATTTAAATTTTTTTATATATTAAACATTTAATGATGGATGGTGAAAATAGACAAACTTATTATCACTCTTCTTAGAAGCTGTATGAAATATCTGCTTGTAATGCTTACATTGTTATATGGGATTGTAATCATGGAGAATAAAAATAAATTTATTTATTTTTAACTTGGGATTAAAGTTTATATTTGGACTAGGAATAATATGATAATCTATAGCCTAATAAGCAAATACTTCTTACAATTATTGTGAATATTTGAAGTGATAAATGTCAACATATGAGTGGAGAAAAATGATACTTGTAAATAAAATTGTAAGTAATAGAACATGATATACTTTTTATTACAACTCACGTTGTTTTGTAGCAAAAACACTTTACATTTTTATTGTTTTACTAAATAGAACAAAGATTAATGCATGTTATCTGAATATCTTTAAAATTATTTTTATTGATTACCATGAGAAAATCATCAAATTTTTTCATTTGATTTTTAATTGATTTAATTTAATAGTTTTAAATAAAGTATTAATCTTTCAGAAACATCTTTATTAGTTTTGTTTTTAATATTTGTAAATAGTTGCAGCATAATATTCATAGAATGCAATAAGAACGCACTGATAAAATAGAAAACCATTTTGAGAAGGAAAGAATGAAAACAAGATGATAATACAGTATCTGTAGAAATATCACTTTATAGCCTTATTCTATCCCAAAATCTGATAATATAATTGAATGGAAACTGATTTTAGTCATAATTTCTTATTTATTTATGCTTCTTAACAATTGTGTTTGGATAACTTTTTGGCTATTAATCATATACAAATTTACATTTATTTCACCAGAGACAAGACTAAATAAAAATAATATGGATATGTTACAAAGACAATCATTACATAAATGATTGTTTAATGATCTTGCTTGTAAATTGTCTTAGTAACATATGTGAACTTGTTTTGTTTCATTAAATAGATGCATATTGTTAACATTCAATATGTGATAAACCATATAATTATTTTTGTATTCAGTAAAATAATTACTATTATTTATTTGTAAATAAATTTATTCAATAGAATAATGTAATTGCTTCAAACTTTCTATCATAGCTCTTCACTTTCTTAATAAGTTTTTATTACTTTAAAGTTGTATGTATTAGAAAAAATAAATCATCTATGTATTCATTTATAAATATTATTTATTTATAAATAAATAAATCAACAATCATTTAGATCACTTACACAGCTATTTCAAAGTTATAACTTTCACATGTCTTTAAAAAAGTACAATTTTTAATTTAATTTTTAATAAATAAGAATCAAATGATCAATTGCTTGGGATATCATGTACTATTCAAGAATGAAAAGTGATTTTTGAATTACAATCTAAAACCTTTTAGATTTAAGTCTATTATTTTATTATTCTGTTAAACTGCATAGACTATGTTTAATTTAATATGACAATTTAAAGTTATGTATGCTAATAAATAAATAAATGAATGAATAAATCATTTATTTATTTATATTTAATTAGAAATTTTACTTTCATTTTATTTTTATTTTCCATTATTAATAATTTCAAAAGACAGACTTTTTAAACTAATGAATAAGAATATTGTTAAACTGTATTAAGTAAAGCAAAAATAATTCAAAAGCCATTAAATGAGTATTTTTATTTAACATATTGCATGGTAGTGAGTTTAGTTTGTCTAAATTATGTAGATTACTTTGTACTTAAGTCCTTAAAAAAATTTTCTTACATTTTAAAATGCAAAAATATTTGTACGTACTTTTCATTATTTTTTGTGAAAATAAACATTTTTTTAGAAATTACATGAAGAATATAAATAGGGCTTTGTATATAAAATAATTAACTTAGAAACTGCACTGGACAATATTTTTCTTAACCTGCAATGGTTACAATTGTTACATAATATCACTATCAATTTTCAAATGCCTTAATTTGATATAAAGTCAATAAACATCAATGGTCACCATTTCTTATGCTTGCTTATAACTGTTATTAAAACAGACAAAACTCATTATATGTATCACCACACACAGCAAGCTAGAGTAATCAATGGATGCCAGAAGGCTTGGGCATAAAATCCCCTTCTAGTGCCTACTCATCTAATATCCCCAGACTAGTTTCTGGCTTGTGGCCTTTGTCAGTGAGGAGCCTCAGATCTGAGAGCACTGCACCTAGATCTTAGGATCTAATGCAATCTTTTAGCAGCCACCTTTTATCTGCACTTAACTACAAAACTATGATTCTTAAATTGAAAACACATTAATATTTTCAATCCAAGCTCATTAGCTTATATAGCTATATAGGTCTGAACTCAGTTCAGCACCTATGCATATTGGTATCTTTGGTTTTTTTAATAACCAGAGCCACCATTATCCTATTAGGCAGGATTGGTATTAAGCCAATAAAACATCAATGATCACCATTTCTTATGCTTGCTTAGAACTGTTATTAAAACAGACAAAACTCACTATATGTATTGCCACACACAGCAAGCTAGAGTAATCAATAAATGCCAGAAGGCTTGTGCATAAAATCCTTATCCAGTGCCTACTTATCCAATATCCCTAGACTAGTTTCTGACAATCCTGCCTAATATGATAGTGGTGGCTATGGTTATTAAAGTACCAAAGACACTAAAATGTATAGGTGCTGAACTGAGTTCAGACCTATATGACTATATAAGCTAATGAGCTTGGATTGAAAATATTAAGGTGTTTTCAATTTAAGACTCATTGTTTTGTAGTTATGTGGAGATAAAATGTGGCTGCTAAATGGTTGCATTAGATCCTAAGATCTAGGTGCAGTGCTCTCAGATCCAAGTCTCCTTACTGGCAAAGGCCACAAGCCAGAAACTAGTCTGGGGATATTGGATGAGTAGGCACTAGGTTGGGAATTTATGCACAAACCTTCTGGCATCCATTGATTACTCTAGCTTGCTGTATATGACAATATGTATAGTGAGTTTTGCTTGTTTAATTTGATATTATTTTTAAAATTAAATTAATGTTCATCTTGGTATGTTCCTATGTCTCTCGTTTACAAAAATCATATTAGTTTCAATTTAACACATGTAGTTTAAATTTTATATATCCCTTTACTAATTTAGTGGCATGTTATACTGATACAGTCTAATGACACTACATTTTTTCATCATTTTTAAATGATAGCATGTTTTTTCTATTTTAATGCAAATATTATAAAAGGTATGTAACTACTTGCAATAATAATAAAAAGTAAATTTATTTCATTATAATAACTGGTTATAACAAAGCAGTCAACTGAATCTAGTTAAACAAAAATAGATTTTTAATTTTTGTGATTTTATGGCTATGTTTTCTTAACAAACATTTTAATGTATAATGTACATGATGCTTATGATAAAAAAAACAATTTCAAATGATATTTATATAAAACAAATATCTTTTTTTAGGGGCAGTACAAAATACACCTATATTGTGTTGTAGCCATTGCAAGTTAATTAAAAATTGAGATCTATACATTGTATTTTGTACCGAGTATTGATATTGTTTAGTTTAACTCTCTATGTAATAATTTAGATTATAGCCAAAAGTAAAATCATTTTTTATCTGTATAGCAATTAGACATTAATGCTATAAATGTCTGCATTTAATTCCGATATAGCATTTTAAGATTCTCTATTCTATATGTTACATCATGTTTTCTACTATTACTATATATGTAATGTTTTTCTTTTTTAGTCAATAATAAATATGTACTTTTAAAAGGATCTTTAAGATAAAAGTAAATTTCTAATATGATGCACATAAATGGCATTTCAATATCTTTATATGTTCTATTATTTACTATTTATTATTTACTATTTAGATAGATAGATAGATAGATAGATAGATAGATAGATAGATAGATAGATAGATAGATAGATAGATAGATAGATAGATAGATAGATAGATAGATAGATAGATGGGTGGATTGATGGATGGATGGATAGATAGATAGATAGATAGATAGATAGATAGATAGATAGATAGATAGATAGATAGATAGATAGATAGATAGATAGATAGATAGATAGATAGATAGGGGGAAATGAGTGTGTAAATAGCTAGCTATATGTACTTGGATATGCAATATGTTGACGAATGTGATGATAGGTAAATAAATAAAAATATCTTTCAGTATGTAGGCGCCACCATTGAAAGTTTTTTTTTTTTTTTAAAAAAAAAAAGGTTAATTTGGAAAAATAAATAATATTTTAATACTGATTTTTAAGAAGAATTTAAATCTCTAATCGTTTTTTTTTTCATTTTTTTAATGATATTTTTATTTCTTTAGAATTTTCTTTAGGGTTTTTTTTTTTTTTTATCGGATTAATTTTATTAATTAACATTGAGCAATTAACTGTCCACACGTTCATCATTTTTCACACGTTTTTTTCTAACGCCATCTTTTTTAAGACATCGTTTTATGCTATTATTTTTTAGTAGTTTTTATTCTAAAGATTTAAAAAAGTAACAAGTTTGCAGTTTGAGTCTTGAAAATAAATCTATAATCTTTTTTTTTTAATTAATAAGTTTTTATGTAATAAAAACAAATATATTTTTTTTCAAAAAATATCTTTATTTTATAGTTTATTTAATTTAATGTTATATATATATTTGTTAAAGGTGTTCACATATATTTATGTATTACATTTAAGTATGATGATTTGTTTAATTTAATGACAAAATTTTATATATGATGAAAAATATTATGGTTGATTTATCTTTCAATCATTTTTAGCTTAAAATTGTTTCTGTTAAAAAAATAATAACCTCATGATTATGACTATATGAAGTAGTAACAATTAATTAATTACAAAAATCATATTATTATAAAATCCACAAAATTGAAAACTCTTTGCTAAGTATTTTTATTTTAACTACGATTATTAAGACAAAAATATATTGAAATCACAATAGCCACTATATTTTGTTTTAAGTCTCCTAGCATATATTGTAAATAGTAAATAATAGATCATAATGTGTTTATATTTGTATACTACAATATATATATATGTTATTTACTGAAAAATTATGTAAAACTGTGATGGTCAAGCGTTGGTGGCCTAGTCGTTAGCATAGCTGCTTTCCAAGCAGCTGGTCAGGGTTCGTTTTGCGGTCAACGCAATTGACCTATGAAAAAAAAAACAACTCATGCGTATCTAAAACAGAAGCATTTTTACATGTTTAGCATGCATATACAAATTCATGGATACTTATACCTTAGCCCAGGTGGTGAACTTTTCATCTTCAACAAAATCGCTATGATTATCTATGATTGCTAAATATTTGATAGTCATCATCATCATCATCATCAACCATTATCAATCCACTGCAGGATGAAGGTCTCTCCAAGTTTAATCCATCTTCTCCGATCTTTAGCTTCTCTTCTCCACAACACCCCTGCACATTTTCTTATTTCATCCATCCATCTCACATGTGGTCTCTTTCTGGGTCTTTTACAATCTCTTGGAATCCAGTTTAAAATTTCAATTGTCCATCTATTATCATCTCTTCTAGCAATATGTCCAGCTCAACTCCATTTCAATCTTTTAATTTTTTCAATAATGTCAGTAACACCTGTTTGTTGTCTTACCCCTACATTGCATTTTCGATCTCTTTTTGTTACTTCCAACATACATCTCTCCATACTCCTTTGACTGGTCTGAAGTCTCTGTATTGCTCTTCTATTAAGTGTCCAAGTCTCAGATCCATAAGTAAGAACTGGTAAAACACATTTGTGAAAAACCATTCTTTTCAAACACATAGGCATATTTCCTTTTAGTATCAAGTTATTTCTACCAAAAGCACTCCAACCAAGTTTAATTCTATGATTAATTTCCTCCATTATGTTTCCATCTGTATTAATAATCTGACCAAGGTATTTGTAACTGTTAACTTCTTCTAATTCTTCATAATCAATCTTTATTTTCATATTTTGAGCAAATCGATTAAACATTACTTTAGTCTTTTTAACATTTATCTTTAGTCCTACTTTTCTACTTTCATCTGCTAACTCCTGCAACATTTCCTGCAGCTCTGAAGCATTATTTGCAAAAACAACTACATCATCTGCAAAATCTAAATGACTTAAATACTCTCCATTTACTTTCACTCCTTTAGTTTCCCATTTTAATCCACAAAATACTTCTTGCAGCACTGCTGTAAAGAGTTTTGGAGATATGGAGTCACCTTGTCTTACACCTTTCTCAATGTTGATTTTTCCAGTATCATTATGTAATCTAATTGTTGCTGTTGCATTTTTATAAATATTCTTTAAAATATGACAACATCCTGGATCTATACCTTGATGATCCAATGCTTTAATCACTGAAGAAATGTGTATAGAATCGAATGCCTTTTCATAATCTACAAATCCAAAACATAATGACAACTCATATTCGTTTGTCCTTTCTATGACTTCTCTCAATACCTGGATATGATCTCTTGTACTAAAACCACTTTTAAACCCAGCTTGTTTTCTTGGTTGGTGGAAATCCAAAGTTCTCTGCAGACGAGTTGTAATTATCTTGGTAAAATTTTTATATAAAACTGATAAAAGGCTGATAGGTCTGTAATTTCTAATATCTTCTTTATCACCTTTTTTAAATATTAATATTATTACTGCATTCTTCCAATCTTCCGGTACATCTTTATCATTTAGACCTTTGGTATATAACTTTGCTAAAATTGTTTCTATTTCTTCACCTGCTACTTTTAATATATCAATTATAATTCCATCATTTCCTGGAGCCTTTCCTTTCTTCATACACTTAATTGCATGTCTCACTTCTTCATTTAAAATTCTGGGCAATTCAGAAGATGTAATAGATATAGGAGGTATTTGTTCTTTATTACTATATAATTCTTGAGAAAAATCTTCTACCAATTTCATGATGTCATCTCTCTTTTTAGTAAAAATTCCATCTTTTTTTCTTATTGCAGATATAAATTTCTTACCAATACCAAAATGTTGTTTAACATTTTTGAGACTTTTATTTTCTTCTATAGCTTTCCTTGCTATTTCACAGTTATACTTTCTTATATCATTTTCAACTCTTTTCCGTACCATTTTACAAAATTTGAGATATTCAATTCTTTTTAATACATCATTTTTATATATCTTCATATTCCTTCTTTTCTTCATAAATTCTCTAGTCTCAGTAGAAATTTTATTGGTCAATTGCTGCTTTTTTCTACCAGCTATGTTTGTTGCAGTTTTTAAAAGTGTATCAGTTATTTTCATATTAATTTCATTCAAATCTGAAACATGTTCAAAATCTCCTAACACTTGAAACCTATTTGTAAGTTCTAATTTAAATTCCTTAGAATGTTTCTGAAGATTAGGAATATCAACTTTAAATATTGTTTTTCTTAATAATTTTTGTCTCTCTAGTTTTACATTAACATGTAACTTACACCTTACTAATCGATGATCACTTTCTGTGTTAAATTTATTAAGAACATTACAATCTTGAAATATGTATTTTCTGTTAGTCAAAATATAATCCAATTCTGCTGTACCTTCATTTGGATGCTTCCATGTCCATTTCCTTTTAATATTTTTCTCAAAAAATGAATTCATAATATAAAGTTTTTCTATTTCTGCAAACTCCACAAGTCTATGTCCTCTCTCATTTCTATTACCATAACCAAAATTACCTACAGCAATTTCATCTTTCATTTGTCTACCAATTCTAGCATTAAAGTCTCCCATAACAATTTTAAAATGTTGTTTACTCTGATCAAAAGCCTTTTGTACATCCATATAAAAATCTTCTACTACTTCATCACTATGAGAACTTGTTGGGGCATAAACCTGAATTATCTGCATTTGGTATCTGCTATTAAGTTGTATAACTAATCTTGCCACTCTGTCCGATACACCATCAATCTCCACAATATTGTTCTTCCACTTTTTATTTATAATGAATCCTACTCCACTTGTATTTCCAATATGTGTGCCTTTATAATAGGGTATATGTCCACTTTTTAAATCAATTGTTTCTTCTCCTTTTCTTCTAACTTCACAAAGTCCAATAATGTCCCATTTAATATAAGACAGTTCTTCTTCTAATTCTTGCAATCTTCCTTCACTTGAAAGTGATCTGCAGTTGTAAGTACCTAAATAAAAAGTCATCATCAAATGGCAGCCTGGGTCCGCAATCAGGGGATTCTTAGCACCCTCCGCCTTTGGCCACCAACCGCTGCCTTGGTTGGTGACTTTACAGCTTCTTGGGAATAAGGGCCATGCTTTATTTTTGTCTGTCATAATTGTATATATGTATTGGAAAAATATTTATCATTTGCACAAACATTCATTCTGCTTTATCAGGCACTGAGAAGAAAGACCATGGTGTTTCTTGATCTTAAACTCAGAGGTAAAAAGCCAATAAACTCACCACGCTGGCTAATGCGTGTTGGTGAGCAGCCCATCCATGTTCGTATACTATATGAATAATCACATAGTAATAACAGCTGCAACGACAAGAATGTATGGAGTGGACATTAGGAATTTGCCCTGCTCGGTTCCTTTAAGGCCTCCAAGAGGAATCAAAGGGTCTTCTTTCAGTTAATAGCAAACTCCTTTAGTACATTTTATTTAATTAAGTAAATTTAACTTTCAAAGATAAGCTGATGAAGATCTCGAGTATTTTTATATCTGCTATACATCCTTTATTAAGTATTAGCTACCATTTTGACCTACTTATGATTTAAAGATAACCATCTTTTGCTAAGGATGTAAATTGACATTAATACTGACCATGGACTTGTAAGAGTTAAATTTACTTACTAAATTAAATAAAACATAGTATCAAATATTTAACAATCATAGATAATTATAATGATTTTAATGAAGACTAAAATTTCACAGTCCAGACTAATATATATTTATTATTTCACATTATAGTATAAACAAATTTTTTTTTAAAAAGAATAATCTAGTTATTAATAATAAATCAAGAAAATGCATTTATGAATATATTTACAGTATCTGTTCATTTGCTCATGTTGACTCAACCCCCCCCCCCCACAGTACTGAAAATTTACTTTAAATATATATATATTTTTCTACAGTACAGGATTTTTCATACCTGCACTCCAATATGTAATACATAGGAGTTTTGGACTCAGACTGTCACACGAATAGCAACTATCCATGCTATCTCATACTGCTAATGCACCTGATCACATATATGGTGAAAGATAAAAATTCACCAATATATGTGTTTCATGCTAAACCAGTACTGCTGAGTTGGTCCAGATTATCATGCTTACACATATATACAATCAATGCTCATCTTATATTAAGATAGCCAATCATCATACTTTAAAGGACAGGCTTCAATCCACTCCACTCCACAACTCTTCAGCCGTCCATTTCATTGAAAATCTGATAATGGAATGCTCAAAGCCCTCATTGGTGCCAACATTCAACTGAATGTTTTGAAATTATTTTTTTCAGATTTTAAACTAATCTATGCAAAACTACATTAGTGTCTCAGATACAATAAAAAAATATTTATAGAAATATTTTATCTATTATGATATTTTTACAACTAAATTGATAACTATCATTTTCCTATTTAAAAATATACTGTATAAAATCTTTTTAATTTTTGTAGAGTTTTCATGCTCTATGTTTAAAAAACATTTTATTAAAAAAAAGTACTTTATTAAACTTTTGAAGAAAAAAGGCAAAAAAAAGCACTTACTTTCAGCATGATGAAGAAATAAGATTATGTATGAATGTTATATTTAGTAAGACAGTTCAAGGTAAAATAAAGATCACTGTAAAACTGTTAGTGGCATATTCAAATTCATAAAATTTATTAAATTTATGAATTTTAATGTTTTTATTTTTTGTTTATTTATGTATATTTATATGGGGCAGATTGTAACTACAGTGTATATGCAATGTTATCTTGATTCATAAATTATCCATCAATAAAAGTTAATTGTTGAAAAAAAAACTTGTAATATATATATATTAATTTTTAATGGTAACTGACTGTTAAAATATAAAAAAAATAAGTCTTAGGATAAAAATATAATAAAACTATAACTTCTGATATTCTGACATATTATATCAGTCCTTACACAAAACAAATTATGTTACGAAAATATTAGTATCATTAACATTATTAAAAAAAATTAAATAATACATATTGATTCATCATTACTTTCAAAATAAAAAAACAATATATATATAATTCTATGCTAAAAGTTTATTATCAAGTTCAATGGTAACAAAAAAAAATATAATACCTTTCCAAGCATGGTTATCAACCAACTTGATGTAATAAAATCATAATGAAAAAGAATTACGATAACTAAGGTACTATGCTGTGTAAATAATAGAAATTAACAAATATATAAATATATTTAAGTGAATATATATATATATATATAATAGAAATTAACAAATATATAAATATATTTAAGTGAATATATATATATAATTATACACTAAAGTCTATTTTTAAAAGAAATAAAATATTAAAACATAGAGACAACTTCAAAATTTAGACATATTGATGTAGAAAAATTTATGCTTAAAATAAAATGTTTCTTTTTTATGAAAAATTAAATCAGTGTATTGCATAGTAATACTTAGTTATGTACAAATTATTAAAGCAAAGATTTTGCTGATATATGCTGAAAATTTATTCTCAAAATGTCAACAGTAAAAAAAGCATATTCTTTATCTATTCACTTGTTATATTAGAGTAGAATTTCTGAAAAATTGGAATTATCATATATTATGTTAGACATCAAATGTATATCTCTTTATATAGACAAAAATTGACCTCTTTTTCATTAAAAATAAAGATAAAACTAGTAAATTATAAGACAAAACAGAGTAATAATAATTAAGAAACTGCATTCTCAAGTAATACTAAGGTGAAACATGGGTCAAAGAGGCTAAATACTTTCATATTTTTTCTCTATTATTTTAAACTATTTTTTTTAAATTTTAATTATTATTAATAACATTGAACATTAAATAAAGTAAATTTAGTATTCCTAAAATACTGAAGACATATATTTATAAAATAATATAGATTAACCCTGATAATTATTGCAAACAATGAAGGCAATCAAATATTTTTGTGCATATTGTACCAGTCAAAAAACCCACCAAAAGAACTGCAACTCGGATCCAAACTCAGCTGAATCAAACTGAATTCAAAACCAACTCACTAGCTCAGATTAGTATAAATCGATGGCACAGTGCTATGCACCAAGAAACTAGCTCAATGGTTGGTGAGGAACAGAGACCCCTGAACTGAATTAATATCTGATAATAAACTGACTAAAAATAATTTTAAATTGAATCATATGTATATGTTCGGGTTGCCAATGCAGACAGCGAGCATTAACATTAAAATAATTATAAAAGAATTAAGAAGAAACCAAGTGTGTTTAGAAAATATTTAAAAATAATAAATTTGTTTTGTTTGAATTTTAAATAATGATTATATTAATCACCTCTAGCTTTTAACAGAATTTATAATAATAATAATAATAAGAGTGGCAGTCCACAATATTTGAAAGTCTATGTCTATGCCCCCAAGAAAAAAATAAAGGCAGATAAACGTATTCATTAGTAATGGAAATTATTACTTTAATTTTATATGAAAGAATGTGATATTTATTTTCACATTCGCAAATCCATTCATGAAGAGCAAGATATGTATTTTAGGGCAAAACTTTAATCTTGATTGGAAAACTTATTTAATTAAATATAACTGAGAATTTGTTCGACTTTAATTGAAATCACTTCATCACGAATTACAAGCATCAGAGCAAGCTTTACTGGAACAGAGAGGTGACTGTGCTGACGAATTATGAGCTAGAAAATGAAAGAAAATTGCTGGTCGGTAGTTTAAGTTTCATGGCGGCTTGTCTTTCACAAGTCTTACTGCCCTTTTGAGATGTGGAACATGAGGAAAACCAGGCCGAGTCATAACTACGAGGCCTTAGTACTCCAATTATAACATGAACAGTGGAGGAGGTGCTTTCTTCCTCGATTATTTGAAATAACAGAGATATTACTACTGACAAGCTTGTGAAATGAACGATAGCCCTATGCCAACAATGTTGAAGATGATGACTTGACAGTCATTGTTTGAAAAATAAAACCCATATAGAATGCTCTACGTGATGACTTGATCAAATTAATTAAAGTCAAATGAGCTTTTAACAAAAACTATTTTAAAGTTTTGTAAATCATATTAATTATGCCCTAATCATCGTGCCCTTCCTGAATCTTAATAGCGAGTAACAGAAATTTGAATTAGAATATATTTGATTCCTTTATTGGCCCTTTTGCAATAAAAACATTTTAAGATTATATTTGACTAAATAAATATTAATGGAACGACAAAAACATGGTGGCATAGATTAGAAATGGAGCTAAGAATTTATTATTAGCCCATTATAAAAATAACACCCATTTAATAATTTCTTTCAACTTGATGATTGATAGAACTGTATAAATCTAGTGCTAATGGGCGAGAATTATTATCAGATTTAATATTATATTTTCTACGTAAGGCAAATAGGATAAAGGAGTTTATTGATCGAAAGATTATTGGCATATAATTAAAATAACATTAATAAATTACACAAATATATATATATATATAATATAATAAATGAACCGCCAAATAAGAAAAGAGAAAGTTTAAAGACTAGAGGTTGAGAGAACTATGATATAAATTTACAGTAGCATGAATAAAAGGTTTTATAAAGATGGTTACATTAAAGAATAAAAGAGCTCTAAAAGGGAGTGCAAAGTAAAGTTCGAAACGGGCCAGAAAGTTTAAGGTTCATTATGGAAACATATTACCCATTTCTTCTGAGGATGGTTCTTAGTTTACACGTCCGGGTTAGTAAAAATGTTGGCATGCATTTAGTCAATTACTAGAACAGCATTTTAGTGGCTTTTCATAATTTTAGCAGCATGATTGGTCCAAAAAAGATTCAGCAGCTCCATTGAAGATTTTCAGGGGACTTCAGGAACCGATAGCCAGATTCCTGATGTTTGCCCCTTACCATGATCGAAAGACTATTTAAAATGCACAGACATTACTGCACTTCTCTACAACAAAGATGGCTCCTTTTTTCCAAACTTTTCAGAGCTATATATACTGTCCTCTGATGCCTTAAGGCTAGTGCTTCTTTCATTATCAATGTTTTTGGATACATTCCTTCAATGAGGCTTTCAAACTCATTAACTTGAATTCATTTTCTAATTAGAAAATGAATTCTTAAAATCAGAAATGATTTTAATTAGGACAATGATTTTAATTAGGAAATCCCTTATATTTTTTTCTAATTAATAGAACTTTAACTGTTGTTTTTGGAAAAGGTAAAATCTGAAAGCTTATCGAAAGAATGTAGCTTTTAATCAATAAAACTTTAACAAATTATTTAAAAATAAAATCAAACATTCCAGACGCAATGAAACTTTTAAACAATTATATATATTTAAATATTTACAAATATATACACACAATCAATGCAGTTATAATATATA
Source organism: Epiperipatus broadwayi (assembly GCA_028023455.1). NCBI lineage: Eukaryota > Metazoa > Onychophora > Udeonychophora > Euonychophora > Peripatidae > Epiperipatus > Epiperipatus broadwayi. Next base: position 145,733 of record JAQFVV010012499.1, read on the forward strand.
AATTCATGAATAATTCTATCATGAATTTATTAATAGAATTGGTCAATTTAAATCTGAAACTAATTATTTGAATACACATTTATGAAATAAGTTATTCTTTATGGAAATTCACGTGGATTGAATGTATAAAGCACCATTGCATCAGAAATTTAAGGTTAGTACTAGGGTTTAAAGTGGGCTTATGGCTAGATTTCATGAAGCTAGGATCGAACTCAGATCCGACTGCTTCATTTCTTTTCACTTCAAAAAAAACAATGAAACAAAAATCTCATTACTTATACGTGATACAGTCGCATAAGTGTACTTGACTAGTTGGTAGACTCCGGGAGAACAGCATTAGCATGAATATCATCTATACAAACTACAAAAATTATACGTCTCATTTTCCCTATGGTCGTGTCAGTCAATCATCTGTATATATGTATCTGTCTCTTCATTTAATGTTTATACTATTGTTTCCCTGGATCAGGTGGCACATATGGTTTTAACTGTCTGGCATTGTAAATTCCCTGGAGTTCCTTTCCCTTTAGCAAAAATGCATTGTCATGGCAATTCTTTATTATTTCATATGGCCCACAGTATAATGGGAAGAATTGTTTGAATTCTTTCTTGTGGGCATTACTAGTTCTTGGTGATCTTAACCAAACTTGATTCCCAACTTTAAAATAGTAATGTTGCACCCTACTTCTTTTTATTCGACTCTGAGCTATCTGCGCTAGCTGCTTTCTGGCCATATCTTGGTCAGTTATTGGATTAATACATATTTCATCTTTTGGTAATAGTGAAGAAAAAATGGCCTGACATGGCTGCCCACTATGAAGATGTGTAGGTGCGAATCCTGTTGACTCATTCATTGTATTATTAATTCAGTCCATTACATATGGAACTTTATCCATCCACTTCTGATGATCTGTAGGTACGCACGCATGAAAGAGTTGACTAATTTCTCTCATAACTCTTTCACATGGGTTGGACTGCGGGTTACTAATTGATGTCAGACGATGATTTACCTTTTGTTTTTTTATCCAATTTTTCCACTCTTTTGAGGTGAACACTGAGCCATGATCTGATAATATGGTCTCAGGCTTACCTACCTCAGAAAATTTCTTATCCTGAAGGGCCCAGATGGCATTTCATGAATTGGTGGTTCGAATTGGGTAAATTTGAACATACTTCGAAAAAATATCATACATAACAAGCAAGTATTGAAAGGTCCTAAATTTGGGAAGGGGCCCATAATGATCTATGGTGAGGATTTCATTTGGTCTTGTGGCCATCACTGGTTTCATACTTCCTGCATATGATTTATTGGTAATTTAGTGGCAGCACAGACATCACATTGTCTAATAGTGGTGAGAATCTGATTGTACAATCCTGGCCAGTAGAACTGGCGACACACTGCCTCTTCTGTCTTTCTTGGTCCATAGTACCCAATGATTTGATGAATATGTCTAAGTAAGGGTGGTCTCAGCCTATCTGGGACCATAGTTTACCATGGTACACTATAGTTCCCTGTTTTGGTCTGTAAAATACCCTTCTTGACCCAAAAGTGAGTGTATCTGCTTTGTAGGTTCTGTTCCTTACTCTGGGTCTTGGATAACTCCAGAATTATGTAGTGATATTATAGGCCTTGCCAGTATGTAAGATTCCTTAGCTCGGCCTTGGCAGGACTCAATATTGTGGTGGCCATAATTTTTAAGTAATGATCATTTATTTTTGGGTTCTGTATGCTCATTTGTACTGGATGGCAACTTAAAATGTCAGCCACAACATTCTCTGGTCCTGGGCAATATTGGATCTTATACTGAAATTGTTGGAGGACCAAGCTCTATCTAATGAGTCGGTCATTGGTATAAGATCCAATATTGCCCAGGACCAGAGAATGTTGTGGCTGACATTTTAAGAAATTCTAGACATCGGTGGTCAGTTATGATGACAACTTCTGATCCTAGAAGAAATTGTCAGAATTTCTGCCATGCCCATACTATGGCAAGAGTTTCTTGCTCGATGGTGGTGTAATGTATTTCTGCACCCTTTAAAGCATGACTGCAAAATTATATCACTTGATGTTCACCAGAATCACCCTTTTGAAACAAGACAGCTCCTAGACCTTGCTTGCTGCTGTCAGTTTGTATGTAAAAGGTCCAGCTAAAGTCAGGGTGGTGCAGCATAATTACCCATATGAAGTTTTCTTTTATGTTCAGTAGTTCCTGGTCATGGAGTGGGGTTCATTCCCACTTTCGATATTTTTTATGAGGTCTATAAGATTCCTAGTTTCCTGGGCAAAGTTTGGATAGAACTCATGACAAAAGTTGCAGAGCCCAAAAAATGATCGGATCTGTTTTTGAGTAGTCGGGGTTGGAAACTTCTCTATGGCTGCAACTTTGTCTGGATGTACCTTGATGCCATGTTTGTTAATGACATGACCTAGGAAGGTGATCTCCCCAATAGCAAAACAGATTTTTCTAAGTTCACTGTGATATTCTTCATTCTGCATTCACTCAGGAACCTTTCCAAATGTTGTAAGTGTTCCTTCACATCTTCTGAGACGATTACTATGTCGTCAGCATAGCATACCATCTGCTTTTGTACTTCTTCAGAAAGGACCTGCCTCAAACAGCACATAAGGCCTGCTCCACTATTAATAAGTTTGAAGGGAACCCTTTTAAATACGTGCGTGTATTCACCATACCGAAATGCAGTGTATTTCTGGTCCCTTGGATCAAGATTAAATTGCCAGTAACTGGTGGTTAAATCTAACATTGAAAATACTTTCTTCCCAGTTAATTGTACAAGTACTTCTTGGATAGGAGGGGGAGCATTTCTTTCCGGTATAGTGATGCTGTTTAACCTCCGGGCATCCAAGCATAGCCGCAAGTTTCCATTTTTCTTCTTGACGATGACCAATGGGTTGTTATACAGAGAAGAGCTGCCCTTGACAATATTCCATTCGATCATTTGTTTTATCTGTGCTTCTACTTCATCTTTTATACTGAATGGAATCGGGTATGTTTTGGACTGAATGTAAGTTTCTTCTTTCACTCTGATTCGGTGATTGTACCCTGTAATCTCACCCGGCATCAGAGAGAAAGTTATGGCGTATTTCTTGAGGATTCCCCACATTTGTTCGATATCATCCGGTTCAGTGATAATAGATTCTTCAATCATTTTGTCGATCATTGAAAGATCAACCGGCTGGATTAGGCAACTTTCATGGTTTCCTTCCCGATGGAGTGATGTTTTAAAGTTGACAGTTTCATTTTCAAATGAGCATCTACCTTTAGGGTAGTCAATAATGCCGTGGTTTTGAATCAAAAAGTTGGAGCCCAATACTACATCATATATGAGCCCTGTCATAATAAGAAAGGTATGCCCTACTAGCCTTTTGTTGATTTCAACCTCCAACCATACTTGATGGTTTTCACTTGACACATTTTTTCCATTAGCCAAGGTCATTTGGATCAGACAGGTTGGGAGTTGCATTATCTCGCGTCTCTTTTTCAAGTTTCTGATCCATGCTGCAGATACAATGGATGCTTGACTGCCCGAATTGATCAATGCTGATACTCTGCTCTCCTCTACATTTATTTTGATAATGGGACACAAATGAGTTATCTGATGTCCCTCATTATCTTTCTCAGAGATTAAATTAGTCATTTGATTAATGGTTGGGACTGGAGTGTCTTTTAAGTAACTTGGGTCCAGAGATCTAAAATGTTTATCCACAGTTTCTAAGAAGTCCATCATTTCATGGATAGTACCAATATGACTACCAATCATAAGTTCCTGAACCTCTCACGGCATGTTGTGTCCTATCATATGAACAATTTGAGACTCTGGAAAGTTAAAAACTGGACAATGAGCGAAATTTGGTTGACTATTGTAAAAAAAACTGGTCGTAGGAATTTCCCTTATTTACTGAAAAATGATCATTAATAAAGTCATGCAACAAGTTTTCTTGCCTCTCTTCATTCCAGAATGTTTTTAGCAGCTTGTGACAATATTGTTCAAAGGTGTCTGGCTTCTTCTCTAGCCCACCCCACCAGTCTTTGGCCACGGCTTTCAAATGGTGTTGAGCAATTAATATTTGTTGAACATTATCCAGAGTTTCTATTGCAAAAGCATCGGCTAAACTGTCTATATGTTAATGAGGATCTTCCCAGCATTCACCCTAAAAATCTATGATTTGAATCAAAGGGTATGGAAAGGTCAATGAATTTTCCAGTGGCTTTCCTATTCTGGTTTGTATAAAACAAAGGTATGTTATCGTCTTGAAAATAATAGGTAACACAGATTATCATAACTCATCGTAACTTATATTGGCATGAGACTATCACTATCATTGGTCAGTCCTCTATCTACTTGTGCTCCTTTCCTTTGAAAATAAATAATCAATGTGAATCGCAAACTTATGGCAGTCTTTCTCTGAATACTTAAATAATGATTTTTTTTCCAGTACATTTAATTAGGTCTTCCATTGTCCCTATCTTCATTAGCTGCTGCATGTTATTTCCCCAATCTATGTAATCCACCTTTTTTCAGTTTAGTTTTAGTTTGCTACATTTTTTTTGGTTAGCTCTTTCTATTAATTCTTTGAATGAGACATGCATTTTATTTAAAAACTATTAAAAATAAGAAAAACAAACATTATTCACTTTCCCTCTGTTCAACTGTTCTCCCATGTCTGAAAAAAAAACCTATACAGATGATTAGTGATATACAAATATTTATACATATATTTTAGCAGGTATTACAAGTAATTATCTGTATTGGACACATTTGGTTTTTTTATTATTTAGACAATTGACCCACTACTGTGCAGACAATCAAATTTGCTGACAAATTTATTTATATGGGTGCCAGTGAGCAAAATAAGATCAATAGGGCACGTGATATAACCCATTGACCCCCAAACCACATATGACTGACTTAATTTTTGATAAAACAATTTTATTGATGATGAATATTTATTATTTAATAACAACTGATGCATTCCTGATCTGAGTTTAAATATAGGAGTTCACTACTTCATTTTTACTAAGCATGAGGCTTTTGTCAAAATTAATATTACACAAGAACTTTTATTTGTTGATATCATTTTTAATCTTGCTAGCATAAAAGCATGTAAACCATTTAAGCATTTTGCCAACTGCATCTGGCTGCTTGGTGTACACAAAAGGTCTTCACCTGCTTTGAGGTTACTCTAGAAATTATTGTCATTAAAGCATAATGTCACACTGCATCCGACTGCTTGACAGATAATTCCCAGTGTGAAGGTCTTCACCTACTTTGAGGCTACTAAGAGTATGGAGCGAACATTTAATATATGTGCTAACAAGCAATACTTTGAAATTTAAAACTTTTAACATGATATCATATTGGATATTTTTAATTATAAAACTGAGATACATATAATTAATTTTGACACAGACAAAATATTTCATTTATTTTACCCCTTGCTTTGATCTATGGACTCTTACTACTTTTCTAACGATATTTTTTCTACTGTCATGAACACTTATAAACAAACATATAATATATATACTGATATAGTACACGTATAATTATTTTATATATAATCTCTCTTATTATTTTAACCAACAGTACTATTACGGATTTTAACAAACAAATTCTATTACTGACTGAGCATTTAAAAAAAATAATCTTGAAAACATTTAATTATAGGAAAGAAAATTACAAAATGACATTTTAATTTATTAAATCATCTCAGTTATGTGTTATAAATCACATAACTTTTCTCTTAAATATATACAACACTCTTTAAAATATCACTCTACAGAAACCTTTAATTTATTGAGATCTCAATTGACTGAGTAACTAAAATCATAATTACTATCTCCAGGGCATGTGTGGGGTTTATTAAATTGAGCCACAATGATTGGGCAGCCAAAAACATAACCATGTACCAGTCGAAAAACCTACCAAAAGAACTGCAAGTCGGACCCAAATTCAGCTGAATCAAACTGAATTCAAACCCAACTCACTAGATCAGATTAGTATAAATTGACAGCACAGTGCTATGCACCAAGACACTAGCTCAACGGTTGGTGAGGATCAGAGACCCCTGAACTGACATAAATATCTGATAATAAACTGACTAAAAATAATTTTAAATTGAATCATATGTATATGTTCAGGTTGCCATCACAGACAGCGAGCATTAACATTAAAATAATTATAAAAGAATTAAGAACGAAGAAACCAAGTGTGTTTAGAAAATATTTAATAATAATAATTTGTTTTGTTTGAATTTTAAATAATCATTATATTAATCACCTCTAGCTTTTAACAGAATTTATAATAATAATAATAATAAGAGTGGCAGTCCACAATATTTGAAAGTCTATGTCTATGCCCCCAAGAAAAAAATAAAGGCAGATAAAGGTATTCATTAGTAACGGAAATTATTACTCTATTTTATATGAAAGAATGTGATATTTATTTTCACATTCGCAAATCCATTCATGAAGAGCAAGATACGTATTTTAGAGCATAACTTTAATCTTTATTGGAAAACTTATTTAATTAAATATAACTGAGAATTTGTTCAGCTTTAATTGAAATAACTTCATCATGAATTATGAGCATCGGAGCAGGCTTTACTGGAGCAGAGAGGTAACCATGCTGATGAATTATGAGCTAGAAAATGAAAGATAATTGCTGGTCGGTAGTTTAAGTCTCTTGGCGACTTGTCTTTCACAAGTCTTACTGCTCTTTTGAGATGTGGAACATGAGGGAAACCAGGACAAGTCATAACTATGAGCCCTTGGTGTTCCAATTATAAGATGAACAGGGGAGGGGGGTGCTTTCTTCCTCGATTATTTGAAATAACAGAGATATTACTACTGATAAGCAAGCGAAATGAACGATAGCCCTACACCAGCAACATTGAAGATGATGACTTGACAGTCATTGTTTGAAAAATAAAACACATATAGAATGCTCTACGTGATGACTTGATCAAATTAATTAAAGTCAAACAAGTTTTTAATGAAAACTATTTAAAGTATTTGTAAATCATATTAATTATGCCCCAATCATCGTGCCCTTCCTGAATCTTAATAGCGAGTAACAGAAATTTGAATTAGAATATATTTGATTCCTTTATCAGCCCTTTTGCAATAAAAACATTTTACGATTATATTTGACTAAATAAATATTAGTGGAATGAGAAAATAGTGTGGCATAGATTAGAAATGGAGCTAATAATTTATTATTAGCCAATTATAAAAATAACACACATTTAATAATTTCTTTCGACTCGATGATTGATAGAACTGTATAAATCTAGTTCTAATGGGCGAGAATTATTATCAGATTTAATATATTTTTTACGTAAGGCAAATAGAACAAAGGAGTTTATTGAGTCAAAAGATTATTGGCATATTATTAAAATAACAACATTAATAAATTACACAAATATATATATAATATAATAAATGAACCGCCAAGTAAGAAAAGAGAAAGTTTACAGACTAGAGGTTGAGAGAACTATGATATAAATTTACAGTAGCATGAGTAAAAGGTTTTATAAAGATGGTTACATTAAAGAATAAAAGAGCTCTAAAAGGGAGTGTAAAGTAAAGTTTGAAACTGACCAGAAAGTTGAAGGTTCATTATGAAAACATATTACCCATTTCTTCCAGGACTGGTTCTTAGTTCACACGTCCGGGTTGGTAAAAACATTGGCATGCATTTAGTTGATTACTGGAACAGCATTTTAGTGGCTTTTCATAACTTTAGCAGCATGATTGGTCCAGAAAAAATTCAGCAGCTCCATTGAAGATTTTCAGGGGACTTCAGGAACCGATAGCCAGATTCCTGACGTTTAGCTCCTTACCATGATCGAAACACTATTTAAAACACACAGAGTATACTGCACTTCTCTACAACAAAGATGGCTCCTTTTTTCCAAACTTTTCAGAGCTATATATAATGTCCTCTGATGCCTTCAGGCTAGTGCTTCTTTCATTATCAATGTTTTTAGTTACATTCCTTTGATAAGGCTTTCAAACTCATTAACTTGAATTCATTTTAGAAAATGAATTCTTAAAATCAGAAATAATTTTATTTAGGAAATCCTTATCTTTTTTTTTAATTAATAAAACTTTAACTGTTGTTTTTGGAAAGGGAAAATCTGAAAGCTTATCGAAAGAATGTAGCTTTTAATTAATAAAACTTTAACAAATTATTTAAAAATAAAATCAAACATTCCCGATGCAATAAAAACTTTTAAACAATTATATATACTTAAATATTTACAAATATATATGCACAATCCACACAGTTATATATATAAATTCATGAATAATTCTATCATGAATTTATTAATAGAATTGATCAATTTAAATCTGAAACTAATTATTTGAATACACATTTATGAAATAAGTTATTCTTTATGGAAATTAGCATGGATTGAACATATAAAGCCCCATTGCATTGAAAATTTAAGGTTAGTACTAGGGTTTGAAGTGGGCTTATGGCTAGATGTCATGAAGCTAGGATCGAACTCAGATCTGACTGCTTCAATATCATCACATATATTGCAAACTAATCTAGTAATTGAATACTACTATTAATTAAAACTTTAATTACTTACATAGAGTCTTAATATTTTAATCTTAAATTAATATCTTTTATATATGTATGTTGTGAATGATTAATATTTTGAATCTGCACTTCTAATAATATGTTGGACTATTTCCATCATCTATCAATAAATTTTGAATGTATAGAATTTTTTATAAAACAATTAAATATTTGTTTTTAATAAGTATGTTATATTTATATTTAATTTTTGTTTGAAATTTTTATTTTATCATGACATTAATTATTGAAAATTTATTAATAATTAAGCATGTAAGACCTACCATAAATTATTTTATTGTTTTGCTGAGTTTTTTGTAATTGAAATTTGATTTTGAATATTTCATCAAATATTTTCATCATTTTAAATTTATTTTTAATGAAATTTGTTTTACACATTTCATAATTAATTTGTTTTTTTTTCCATACTGAATTCTCTTTTTTTAATTACAAAGTTGATGTTTTATATTTAAAATTAATTTTGCCTTTTGAGGTTTTAATAAAATTTGTTTAAAATGTTAAGATAAAATAGAAAAAAAGTTTTTTTTTTGTTTAAGGCATACCAGTGATAGAAAAACAACAGTGAAAATCATTAAATAAAGCCTGCAAAATGGAAAATCTACTTTTTTATTAAGTATATAAATAGAAAATAATACAAAAAAAGTAAAAGTAAATAAAGTCAATTGTTGAGTCATTAAAAATGTTGACTAGTTACTAAATAATTGTTTTAGCTAGATTGTAAAACAAAAGTTGAAAACTGCTTAAATCCTTATTTCCAGGCAACTGGAAAAGATTTTGTGTATATTGTTTACATGTGCTGTTTAAACTTTAATTTAAAAATTATTATAAAATGTAATTCAAAATTAATTTAATGTTAAAATATCTGTTTGATCTTTTTATTAATCTATTTATTGTAATCATAAATTTTATTAAACGCCCATTATTATATTAAGTAATAATTTACTAAGGCTGTAACCTTAGAAATAAGCGTCTGAAAAATACGAAGGTAGGAACCTCGCGTCTGAAAAATACGAAGGTAGGGACCTCAGGCTCTACCTTCGTATTTTTCAGACGCTTATTTCTAAGGTTACAGCCTTAGTAAATTATTACTTAATGTATTTATTGTAAATTAGCAATAAAAATAGTTGGGTAGATAATTTTGCAAATACTGAACAATTTTTTACTAAACAATTGTCTGATGAAAGCTAGACACTTTAACTGAGCAATTTGGAATGTATCGGACTGTACGAGTACTAATTAAACAAACTTATGAAGTTATAATAGTTGATATATTAACCCTTTTCTCGCCTCTTACGAGGCCTCTTGTCGACAGCTGACGTCACTCTAATTCCAATATTTTTAATGCTAGGATATTCGTTTGACAGTTATTGATTAGGTTTTTAAAAGTTCTGTAAGATGGTGCCCTCTTCCAAATTATTTTACAAGTAAAAAATCAATAAAACCGCATTTAAAGCTAAACAAAGAAAGAAGCTTGTCGGTGATTGGCTGTCAGCCAGCTCTAAGCCAAAAAAGACATTCTGATTGGCTGGAACAAACAAAGAAACCGCCTGATCAAAGAAAATAAAGAAAAATGCTGAGATTTTCATTTTTAATGTGATTTAAGGTTTAAAAAAAGTATATTCTGGGAAATTAAAATCATTTTCACAGGGTATACTAAAAAAACAAAATTATTTTTGAAAAATATTGAAGATTTTAGTAAAAATATTTAAGATTTAGCAAAAAGAAATCTTTACTTTTGCATAACGTAAAATTGAAAAAAAACATTTACGTCAGCATTTTTTTTGTTTATATGTTCGCTTTTAATTTGCCAAAATTGAATATTTTATAATAAATAAATAGCAATTTATTTTTGAAAGAACTTTCGTTCACTTTCATAACCTGAAAAATTAGTAATATACTTTTTATAAACGTATCTGAGTTGAATTTAATATTATAGGCAAATATGTTTTAACAATAGGCTTTGTCTTCAGTTTATGAGTTGGCCAATTAAATGATTTGATTTTTACCTCTTACAACCAATAATATAATTAGCGGTTTAAGGGTTAATAGCAAACCATATATATATATAATAAATAAAGCTTCAATTAGAATACTACAGCTTTTGAGTTAACAAATGTATGCACTGCTACTCAAAAACATATATTTTCTATTATTTATTTTTCAATTCAAACTATAGCTAAATTATGTAATCGGTCATGCATGACAGTGAATTATAAATAGCTTTTTATGATTTTTCATTTTGAAAAATTATATTCATTGCAGTGCCATTTATGTGTATTGTCAATAATATGTTTTTTACACAAAAAACTATTCTGAACTAAACAAATATAATTGTTATATGTTAAATATAGTATATGCTTTGACTGCCACATGTTCTGAGAATCTTTGATAATGATTAATAATTTATTGATTAAGATCTATTGTGCCAACATATGTATTGTCATCATTCTTTAATATTAGAATGTTTTGTCAGGATAATGTGGTTAATGTTTTTATATAACATATATTATATAAGAAATGAAAAATGTAGTTATAATTATTATTAAACTTAAATCAAGCTTATAATGCATTTTTAGTTGTATTCAATAAAAATAAAATAAAAAAAAAAACCTTATCTTTTTTTTATTTTGAATCATTATTCAATTTATTTCATCCCCATAGTTAAAAATGTGTTTTTTTTTTTTTTCGTTTATTGTTATTAGAGCATTTAGAAATGTGTTTTTTTTTCTTTTTTTTGCAAACTTTGATACATTATTTATCAATGATTGACAAATGAATATATTTAGAAAACTATCTAGTTAGATTGACATTGCATTATTTTGAAAAATATTAACTTATTAATATTGCAAATAAACATATAAATATATATTTTTTATTAGACATTTGGATTCATATCTCATAAAATTAATACTGTTTACTTCATCAGCAATGCCAGTTGATGCTTCTAAAATGTGTAGTATGTTACTTTATAGAGGTTTTCTTACTTTTAATCTTTAAGATTGTTCAGTTGTAATGAATGTATTAATTAATGTTAAATTCTTACAATCAAAAATTTTCAATTTTTTTCATTTATAAAGATAACTATTAAATAAAATAAAATTTCTGAACAATCATTAGAAATAAAATCCATTTTACTAAATAATAAATTGAATAGTGATAAAACAAAGAATAAATAATATTCTTGATTTCTAGAATCCTACTTTTCATTCATAAACAGTAACCCTTTATGCCAGAAGTGGGCAAACTATTGATGGTGGACAGATCATCAAGAAATTCTAGCGTGACCATCTGATTAAAATAAAATAATAATAATTGCAACTACATAGCACTAGATTAAATAACTACACATAAAAAAATACATCTTTGCAAATGCACAGCTATTACAAATAAGAATCAATTCTTCACTAATAAAGTGTGCAAATTGCTGAGAAATAGACCAGATGATACATATATCTTCATTTTAAATGAACAATAATGCATATATCAGTTATAAGTCCATTAACTCAATTCTTCACACAATGTAAAATACACATATCTTTATTTTAAATGCACAATGATACATATATCAGTTACAAGACCATTAACTTGATTATATTCTTTGCACAATGTACAAGTGCAATTGTGAAGGTGTTTAGATTTAAATAATTTATTATTAAAAATTACTATTTTATCCTATTTTAAAAGAGGGGTGTGAAGTTTGAAGCAATTTCAAAGAAAAGAACGTTGTACAATGTTAATACAGAATGAGAAGCTTTTTATTCTTAAGGATAAATGCAAAATGTGTTATATATATATTATTTTCAAAAAAAAGGGACATAATGAAAAGGATTTTAAAATTATGCATGTAACATGTAAAGCACTGACCCATTACTTAGAAAAAATTACAAAATAGATCGTCTTAAAAAAATGTGCCCACTCCAGGTTTATGTTGTCACTGTGGTAATATCACTGTCCTCTAAGATATTTTGAATCCAATTTTGCACTATTAAATTTTTTTTTTAAAAAAAAAACTGTTTTATTAACCTTATTTAAGGTTATTCTGCTTACAGGTAAAATTGTGCATAATGTTTACATGTAGTAAGATATTGTCTAAATGTTTCTAAAAAAAATTTGGACTGGGGGTGGGGGATCAATCTACAATAATAGTAAAAATATAATACTTTGTGTATTTTAAGTTTTATATATATATTGAATGTTGTTGCTCATGAAATTAAATTGCTATTTATTTTCATTTAAATAATTATTTAAATATATTCTTCTGAATAAAAATTATACATAGAGGTGATGTACCATCGATTTAAAAAATTTTCTATTATCATATTCAAATAACTTGCTCAAGTACAATTTACAACTAAATTTTGAATTCCATAAACATATAATAACTAATGTTATTTTAAAATATTTTTTTTTCCATTGAGATTCTTCTGCATTAATTATTCTGTGATTTTCTCCATCAAATACTATTTTTTTAAAAATCATTTTTTAAACTTTTTCTATTTCTTACAATTATCAATGTATTGTTTTGAACATTCATGATTTTAAATCTTACTTGCAATGTTTTTTTTGTAATCAAATGATCTTTGGCATGCCCAATTTTCTGTTAATTTACTATCTCTGACAAAAATAATGCAATAAAAGCAATATGTTGCACTATTAATTTTTGAATACACAAATCATTTTATATTCATGTTATAATGGTCAGGTAAGTTTGGAGTCTTACAGTATCTACCGTACAAGGATGCTCCCAAGCCATTTGAACCTGGAAATTTTATATAGTAGGCAGATACGCAATGTTAAAGATCCAACTTTTATTTTTTATTGACCATTAGTCCATGCCACTAGCTCTAGGAGATGCAGAGATTTGTAATAAAACTTCTTAAAAATATATATTTAATATTAAAAAAAAAAATAAGCCCATGCCAGTAATAACACACACAAAAAAACCTTTATTAACGCACATATATAAATATTTAAAATTGAGGAATAAATTTAGACTTTACTATTAATTTTAAATTTAAAATTATTTGAGTAACTCCACACAGATGGACATTTTAATAACATTTTTTTTTACTCTAAAATGTTGAGTATAGATAGGCTACATAGATTACTCAGTTAAAAACTTTTCAAAATTAATCATTCAATCTCAGACTAAAAGTTCATAGCCAACCCAATGCCTGCTTCCAGATATACAGATGCAACCAATGCAATATGAAAATGCTAACATAAAACCATGTTGTCATCTTCAGTATGATGTTATTTGAAGGACATGATCCTCATCCAATATAGGAATGTACATCTGTCTGGCAAAGGAATCATGTTTATAAAATAGTTAAAGAGAAATTCTACATATTATTGGAGAGTTGTCTATCTGCTGACTTATAGTCCCTATCCATAGAGATAAAGGAAATCAATGTCACAGGAAATACATCTGCATACATTGCAACACAATGCCTACACCTTAGGATCATGCATTCAGTTGGGCTCTGCTCTATATGCTAATATGCTTCACATTGCATTGACCTAACTATGAGACAAATAGTGTGAAATTTAACAGTTTTAAAATAAATATAAATGATTTTAATTATAAAGTTATTGATGGAATTGCTGAGGAAAATTTACAATAAAGTAAACTCAATGGCACTCATCATAAGTTACCGCATTGACAACAACAACTTAAAAGATATACCAGTAAATACATTTAGATACTCAGCATGAGGTGAGATATTTACCGATATATACATATATTTCCACATATAAAAATATTCATAATGAATCTATGCAGCCATCTACACTCAACTTAAATTTAATACATTTCTAATAATTTAGTTATTAAATGAAACATAAAATAAATTATAACTGAAACATAAAAATAGAAGTGATTATCAAATATTATACAAAAAATGATTAGTTTGAATTTACATTCAGACAGATAAGAAATTTTCTTGGATGTTTACATATTTGAAAAAAATTATTTAGATAGTCAGATTAAGAGTTCATTTAAAATTGTGTTTAGTAGGCACATTAAAAAAACTTGTTTGAGAGATCTAAAAGTTCATATTTATAAAAGTCTATACTTTCCATTTGATCCTGGTGATTCGTTAGACTTCATCCATTTTATGAATTCCTTTGCTGATTATATTATTTGCCAAAGTTTCTTGGAGATGTAACTGCTGCAAGCTGTTTATTCTAGCAGGAGTTTGTCTCAGCTGGTGCAAATGAAGAAAACAAAATCTATTGCATGACCCTTACATCAAGTAGTCCACAATATAGCTAGTTATAAGATGTTTTAACTGGTCAGCATCATTCTATGAATAGTCAATCACTTTCTTTAAACTCAATTATTTTTCTTTTTATAGTATCTGGCCTCTTTATCTCCAATCCTCTGGATCGCTCTAACATGATCTCACTGAATCTAATGTTCCATTTTCAATTCATGCTGTGGCTTCCTGCTTGCATTTGCCAATGTAATTTTTTTCTCTTATCTGACTTATCTATTATACAGTGCCCAAAGGCTGGTCTGCTTAAGATTTAATTAATAAAACAATCAATTCCATTTTAAGATTCAAATATGACTATTGAATAGAAATTAATTAACATTTATTTCTATTTTCTTTCATAGAACTTTTTTTTTAAACATATTTATATATCTTTAGATCTTATATTCCCCCCCCCCCCAAAATACTTTCAAATACTTTTTTTAAAAATACTTTTAAAGTTTTCCATCTGTGATATATATATATATATAAATTCCAATCAGTAATCACCTAAACATTCACAGAAAAATATAGTAATCAATATTTCTCACTGCTGTAAAGGCAACCTTCACACCTTAATAGCAAGAATGGAAATCCATTCTTACTAATGGTCCATTGAATATATATATATGGACACTTAAAGCTTGCAACTTGACTACAGAGTATAAAATATTGATACAATGAATATACATAACTGAATATTTGTAAATACAGGAACTAAATAATTAAAAATTGTATCCACTTAGGAGTGCTTTTGATTATCTCAGTAATCTGTGTCAACTAAAGCTTTGAAATGCTAACTTTCCCACAATTCTGTGATCTTAATGTTTGCTGCTTGACTGTTAATTAAGTCATGTTTTTATTTATATATTAGCAAAACTTCCTTTATTTTTCTTTTATTGTTAATTTTTCACCAAAGATAAAACCTCATTTATAAATAAACATTGTGTCATTTATAAATAGATATGTAGGTGTGGCAGTGGATATATAGGTGAATCTAGATGTATGTTGGAAAAAAGAACTAAAGAACACTTGCTATTATTAAAACAAGTTCAGAAATTGAAACAAAATTGCATAGTGGATAATAATATTTTAGCATCTGTTTTTTATGACCACAAAAAATCATGTATTTATGGCTTTGACTTCAATTTTTAACAGTGTAAAAATATTGCAAATTGAAAAAAATAACAATAAAAGAAAATAAAGAAAGCTATACTAATATGTAAATATAAACATGACTTAATTAACAGGCAAGCAGCAAATGTTCAGATCACGGAATTGTGGGAAGTTAGCATTTCAAAGCTTTAGTTGACACAGATTACTGAGATAATCAAAAGCGCTTCTAAGTGGATAAAATTTTTAATTATTTAGTTACTGTATTTACAAATATTCAGTTATATAATTACATATATTGCTTTAAAAATACAGACATCGAATAATAATATTATATATATGTATGTATGTATATATATTAACATAACTTTTAATTTTGGTTTTAGTTTTTAATAAAATCATTTTTACTTAAGATTTTATTTTCCCCTTTTATTTTATTTTTAAAATAATGTAACATCATATGTATACCATTACAATGACTTTACCACTTTTATATGATATTTGTAATAGAATGAGCAAAACCTTCTCTTTTTTAATATTTGAACAGACATGTGTGATTTGTATTAAACCAATGTGATTATTTGTCGTATTTAATCTTTAATTGTTGGTCACAATGCAAGGTCTATTAAGTAAATATTTTGACTTTTATTTTGTTTTTGATCTCTCTCCTGAATCATTAGCAGTTCTAAATGATGATTTTTTCCATAACATTTTTCTTCAGATCTATTACATTCTTTAATATTATGTCATCTCTATTCATAATTTTAGCACACTGGGGTTGTTGTTTTTTTCTATTGCTTTTGCCATAATTTTGTTATGGATGTGTTTGTATTTTTTTTAAAAAAGGTTTAATGTTTCCATAATGATTATTATTGTAAGCATGATTAAAGAAATGCTAATATTACAAAATTTTTATTTATTAAATGTATTACAAAATAAATTACTAAGCTCATTAATAATTTAAATATACTAGTAACACTTTATGAACAGAAATCTGAACTAGGATAAAAATAAAAATAAACAAATTATTACACGTTATTTTAGACTTTGGAGAAACAAAAGATGAGAGAAATTATATCATTACTCTACTTTTTAAAGATACAACTGTATAAAAATACTTTTGAATACACCATCTTTATGTAGTTAGAATTGACTTAGCCTACAATTTAAGAAAATATAAAACTTTTCGCTAAATATAATATTAATTCCAGTGAAAACATACATATTTTGATTATATATTATTTTTACAATTAAAATCACAATTAAATAAGATTAGAAAAAAATTATAAAATAATAATAGTTAACACACAAGTATATTGTATATACGTTTAAGCTAGGTGTAATTATAGGGGATTTGAATCCAGACTTTCAAACTCCTTTTTGTCATTTATTCTATCTTATACAACCTATACACACACCACATACATGCAAAAAAAAAAGATTCTCAATATATGCATTTCGTTCTGAACTAGCACTCATCAATTGGTCCAGATCACCATCTTCCAAACATATTTATATAATCAGTGCTTAGTTTATATTAAGATAGCAAATCTTCAAACTTTAATGGACTGGCTTTACTACTATCATTGAAAATCTGTTAATGGCATGTTCAAATCACTTGTTTGACAACTTGTCATATAAATAAAATATTTTGAAACTTTATAAAAAAATTATCAAAATTTTTCAATTCAAAAAACTATAATAGTAATAATGATGATGATAATACAAACTATCTCAAACAACATGGATTTATTTATATCTAGATATGTGAAAATTAAACATAGCATAATAAAAACTCATGCTCGGTTGTGTATGATCTAGTAATAAAGTTAAAAATAAGATTTTTATTATTGTAAATTATATTCAGTAGTTTCTATTTGAAAATATATTTTTAAAATGATTGAATATCAATACTATCAAAAGAATAAAATATTAAAAATTAAAGACATTTATCACAGTATAATAAATTAAATCAATTGGATCATTTTTAATTAAAAATTATTAAATAAAATCATTTATCAGCAAATTATTTATTATAATTACTGTAATAATAAATTTTACCCTCATTTTTTATGCTATACAATAAGTGACTCTATGTACTTTAAACATATTTATATGATACCTTTTTTTTTATTTGAGGTGTATTTTTTTCTCAGATGCTTTTTCAGACTGGAATTTATTTCTACTTAGCTTTTCAATCTGAAACCCTAAAATGATGGCTTTGCTGCTTCAATTATCAATAGTTGTTCCTTATTTGTAACTTGAAAAAAATGATTTGTAAATAAATTTAATATATATTTTAAATTCATTTTCAGTTTTGTATGTACACATATATAAAAACAGCATGGTTAATTCTCATAAATGTTAAAACCCAAATCATTATTTCTAACTAAAGAAAGGAGATATCTTTCATTAGCAGTTAAAATTGATAAAGTTTCTCTTCCTTGTGATACAAATTGAACTAGTACAAGTAATATAGTAATATGTAGAATTCAAAATCAGGCTTATAAAAATACAAGCCTTTTTAGGCACATTCAGTAATTGCTGGTTTATTTAAAAATTAAGCTCTAACTATAGGTAGACCACTTGTAGTTATAAAACAATTATTGATGGAAGAGTACATATCACTTTTCTAGCACTTGTGTGAAGAGTAGTTCCTACCACAATTTTTCATATATATATATAATGTTCAATGCTAAATGATTATATATAATTTATACATCAAAAACTCGCTAGAATAAAATTCCATATATTCACATTAATATTGTAATTTAAGGATTTCTTTATTTTTCAACGCAGAGTTATCAAATATTCATTTTAAACGACCTTGGAAAATATTAAATATTCATTTTAAACGACCTTGGGAAATATTAAATAATGAATGAAATGCAAACAAATACTAATTTACTGTATAATATAATTAAAATAACTAATAGGCCATATGATAAAATACTGTAAAGAACAACATATTAAATTCTCACAAATATTAACTACAAGTTATTTTGAATAACACTATTTGTTATTATCTACACCATTTAATGATTAGTAAACGATATGTATTTTTGTAGGCTAAAAAATAATATTTTGGGTATAAAAATTTCCAAGTTTGCATTATGTTGTTCTTATAAATTTTCTCACACATTATATAATACTTATTTTAAACTATATGAGATCAAATGTATTAACTATATATTACTATTCAAAATAATAGTTCTAGGTCATTTACTTATCACTATTTAGCAAAGATCTCTTTTGCCAAATTTATTTTATTTTTTTTTGCAAAAGTCTCTAACTTTTTGATCTGACCTAAAACAGTTCATATAAAATTATTTTAAAATGCTTTTATATTAACTTGGCTTATCTGTGTATGTGTTTGTTTATATGACTGCATTTCCAAATTTTTGAAATTTTAACAATGAAAAAAATATGATCCTGTTTATAGTTCAAACTTACATTCTTATAACCTTCCAAGAAAACACATTAATAACTAAACAAATGGAAATATTAGATTGGTAAGATAAAATTTTGTTAATATTAATTTAACTCAAACTTAATTAATTAAATTAATATATATATATAAAATAAATTTAACCATTTACAAACTATTATAAACAATCCTTAAATCCGCAGAAGTACTTTCAGTTAATTTTTTAAACCTGCCACAACTGCCATTAAATTAAAAAAAAAAACAAAAACAAAGTGGAAGCAAACATCATCAATTTAAATCCCATGAATCTCGTATTTTAATGTTAGCAGCTTGTCGATTTATTAAATGCATTTTATTCCTGTTTATAAAAATCGCCTCTGTAATTTTTCTTTTATTATGGTTTCTCTCTTCCTGAAGAATTTTCACATTTTCAAAATCAAATTTAAATTTATATTTACATGTTTTTTCATGATCAAAGAAAACTGAATGAGACATTAAATCACCATTATTTTCACTTTTTACATGCTTATATAACAATTCATTCTATCTCAATCTCTTCTTAATACTGCACCTAGATTCACCTATATATGATAGCATACAATCACAAAAAATTTGGTATATGACATGACTTTTCTGCTTGACAGGTATGACATCCTTAGAATTATTGACTAATTTATTAATATTGTTTGGAATGTAAAATGAAACATTAAACACACTCTTATATATATTCTTAAAAAATTTCACTTTGGATTTGAAATAAATGGAATAGATATCCATTGTTTATTATTAATCTTCATTTCCTTTAAATCATTATACCTTTTTTTAAATTGACTTAAAGTATTGTTTATTTGTTCCATTTTATAACCAATATCAAGCAATTTCTTGGAAAATAACTCAATATTTTTCAGTTTATCACTTTGGTAATGACATAATTTTTCATTCTGAAACAAAAAAAAATCTAAAACTTGCTATCTGATGATACTTTTGATTTACAATTTATATATCCTATTTTTTGCAGTGGCTTAATTATTAGTTTATAATTTAATATACTGTTATCTCTTGTAAGAATTAAATCTAAATATTTATTATATTTGTCCTGTTTCTTTTCAATAGTCCATTTAAAGCCATTCAACTTATTTAATTTCTCTACAAGCAAATTTATAGTATTTATTTGTAGAGGAATTAAATACATTGAATGGCTTGAAATGGATTATTGAAAAACAACAGGTAAAATATATTAAATATTTAGATTTAATTACTATGAAAGATAACAGTATATTAAATTATAAATTGATAATTAAGCCAATGCAAAAAAGGGGATATATAAATTGTAAATCAAAAGTCCCAGTGATGCAAAAAATGGCAAGTTTTAAATCTTTTTTGTTTTGGAATGGAGAATTATGTTGTTATCAAAGTGATAAACTGAAAAAGATTGAGATATTTGCCAAGGAATTGCATGATGTTGGTTATAAAATGGAACAAATAAACAATAGTTTATGTCAATTTTAAAAAAAAGTATTATTTATTTAAAGGAAATGAAGATTAATAGTAAACAATGGATATCTATTCCATTTATTTCAAATCCACAAGTGAAATTTTTTAAGGATAAGAATGTGTTTAATGTTTCATTCTACGTTCCAAACAATATTAATAAATTAGTCAATAATTTTAAGAATGTCATACCTGTCAAGCAGAAAAGTAATGTCATATATTAAATTTTTTGTGATTGTATGCTATCATATATAGGTGAATCTAGGTGCAGTATTGAGAAGAGATTGAGGGAGCATGAATTGTTATATAAGCATGTAAAAATTAAAAATAATGGTGATTTATGTCTTCTTCAGTTTTCTTTGATCATGAAAAAACTTGTAAATATAAATTTAAATTTGATTTTGAAAATGTGAAAATTCTTCATGAAGAGAGAAACCATAATAAAAGAAAAATTAAAGAGGCAATTTTTATAAATAGGAATAAAATGCTTTTAATAAATCAACAAGCTGCTAACATTAAAATACGAGATTTGTGGGATTTAAATTGTTGATGTTTGCTTTCACTTTGTTTTTGTTTTTTAATTTAATGGCAGTTGAGGCAGGTTTAAGAAATTAACAGAAAGTACTTCTGCAGATTTAAGGATTGTTTATAATAGTTTGTAAACCGTTAAATTTATTATTTCAATTAGAATTACAATTTTATTTTGATTAACAGACATTTTATTTATTTTACGCATGCACACACATACACATATATATGAAAGAATTATTAATTTGTAGAATAAAATTTTGTTATTTTTAAAATATTCAATCACCCCATATGGTTACAAAATCCAGCATCATCATCTATAAACTAAATATATAAACATATTATAATCTTTACTTCAAAATAGCTAGCTCAAAATAATACCATTTTGAATCTACATGCTATTAAATCTTAAATATGAAACACAAACTTATTCAAACAAAAGAGTATGGAATTTAAATAAGCAACAATCTTATTTAAATTTCATGTTCTTTGTTTGAATTAGTTTATGTTTCACTATTTAAGATCTAATAGCTTACAGTTACAAAGTGGTATCATTTTGTGATAGTTATTTTAAAACATGGACTATAATATATTAATACATCTATTTCACAGAGAGCAGTGAAAATTCAATAAACATGTGGGCATATGTAATATTCGATATTTATTTCATTATGACATCAAGCACTGGGATTATAAATGTTTTTATATAGTAGATTATCCCATGATATTTAAATTTAGAATTCATTTGTTAGAAGGTATATTTTTTGTTTACATACCTCACTATTAAATTATACTTTTTGTCAAATTTTTTTGTAGTTCTAATTATTTTTTAAAAATAATATGAAAGTTTAACTAAAAAGTAAAAACATAACAAAGTAAACAATTTTTAAATATTATTTTAGCTGCCTAAAAAGTAAAAAAAAAATAAAGTAATCCACTCTTGGTTAATTTCCCATTTTTGAAAAATATCTGAGATCTTAAAAGTCTACACTTGTTATAAAAAAATCAAAAATTGCAGGAATATTGTCATTTCATGAAACCACTTTCTCCAATTTCCAATTATTTTATATCAACAGTAGATTTCTAAGATCTTCCGATATTTTCCAAGAATGGCAAATTAACCAAAAGGCAGATTACTTTGCTATTTTTTTATATTTTTTAGTCAATTATTTACATAAAAGCATTATTTAAAAAATATTACATATTATTTTTGTATTTTTAAGTTTATTTGTAGATTTTATATGCAGAGAAAAATGTTATTGTATGTAGTCTGGATTAATTATCTTTTCTTCCTATATACGCTAATGTTTGTCAATTCTCACAATAAAATTGTCAATTATTGTTTAAGTCCATTGTTTTATTTTTGGACTTTTTTATATTTCCAACATGCTTTTTTTTTTTTTAATAATCATTTTTTTGTTAATAAATTAAAATTCTATATTTTGTAGCCATAAATTATCAAAGATTTATACTTTTTTAAACTTATAGTACTAAGTCTACAAAAAATATATCAAGATATTTTATTAATTACATTTTGTGTGATTTAACTAATACTGTCTAATCTAATAATTTAATTATATCTTGTTTAGATATTCTTCTGTCCATTGCAAATCTCTTAACTATTATCATTAAAATTTTTTCTCAAGCAAATCTAAAATAATTCATGAAATATTAAATATTAATTGCAGTTTGTTAATGCAAAAACTAGTATCTCAATGTTCATATAAGAACAAATCCATTTCCATCTCTATAATATATATATATGGGAATAAACCCTGTATTATTTTGCATTACAATCCGATATTTTGATGGACTAGCAACTACCATTATTAAGGTTAATTTTTCTTTCAAAAGTTAATCTTGATAATAGCGGTTGCTAGTCCATCAAAATATCAGATTTTAATGCAAAATAATACACAGTTTATTCCCCAAAATATTAATTTATCTACATCATACAACCATGAAAACATTATATATATATATATATTGTAACACATTATTTTAAATTAAATTAAAAAGATTATAAATAAAAATTGATTTATTAAAAAGAAAAAAAATTAACTTAAAGACGCAAAACTTTAAAAGTTTTTTTTTTTAAAAAAAGTATTTGAACGTACTTTTTTTTTATAAAAAAAGTACCAAGATCTAAAGATAAAATATTTGTGTAAATGGCAATGATTGTTTTATAAAATAAATGAAAAGCAAACTAGCCCTTGGGGTTCTTATATAAAAAAAGTCAGATGAAATATAGATAAGAAAACAAAAATAAATTAGACGACCAATAGAAGCAGCAATGAAGGCTCAGACCATAATGAAAATTTGGAACAGGAAATCATTGTTCAGTGAATCTAGACAATTGGTATAAAGAAAAAAATATTCAAATTAAGACAGTTCCAGCTTGATTTTTTTTGAGAAGGTGATAAGACGCACTGTTCACTCTCACTTACTTAAAATGAAATGACTATTGAATTATGAATGGTACTGTTGCAGACCCTGAATCATATGGGTACTGCAATTAAATAGTACCAGGATTGAAGCAGCTAAGGCCACCTCCAGAACAATAGACTGGTCTTCAAATGAAGACTTTGTGGGAATTGACACCAGGAACCAGGACTTTTCTACTGTAAGATATAAACTGAAATTTTTTTAAAAAAAATTTAAAACTTTCAAGATTTGACAAGCTAAACCTAATTTTTTTAAAATGAACTTTAATCTCACTTTTCAAAATCAATTATTAATGTTTAATTTTTATACATTTGAGTTTGCTAATTTAATCATTTCCATTTTTTTATTAATATTTATTGAATAAATTATATAAATGTTAAATTTAAGTCAGACATAAAAGGTTGCATAGATTTGTAAAGTTATATTAATTAATTAAGGGAGGGTTAATCTTAGGTTATTTGTTTCATAGTTAAATTGGGTTAATCGATTGGATATATTGGTGTAATTAGTAAATGTAGCATGAGATTTGCTACTTGCAGGATCCTATTATATGCCACACTTGGGCAAAATAAGTACCATATCTCACTGATCATCTGAAGCAGATGGTATTCCCTGCTCCTTGGATCACCCCTTTTAGCCTATGGAATGGGATAGTAAGATGGAAAATGCAGTCCCTTTCTATGGAGTTTTTTTATTGTTTTTCTCACCAGACAGATGTAGTATTCCTGTACTGGATGAGAGTCAATGTCTTCTATAACCATGCTGTTCAGATGTACATTCCTGACAGTATGGTATTTGTGCTGTCGTATTCATGCTGCCTTGAATACATTGATGTATCAGATGGATTGACGTTAGTTTGATTGCAAACTTTTGGCCTAAGGTTAAATAAGGGTAGAATATTTTCCTTTCAAATGCAATGTATATAGTTTATTCATACTTGACACTCTACAAAATATTATCAAATTCATCTGTGCTGATTGTTTAAAATAAAAATTTAAATTTAAAAATTAATAACCAACCTAAAATAATAAACTTTATTACTCAATTTTATTTATATGTGCGTTAATAAAGTTTGTATGTTAATTACAACAGTGGCTTTTTTATTTTTTTTTTAATATTGAAAATATTTTTAAATAAGAAATTATATTTTATAAATCTCTGCATCTCACTGAGCTAGTGGCATGGGCTGATGGTCGGAATAAAACATATGAAAAAAAATTAAAGCTTAAGAGTACATATCTGCCTACTATATAAATTTTCCAGGTTCAAATAACCTGGTGGCACTTTGTATGGCAGATACTGTAAGATGCCAACTTTTAATACACCCTGATCATTATAATATATATATATATTTATGAACAAATAAAATATATTAGAATTTCTACCTAAGCAAATATATATTTATATATATTCTTGAGACTTATAAGAGCAATTAGTATAATAATAAATGAAAAACATATTTTATAAATTAAATGATGTCTGCCTCCCTCAAATAATGTCTTTCTAATGTTTTGGAAGTATTGCTGACAGTCAAAAATAAGATTATTCAAGACTAAAGACATCAGTACTATGATTTTTATTTCATTATTTAAAACAAATTTAGTTAATAAATATTTATTTATTATAAAATTTCAGTTCTTTATGTATATTAATTGATATAACCTTTCTCCATATATATATATATATACTTTTATTTATCAATATTTGATTATATTACCATATATTTTATACAGTTAATTTGAAGTAGATAAAAACAATATAATGAAGATCCACAATGTAAAGAAAAAAGGAAAATTAGTTTTCATATGCACAGAAAATTTTGAGATGCATTGTTATAAAATTAACACCTGTTTGATCTGCTTTCCAAATGGAAGTTTAAAAGCTCAACAATTCCTAAAGCAAATTTGATGGAAAATTTAAAAATATTATTTAATATAATAAGTTAATAGAAATAAAACTTATCAGACCAATCTTAAAAGTCAGCAACATTTTTTTTTCTTCATATTGGTAACTAATCTAAATAATAAAGTGAAAGAAAAAACATATTTTTAGTTCATTTATATAAAAAATTATAATATAATATCTATAAATTTGTTTCCACAACATGTTGAGAAAGGATAAAAAAAATTTCCCCAAAAACATGTTATAAAAAAAGAGAGGTCAAATCTTGTAACTATCTAGTGACCAATCCATTGTTTGGAAAACAAGTTGAGTAAAGTAGACTACTATTGGAGTAGACTGTATTATGTTGACATAGTAACTTGCTTCAGACCTATTTACCCCTATTTGATGTTTTTCATCAAGTTTTTTCTGATGAATGAACTAAAAAAAATAATATTGCTGTGATCTATACAGAGGAGAAAACTACCATTTAAATTTGTTTTTCACCATAACTTAAATAGACATATTTTGCTGATTTTTTAAAGTGTTTTTCAATACTCCACTTATAACAGAAATTATGATGACTGTATATACCAGAAGACTATATCTATCATATGTGTCTAGGCAACAATAAACACATCAGTAAAAACGCCCAGAAAATGCAATTGGAACTAAAAACAAATCCTGAAATTTTCTATAAACTACCCATTTTCTGCTTTAATAATGTGATAAAAGAAATGAAGTGTTGGAAGACCTACTGATACTATATCTTATCTAACATCACCAATGCTACATATTTCCTTTCTAAAACCATCAGTGCCAAAAAAAGAATAACTTACATCCTGTATAATTTAATGAGGGCATTACAAATATATTAAAAGTTATATATATATATATAAAACTATTATTTGGAACTTTTTAAATATTTTGTGTGATAAGATCTTATCATATTTACTAAAAGGCCTTAATTTAAGAATATATTTTACTATTATTATATTTAATATTTTGTATATATTCTGGATTAATAAATTGCTATGAGTTGTTTATTTATCCATCTATTTCGTTTTTACTTATCTAATTCAATCCAAACATTCTACTTTTAACATCCAATATCTTAATAAAACTGAAAAACAAAAACAATTATTTTGGGAAGACTTGTACTTATGTTTTAATTCACCATCATCATCACATCAGTTAATATATATATAATAAATTGTTTTATTTTTAAAATTTTATTTACCATTCAACTTTCATCTAATATAAATATTTATTTGAAATCATAAATTTACTGTTACATATGTGTATATCTTACTTTCAAACCTCAATAATCATTACAATATGCTTTAATTTTTTTATTAACAAAAAACAAAAACAAAAAAATGCAAAATGTTTGAAAACATGAAAATAATGTTTTATATATTTTTTAAGAAAACAAGCCTGAAATTAATATATATTTTGCACACACATAATGATTATTAAACCAAATAAGAAATTAGTATAATTGATTTAAAATTTAATATGAATACTGCACTAATAAATTAAATAGAGTTACATTGTTTCAAACATTTCATAGTATTAACAGGCAGTAAATTAAAATATTTTACAGTTGTTAATAAATAGAATAAAGTTAATGAATGTAAAGTGATTAAAGGAAGATTTTCAAGCTCTCATTCCAAGATGTTTTAGATTGGCCTATATAAGTAAATTTAGATACAAAGTTAAGACACTCAGTTTTATCTTTTCAAAGTCTCTATCTTGTAATTTGACTTGAGAGTATCTTTTGTATTTAACAAAATGATATTGAGATAATAAAACAACATTACAGCCCATGTGCATAGAATGTAATTTCTTTCTGATTAAGACTACATATGAATATAAGCATTAAAAAATTAAATAGTTACATATGTTCTAATATTTCATAATATTAAGAGGCAGTAAATTGAATCATTTCATGATTATTAATAGATAAAATAAAGTTCATGGATGTAAAGTGATTAAAAGAAAAAACCCCATATTCTCATTCAAATATGCTTTAGATTGGCCTATATAAGTGAATTTAGGTACAAAGATAAGATGGCTGTACTTATCTTTTCAAAATCTCTATCTTGTGCTTTGTTTTGAGAATATCATTTGTCCTAAACAAAATATCATTGACATATTAAAACAATATATGGCTCAGGTGCATAAGATGTATTTCCCTTACAATTAAAAAATATAATTAATTTAGTAAACAAACACCCATGAAGAAATTAAATTAGTGATTACAACAAAAACAATTCCATAATTAACTTGCAGTAATTATCTGCAATATATCAATAAAAAATTTTAATCCAAATAATAATCCATATTCATAATGCAAATTCATAAATAATTTTAAATCCCTAATATGGGGAAAAGAATGTAGCAAAAACCTCCATTTAAAAAAAATCATAAGTAAGATTTGATTGTCCTTATTTGGCAAGAATAAGTCCATTTTATAATAAATTAACCTAGAAAACAAAGAAATATGTAATTATTTTAAAACTACAAAGTGGAGAAATTTTTTTCCTTAATCAAAAAGAAACACATTGAGTTATGCTATAACATTAGCCCCTGTTCTGATTGTTTGCACTTTTGCATGCCATGATAGGACATAGTTACTCTGCTTCCAATTAATGACAAAGGAATGCACACTTGTTCTGCGAGCCATTCTTTTGAAAGGCTGGTTTGAGCAAATATAAGCATGACTACTTTTGTCATTCAGATGTAAATCACAAAAACAGTTGCTTTCAATAGCTTATATAACAGTGTTTTAATATAGGTTCATGTATAAAATAAATTATTTTATGTAACAAAAAAACATAAAAAATTTTATTTAAAGAAATTGTAGATAGGTCTTGAATGTCACTATTTCCATGGTGTTTAACTAAATATGATAACATTTGAATTTGTCACAGAACTTGATAAAAGACTAGGAAACCAGTATTTCTCTGTGTCATAACTGAACAGCTACTCTGTTTGCTATTATTGAAATTAGATGTGCATCTGGCTCTGTATTATATTCTAATGATTGGATGACTTACACAAGATTAAATACCAGAGGTTTCTAAGGGTATTTTCTATTTTGAACATATATTTTTTCCATTGGATATTACTTCAGTTTTTTATTTCAAAGCACATGGCACTGTGATATTGTCTGACGAATGGCTAACTTACAAAAATTTAAGAGTCAAGAGTGTTCATCATTTAATTAAATCCCAGCCTTTTTTAAACATATTTACACTTTTTGCAAGAACAGAAAATGTTTCATGGAGACTTATTTTAGATTCATTTTAAAAATATATTACACTACTAAAATAAAAATTCAAATGCATTCATTTAAATACATTGTAGATATACCTTAATTGTCAATATTTTCTTGCTGCCCCAAACAATGATATTATAATGCTAAAATTATTATTTATGAGAGAATATATTTGCATATTTTTGTTTATAATAAGAGCTCTTTATTTAATAAATGTATGCATAACTCTTAGATTTTCAAATATAATAATTAACATATAACTTTATATAATAAAACATTACTATTGACTGAACAATTTTAATG
This sequence comes from Epiperipatus broadwayi, assembly GCA_028023455.1. Taxonomy (NCBI): domain Eukaryota; kingdom Metazoa; phylum Onychophora; class Udeonychophora; order Euonychophora; family Peripatidae; genus Epiperipatus; species Epiperipatus broadwayi. The sequence continues at coordinate 175,086 of JAQFVV010012499.1, forward strand.
AGGAATGCTGATTTAAATTCATATGTTACACTAGAACATTTTTTTCATTAGTCAGCTTTTTTCCAATTAGTATTTACAAAACATCAAAAAGAATATTAATTTTTTTTACTTAAATATATCATTTTCATTTTCAATCATTATTAATTCACAGCTGGATAAAATGTCTCTGCAAGTTTAATCCAGTTTTTCCATTTAGTATTCTTTCTTCTCTAATCACACCTACACACTTTTTTATTGTAATCTATCTTATCTTATTATGTTCTCTTTCTTGGTCTTTTACAATATCTTGGGATACAGTTTAAGATTCCAAATGTTCATATATTATTATCTCTTCTATAAGTATGCCTATCCTAGTTCAATTTTATTTTCTTAATTATTTCACTGATATTAATGATATATGTTTGATCTTTCAACAAAATAGTTCATTTTTAATATGTTCTTATTATTCCCAATATATATATTGAACCACCGACCTTTTTTATCTATAATAACTAACAATGACGAATAGAAAAAAAACTAATACTCTACCTTCCTTACTATCCAATCTTTAAAGGTGCTTAGTCCTCAGGTAAAGTGCCAAATATCATTGGCAACAAACTACCAATAACATAAACACTCGACTACTGGACAAATACTAACCAAACAAACACTTTATTTATTTTTAAGGTAAACCCTTTAGGCACCAGTTAATTACATTTGTAATCAACATGTTTATCTGATTAGCACTAAATCCAGTACCTGAGCCTCTAACTAGCTCAACAGATTGTAACTACCTTTTAAGAAAAATAAAACGCTGCCCTCTCTGATAATCCTATCTCAATAATAATGATAATTTACTGAATGAGAAAACATTAACATCTTTAAACAACACATCCTTACTTTTAAAAAATATAGTTTCTCTATTCTTTTAATTTTAACTTAATTATTTCTTGTTAATAATTAAATCTCTCCATTCCCATCTTATTAAAATATTGTTCAACATAAATGTGTGTATTCAAAATATAAACGTAAATACTTAAATGACATTTTAAGTATTTCCTTTTCCTAAAAAAAAACAAAACAATCGTTTTGCTTTATAAGTTAAACACACATACTCTTTTCACTTTAAATAAATATTTTAATATATTATATTACTCTTTTCATTTTAAATAAATAATTAAATACATTATATTACCCTTTTCATTTTAAACAAATATTTTAATAAATTATATTAAATAGAATATACTTGACATATTAGACTAAGGTACACCCATATGTAATACAATGTCTTTAAATGTAATTAAATACAGAAGCCAATGTCATTTATATTTCCTAAATATTATTTTGTAAAGTTTAAAGTTTTATTTATCACAGTTTATTTTTTTATTTTGAAAGGAAGTCAAGAATGAGAGAAGACTAAAATCAAAAGCTACCTAGGATTTGGAAAATTCGAAATGACGTATCCAGCACAATGTAATTTCTCTAAAAATTATTTTTTACCAGTTAGCACTAACTTCAAGAAAACCTTCCTTGACTTTGTAATATTATACAACTTTCATGGATTCTTCAGCATCGAAACTTCAGTACTTTATTGCTTTACTTGACCATGATTTAACCACTGAACTACCTGCTGATGTTGGCAGTGATGTTCCAGTTGATTGTACAAGATGGTAATTTAACACTGTATCATTTCCATAGACATAACAATTTATATAATTGATATATCTGTAACTTCAAGAAATATTTTTAAATATTTTTAAGATATCCAAAATAAATGGAATGTTGAAAGTTTTTAAAACATCTTAACAATGCAAAATTTTTTGTTATCTCCAGCGTCTATTGTCTCATGAAATTACTGTCCTTTACTTCACTCTGATTGGGCTTCTATTTTTTCTTCAAAACTTTTACACATACACACACACACACATTTAATTGTTTTATTATAAAACAAAACAAAATTCTCTTAATTTTTTTTTTTACAAACTAATCAAAATAATATTATATAATTTTATTTTATAAGATTTTCTCTTTCATTCTTAAAAATAAAAAAAATCTTACCCTCTTTAAAAGCATTTATTATTTATTTTCTTTAACAACCCCCTCCCCCATCTACTCTTTAGTTTTTTAATTTTTCTTTCAACTTTTAACTTTTATTCCCACTTTATTTTTTTAAAAGATGAAATTTATGAGATATTAATACTTTGAAATAACACTACAATTCAATAACAATGTACTTTGGTACAATATATATATATATATGTTGATACAAAGATTTACATGGGTTGCATATATAAAAGATATATTTTGCAGGTTCATCTGTGTTAAAATATTTTAAATACTGACGTTTTGACTTGGTAACACAAGTCAGCAACTGAGTGATAAAAAGTAGAAAGACGGTTGTAGAGGCACTATAATCACTGATTTGAAAAAAAACGTTAAAGTTCCACCAATAGCAAAAATGTTAAATTAAGAATGTTTTTTAAAAAAATCTTTCCAAATAGGAGGAAGTTTTCTTGTATCATCTCACTTATTGATACAATCTGACCTTTTAAGTATGTCAATAATTTAGATGATTTTTTCTTACATTTAAATAATATGCATCCTCATATTAAATTTACAATGGAGACAGAGTCTGATGGAAAACTCTCTTTTCTTGATGTTCTAGCCACCAGAATACCAAATAGTTTATCTTTTTCGATTTACAGAAAGGATATACACACAGACAGATATTTACATTTCCATTCTCATCATCACCCAACTCAGATCGTTTCTGTAGCCAAAACTCTTTTAAATAGAGCAATTAACCTTTCAGATAAATCACATCTGAAAGAAGAAATAAATCATATTAATAGTGTTTTATTAGCAAATAGTTACAATTATAAATTTATTAAAAAAAGCCTTATTTCAAGCCCAAAATGGACAAAATAGGAAACAAAAAGATGATAAATCAGCTATTAGGATTGGTGTTCCATATGTAAAAGGAACTACAGTGAGTATTGGACATATATTAAAACACTATAATATAAATACAGTGTTTTCTACTCATCAAAAGATCAGCAATAGAATAACCAAGCCTAAGGATTCAATCCCTCTTGAATCTCATGGTGTTTACCAAATCTCATGTGAAAATTGTAAGGCTTCTTATATAGGTATGAGTAATTGTCACATCAGTGTTAGGAGAAATGAGCATGCTAATGCAGTTAAACAACATTCATCATCATCAGCACTCTCATGCCATACTATGGGTTCAGGTTATAAAATTAGTTTTTCTAGTACCAGGATCATATCCAGGGCCAGATTGTATCAATAAGTGAAATGATACAAGCAAACTTCCTCCTATTTGGAAATTTTTTTTTAAAAAACATTCCTAATTTAACATTTTTGCTATTGGTGGAACCTTAACGTTTTTTTCAAATAAGTGATTGTAGCGCCTCTACAACCATCTTTCTACTTTTTAACACTCAGTGGATGACTTGTGTTACCAAGTTGAAACGTCAGTATTTAAAATATTTTAACACAGATGAAACTGCAAAATATGTCTTATATATATATGAAAAACAAAAAAACACAAGTTAAAAAACTTGCTAACGCTTGTATTTATGATAACAGATGGTGCTCTACCAAAAACACCATCAAGCATAGTTTTCTGTTTACATAAACGTCAGAGTGAGCATTCACTATCTCTAACTTTAATTCCACTTTCAGATCATGATTTCAAGCTATTTGCTATCGTCAGTGAAAGACAGGAATAAGAAACTAGATCTAAACACAAACTCTGAGCATTTATGAAACAGTTTCTATTCAGCTTGCAAGTGTAAATCTTTTAGACGCTTTAATGTCTTCAAATTCAGCATAGCAAGCCAGATAGCTACATGGGTCTGATCTCAGTTCAGCAACAGCACATAGTAGAAGCCTCTGCAATATACATCATTGCAAGAAAGACCTCAAAAGTACATTTATGAAAAACAAAAAAACACAAGTTAAAAAACTTGCTAACACTTGTATTTATGATAACAGATGGCGTTCTACCAAAAACGCCATCAAGCATAGTTTTCTGTTTACGTAAACGTCAGAGCGAGCATTCACTTACTCTAACTTTAATTCCACTTTCAGATCATGATTTCAAGCTATTTGCTATTGTCAGTGAAAGACAGGAATAAGAAACTAGATCTAAACACAAACTCTGAGCATTTATGAAACAGTTTCTATTTAGCTTGCAAGCGTGAATCTTTTAGACATGTTAATGTCTTCAAACTCAGCATAGCAAGCCAGACAGCTACATGGGTCTGATCTCAGTTCAGCATCACCACATAGTAGAAGCCTCTGCAATATACATCATTGCAAGAAAGACCTCAAAGGTACATTTATGAAAAACAAAAAAACACAAGTTAAAAAACTTGCTAACGCTTGTATTTATGATAACAGATGGCATTCTACCAAAAACACTGTCAAGCATAGTTTGCATTGATCTTTTCATTAATTTCTACATCTCACATATAAAACAAATCTATTAAATATTTCTGGGCAGACACATAACCATTTTTCCTTTTAATATTCAATTATTTCTACTGAAAGTATTCCATTCATATTTAATATATGACATATTTAATTTATTATGCTTCCATCTGCATTACTATTCTGACCAAAGTATTTCTATATGGTGAGTTTCTTATTTCATAAATATAATTTTTTTCTTCTTCTGAAAAAATGCTCTGAACACTGAACATTATCTGAAATTTTTTTATAGATATTTTGGCATAAGATATGCATTAACATTTAGCTTTGGGGAAAAGATAAAGATCACAATATATAATGTTGAATGTAATACACACTCTCACTTAGCACTTGACAAAGAAGATTGCATTGAATAATTGAGATAGGATAGGTGAATATTAATCAGTCCAATCATACATTGCATAATATTTATTAACATATCAATTATTATTTAACAAATTAAAGGAATTCATCATTATCAACATTTAACTGATATATATGTAATATCTTCTACTATAATTACTCAAGACAATCTTCTCTATAAACAAAGAAATGGGTTCACCTCCTGGACAATGCTATGACATATGAAAAAAAAAGAAACTAAGTAAGAAAATCAGCCACATTCTTACTCTTATTTAGTCAAATATTAAGTGGAAATATGCATCATTTACTTTACCAGCATTTACTATTTAAAAAATTAATACATTGTACAAACCTAAACCTGTATTTATATATGTAATATATGCAGAATTCAAACTCAGACTTTCACACGACCACAACTCTCAGTGCCATCTCATATTGCTGACTCACCTGATCACACACATGATTATTATTTATCTTTTTTAATATGTGTGTGAACAAGTGGGTCAGCAATATGAGGTGGGTATTTAAAAGATTGTGTTGAACATTATATATATTCATGTGGTGATTTTTTTGTATTATATATTTACTGTTTAAATGTTTGTTACAACGTTTTTAAAAAAAGGATTTTTTTTATTAAATAAAAATAAATCTATTTAATAAAGTTCTTATGATGAATGATTGGATTGATTAATATTCACACTTCCTGAATTAGTTATTCAAGTCAATGTTTTTATAAAAAAAATTAATTAAGTAAAAAAATGTAACTGCTTTTTTTATAATTGTATTGTCAAATGCTAAGTGGGTAAATCATTAACTATATTTTATGGCATTTATAGAACCTTCTTAGAATTAGAAGCTGCATACTTTTTTTTTAAAAAAGTCAACCAATCTTTGGACACGTGGTTTGTTTATTCATAACTGATATCATAATCAATCCAACATTAAATGACATACTACAAACTCATATCACAATTTCTATTTAAATACTATCACAGCAATGATTTTGATATCGAATGTTGGAAGAAATTTTTAGTGGCGATTTAACTAAAGCTTTTTTTGAAATGTCTTTATGTTAAAAATTGTCATAAAATATTATTAAATATTAATATGGTATATCTATGTATATCAAATATAAGACATTATTATTATAATAACATAAAATTATGGAATATTAATGGTGATAGTAAATAGTTGTAATAACAATTATATAAACACAGAGGAACTTACAGTTGCTTTTATAATCTTTTTCAGTTTTTGGAAAATTTAATGATTGAAAGTATTTCTTTGTTATATAATTTATTATTATAAATATTTATTATTGTTGTTAATACATTGTAATTATATATATATATAGAGAGAGAGTAGTTTTTGATTTAAACATTGTGTTTTATTTTTGCTTACTTTCCAACATTTTGATGAAATAGCATGCACCACTGTCAAGGTTAACTGTTCAAAAAAAACTATTATATCTTATACTCAATCTAATTATTATTTGTGAACTAAATGTTTTTGTTTGAAAAATTAACCTTCACAATGGTGGATGCTATTTCATGGAAATGTTGGGAAATAAAGAAAAACAACACATGGTTTAACCCAAAAACTACTTTATTTACATCACATAATCATGAAAACAATAAATAGAATATATATAATAATATTATAATTCTATGTCTGTATTTCTTAAAAGCAATTTACGTAATTATATAATTGAATCTTTATAAATACAGTAATCAGATATATTTTAAAAATTTTATTCACTTAGGTTAAGATCACAGAAATGTTGGAAGATTAGCCTTTCATAGTGTTAGTTGACAAAGACTATGAGGATAGTCGAAAGTGCTCTTAAAGTGGATAAAATTTTTAAAATATATTTAATTACTGTATTTATAAATATTCAATTATATATATGTGTGTGTGTGTTAGAGAGAGAGAGAGTTATTAGAAAGATAAAGAGTCAAATGAATTCTTGAATGTATAAATATATTTATAAATGGATAGATGAAAACTGATTAAAAATTAGATTAATCAATAAGGAGACAAGCAAATAGAATTACAATATTGTTTTATAAATATTAAAAGCTACACACAATAAAAATTCATATTTTTGTAATTTTTATACCTATCATTACTACCTTTATATGATCCTCAGGAATGTTTTTCTTTTAAATTTTACCTTGCTATTAAATTCTTTTTATTTTATTATCTTTTTACAATTTTTCAATATTAGTAAAATATTAAATCTGTATTTTTAATATTATGTCACTTTTATTTTTTTTTATTAAATTGTAATTGGTTTTGTTTTAAATGTAAATAAATGAAATGGTATTCTTAATAGATTTTTTTAATGTTTTGACTATTTCAATTGCTACATAATATAGATCTCCTTATATTATTTTTCATTTTTTAATATTTGAAAGAATATATTCTATTTTATCAAGCTGTACAATTAATGCTTTACATAAACTAAATGGACAAATATTCTTTAATTCTGTTTAAGATATGAGAGAGTAAAATTTTTGAGATTTCTTAACAATATTGTTTATTTTTTAGTTATTTAAATTGAAAAACACATACATAATTTATACCTTTATATTCTGATAATTGATCTATAATAAACTCATGAAATTTTTAATATTTTTGTATTGTATTAAAATTCAATTATAAATATAAGTGGCATGAAAAACTTAACTTGTAAATATTTTTATTTAACAGTATATTCCATATTAAAATAAATCTTGTTTTATATTTCCATCTTTAAATTTTATTTTGCATAAGTTTGTTACTTGCTTAACAGAAACTTCATTTCCAGACTGAAATAATTTAAGCTCTGGGAATCTTTATATATATATTTTAAATATGTTTCTAAAATAAAATAACCTCATTTTAAAGTAATATAATTTTTTATATTAAACATTATATATATAAATAGCATGCTAATAGCTCTAAACAAGCTTATTTATTTTATTTTTTATGATAAATGCTACAAGAGAAATACCTGAAGCCTTTATCTATGATGACCCGGTTTTGAGCTATATTCGATATCTTGCAAACACATTGTCATTATCACTATCTTTAATAAAGTCTATAATATCTTTAGTAATATTTTTATTACTTTACATTTAAAATCAATTCTGAAATTCCATTAAGTTCTCCATTCATACCCATTTTGAGTTAAATATTTCTTTTTATCAAAATCCAAAAAAAAATTTCCTTTAAAAAATTTATCTTTTTTAAATTTTTTTAAAACCCATAATTATACACACAATATATTTTGAAAGGCTGATCTGCAATTTTTTAGCTTAAAATTTTCTCTTGCTATTTTGATTTGCATAAAAGATTATGACATATAATTGAAAATGAAATATATAATATATAAATGCATTTGTTGAAATAATATAGTTTGCTAAACAAAATAAAAGCCTAACATTAAAAAAATAAGTTAAGTAATTTTTTAACTAATAAATTAAATATGTGTGTGTGTCTGTTGTGAGTGACAACTGATAAAAATTTTACTTGCTATAAAGCTAATTGCAAATACACTGCTAATTACAACCCAATCTCAAAACGATTGTATTGGCCAAATCTAATAATATTAACTGCAATTACATTGCTAAAAGACAAAATAATCTCAGACCAATTTTATGTTGGCAAATATAATAATGCTAACTCAAAATAAATTGCAAAAAAATAAATTAACTATTTTGGTGTGTGTGTTTTTCATTTCAATATAATTGCAGTTAATATTGAGATTTTGACAATACATCACTGGTTTGACCCTAAATGTTAATAAGAACTTAGAAAATATTTTATTATGATACACGAACTTAAAAAAAAAAAAAACAATTCATTTTAATATATATTATAATGAACATTTTTACAATTATAATGATGCTTTGAATTGCTTTTGTTGTTTTTCTTTAATTTTAATATTGTTTGACATAAAAATTGAAAGTAACAAAATAATTGTTTTTCTAGATATTTTGCTAAAAAGCCTGGTGACAATTTGTCAATATTTGTTTATAAAAAAATCCATTCATACAAATAATACTTTTAGATCACCAAATGTCTATAACAATTTCAAGATTATAAAGCCAAAACGCTATGTGAGTCAATCAAACTGATTTATTTTTGTATCAGAATTAGGGAGCGTAGAAATGCCTTTAATCAAAAATTGATGACGACAGCTTTTACATCATTTTTTTTTGAAAATTGGTCATAATCCTGACTTGATAATTCTTATAAAACTAGCTATTTTAGGAAAATATGATATACAAATTAAAATGCGTGTGAAACACTTGCGCGAGAAGCTATAAAGATTCCGCAAATTATTTATATGATTTAAAAATTATGAGAGAGTTTATTGAAATTTTAAAAAGACCAATAATTTAATTAAATGTGATGAAGTACACACTTTTCAGCCTTATGGAAGCTCATTATTTTATCTTTTTCTTCTTTGAAAGTCAATTTTAATAAATCAGCTGATTATAAAAGAAAAAAACAAAACAAAACAATTCACCTCCTAATCTGATTGGATGATAATTTCATATACATTTGAATAAACATTATTTAATTCATGTGCAATCATAATATCATTATTATTTGAATAATAACCTTAGCTTTAACAAAGACGAATGCAATTTCATTAAAATAGTGATAATCTATGAAAAAATCTAATGCATGGTATATCTCAAAAAGAGTTTAGTTTTCAATGTATATATTGTAACCCAAAGTCCAAGTTTCAATCAGGTATGAGCAAAAAATGAGCATTTAAAATGATTGTGTTTTGGGTGGAATGTTTCCGATATGGATTGCATATTTACAAAAAGTAAATTAAAATCTTTGCATGTTTATTTTCCACATAAAATAAAGAATAACTATTTCAGGATTTAATGATACATTAAAATTTATAAGCAATGAATTTCTTAGAGTGTTCTTATAGATGTTTGATAATAATCTTACTGGATTCTTAAATACATATATTCTGTTACAATATTTCTTGTGTAAAAAGGACTTTTATATAAATTAATAAGCATTTTTAAATAAGCCATAAAATTAACTCTCTCTCTCAGCCCTAAATTGAATATAATGTTCAATTAATTAAGTCTCAGGATCATTAACTAAATCAATCTTAATCATTCAACTAAAGATGTATAGATTTAACATATATTCTATTATTTTAGGTATGAAGAATGTAAAATGAAATTTTATTGTACGTAACCTCACACTACTTAATTTGTGTTTCAGATAGCAATAGTAATAATAAATCGAATATATAAATTTAACCAATGAATATGTAATTTAATCACTTAAATTATGTTTTATTTCAACAATAAGTAAAGTCAATGATTTTGATAATGATAAACAGGTGTATTTAAATATAACAATTGCTTTATTATAAACAACAAATATATGAATAAAATAACAAAATTGTAAGTGAATAATAAATGTATTTTAATAATAAAAAATCTATAACAATATTAATTAATATTATTGCTTTTTTTACCAAAATCGCACTTTTCTTTATTTTTGCCATAATATCTTATAAATATAATTTATCCAAACTGCTCTGAAGAAGACTGCAGGTCAGTCGCAACGAAGGTGTACATATATGTACAAATAAAGAGTTTGCTAAAAAGTGTTTAAAGCGGTTTGGATAAATTGTATTTATTGTTTTTTGTTAATAAGCTAAATGTAGGTTACAATTATGATTATGGAAGTGATTACAAAATCTTGCAAAGGCAAACACTCTATTAGAGAAGATTGAATAATATTAGATCAAAACCTAATCTTACTTACATCAGGAAAATAATGTTTTCTAATGTCCTTATTTATCTTTATAACAAAATTAATAGATTATCAATCTCATTTTATAAGATCTGGCTAGTTCCTTAACTCTTTTGGAGCAAGCAAAATTATCTACTTAGTACTCTTAGTTATGCTATACAAAATGCATAGGTTTATTCATTATGATCTTTATATATTTTACTAGAAGACTTGCTATGCTTCTATTATATTTAAAGTTTAATAATTAGTTTAGGAGTATGCTCCAACTAACAAATACAATTTATTTTATTTATACCATAAGAATGCTTTATTGTAAAATATAGTATTTATCAAATTATACAAATACCATAAGTGCTATACAAATAAATATTTCTTAGCGATTTAATCATCTATCCAGAATGTTTATCTATCTATTAGTCTGAAGCTAAAGTCAAGGATCTAATAAAATATAAATTCAATCAAATATAAATTGGTTTACTTAAGTTTATAAGTTGTTTTAACTAAATGAAATCTGACTTCAATATAAAAATGTATATTACATATATTACACTCATACCCAATGTCATTAATAATTATATACTTATTATCTATCTTGAGAACTTTAGTATTTATTTATTACTACACTAATAATAATTATAAACTAAATTATTCACTAAATATAAACAAAGTTTATTAAAGTAATTCCTCAAATATGTAATCCTACTTATCCTGTGTAAATATTTACACTTTTTCTGAGTATTCCAACATGTATAATTTACTGTTAGTAATTCAATATAAGGGGTAAACATTAAATTAGAAGAACAAGGTAATTAATTTCATAAGTTTAAATCCATAGTGACACTTAATATAATTATTTAAAAAAATAAATAAAAGACATTAATAATTCTACTCCAGATTATATAATTTGCACATTAATACATTTTTAGATGTCTTCTGATAAATTTATGATTATTATATTTTCATAGTACAATTGTAATATTATTATTGTAATATATAAGATAGTAGTAAATCTTAACATTAATTAAACCAAAGTATATAGAATTTATACTATCACTGGATAATTAATGTTATAAAGAGCAGTTTGGATAAATTTGTGGCATTAATAGATAGAATGTGATATAAACCAACCACTAATTTTTTTTGTAATTATAAAATTCATAATTAATGTCAACACTTTAAATATATAATCTGTTTTTTGTTATGTTTATCTTATAACATGGAATACATGAATCTCTGGAAAAGACAAATTTAATTAAAAGATTTGTGCCAATTTGATGTACTTTATAATTTTAATTCAATTATATGTCACTAGTAAGAAATATATCTGCAATTTTTATAAAGTATATATTAACAGATTTATCTACAATAATTCTTTTGTGATTTATGACATTTTTAATTGCAGTTGTTGAAATTTAGTGAAAGACCTAATTTGAAAACAACTTTGTTGTAGAATGCTTTTAAAGATTTATTAATAAAGTGTTATACCTCACTTAATTCATAAAAAGAGACAATATTGCAGAACCAAACAAAAAATTATAGCATTAATAAAACTTTTAAAGTCAAGGGCATTATTGAGTTCTACAAGTTTATGTAAGCTTATATTTTTACCACAAAATTTATTGTGATTAAATGAAGAATGTAGTCATAATAACAATTTATTTGGTTAAATGTTATATACAAGTATAGTGTGGATATTAATTGAGTGGTATTATTATACTTAACATTTATCCATATCTGGGTTGTTAAGATATGTTAATTTCTTTTCTTTTCATTTGTTTTAATGACAGTAACAATTATTAATTGATATTATAAATTTTATTTTGTATGCATTTATATTTATTTATTTACATTATATCTTTGTATTATATGGAAAGGTAATATTAATCCATTTAATGGTTAACTTTTAATTGTGTACATTATATTTCTTTTTATAATTTCTTATTGCTAAGTTTATTATTAAAATAAAAATATATAGTAGCTTATTATTTCTGTTATTTATCTGATTTCACTAATTAAATTATCAACCCAGGTATTACTTTTTGTGTTTAATTTACCATTACATCATTAAAATTGTGAATATATTCATTCTCAGAACTTGTTATTGCTGGAGTGTTGATGGTGAAATGAAAATAATTATAAAGTTAATTTGTATGCATTGATTGTTCTTCCATAAAGAATGAAGGTACTGTGAAACTATAGGTATTGCTATTAGCCTCAAAATAAAACTATCAGTGTATAATGATCTTAAGGCTGATTGTCACAAAAATGATAATGATCATAAAATGTAATTTGTTTTCAAGTATTTTTAGAAAGATTATTTAATACAAGTTTTATCTTCATCACCAATCTTATATATATATATATATTGCGGGTTCATCCATGTTAAAAACTTTTAATATTAATATACTGACGTTTCAACTTGGTCACACAAGCCATCCACAGAGTTATAAAAGGTAGAAAGATGGTTGTAGAGGCGCTACAATCACTGATTTGAATAAAATGTTAAAATTCCACCAATAGCAAAAAATGTTAAATTTAGGAATGTTTTTTTAAAAAATCTTTCCAAATAGGAAGAAGTTTACATGTATCATCTCGCTTATTGATACAATCTGGCCTTTTAAGTATCTCGATGGCTTCTCTAATTTTGCATTGGTAGAGATTATCACATCTGGATATGATCCTGGTACTAGAAAAATCAATTTTATGACCTGAATCTATAGTATGGAGTGAGAGTGCTGATGATGATGAGTGTTGTTTAACTGCATTAGCATGCTCATCTCTCCTAACACTGATGCAACGATTACTCATACCTATGTAAGAAGCTTTACAATTTTTACATGAGATTTGATAGACACCATGAGATTTAAGAGGGATTGAATCCTTAGGCTTGGTTATTATATTGCTGATCTTTTGATGAGCAGAAAATGCTGTATCTATATTATAGCGTTTTAATATACGTCCGATACTGTCTGTAGTTCCTTTTACATATGGAACACAAATCCTAATAGCTGATTTATCATCTTTTTGTTTCCTATTTTGTCTATTTTGGGCTTGAAATAAGGCTTTTTTTATAAATTTGTAATTATAACTATTTGCTAATAAAACACTATTAATATGATTTATTTCTTCTTTCAGATGTGTCTCATCTGAAAGGTTAATTGCTCTATTTAAAAGAGTTTTGGCTACAGAAACTATCTGAGTTGGGTGATGATGAGAATGGAAATGCAAATATCTGTCTGTGTGTGTATCCTTTCTGTAAATAGAAAAAGATAAACTATTTGGTGTTCTGGTGACTAGAACATCAAGAAAAGGGAGTTTTCCACCAGACTCTGTCTCCATTGTAAATTTAATATGAGGATGCATATTATTTAAATGTAAGAAAAAATTATCTAATTTATTTTTTCCATGTTGCCATATGACAAAAGTGTCATCTATGTATCTGAGCCAAATGAGAGGTTTTAAAGATGATGATTCTAAAGCACGAGTTTCTATATATTCCATGAATAAATCAGCTATTACTCCTGAGATAGGTGAGCCCATAGGAGTACCAAAAACTTGTCTGTAATGCTGTCCATTGTATACAAAATATGTATTTAAGAGACAATGTTTAATTAAAGCAATAATATGGTCTGGTAAATTGCAACGTTGTGAGATTATATTTAAAGCTTCATCAATTGGAATGTTTGTAAACAAAGACACGACATCAAAACTGACCAGAATGTCATTAGCATTAATTTTTAAACTTTTTAAAACAGAAATAAAATGAAGAGAGTTTTTAATATATGATTTAATAGATGGGATTGTAGGTTTAATGAAATCCGATAAGTATCTGGCTAAAATATGAGTTGGAGAACCTATTGCACTTACTATTGGACAAGGGGGGTATCTGGTTTGTGAATTTTTGGAAGTCCATAAAATTTTGGACAGACACAAGATTTTTCATGAGGGATTACTTTATTTTTAATCTCTGTTTCAATAGGTGATTTATTAATAATAGCTTTTGTTGTTTTTTCCAAATCAACTATTGAAACAGAGATAAAAAAATAAAATAATCCCTCGTGAAAAATATTGTGTCTGTCCAAAATTTTATGGACTTCCAAAAATTCACAAACCAAATACCCCCCTTCGTCCAATAGTAAGTGCAATAGGTTCTCCAACTCATATTTTAGCCAGATACTTATCGGATTTCATTAAACCTACAATCCCATCTATTAAATCATATATTAAAAACTCTCTTCATTTTATTTCTGTTTTAAAAAGTTTAAAAATTAATGCTAATGACATTCTGGTCAGTTTTGATGTCCTGTCTTTGTTTACAAACATTCCAATTGATGAAGCTTTAAATATAATCTCACAACGTTGCAATTTACCAGACCATATTATTGCTTTAATTAAACATTGTCACTTAAATACATATTTTGTATACAATGGACAACATTACAGACAAGTTTTTGGTACTCCTATGGGCTCACCTATCTCAGGAGTAATAGCTGATTTATTCATGGAATATATAGAAACTCGTGCTTTAGAATCATCATCTTTAAAACCTCTCATTTGGCTCAGATACATAGATGACACTTTTGTCATATGGCAACATGGAAAAAATAAATTAGATAATTTTTTCTTACATTTAAATAATATGCATCCTCATATTAAATTTACAATGGAGACAGAGTCTGATGGAAAACTCCCTTTTCTTGATGTTCTAGTCACCAGAACACCAAATAGGTTATCTTTTTCTATTTACAGAAAGGATACACACACAGACAGATATTTGCATTTCCATTCTCATCATCACCCAACTCAGATAGTTTCTGTAGCCAAAACTCTTTTAAATAGAGCAATTAACCTTTCAGATGAGGCACATCTGAAAGAAGAAATAAATCATATTAATAGTGTTTTATTAGCAAATAGTTATAATTACAAATTTATAAAAAAAGCCTTATTTCAAGCTCAAAATAGACAAAATAGGAAACAAAAAGATGATAAATCAGCTATTAGGATTTGTGTTCCATATGTAAAAGGAACTACAGACAGTATCGGACATATATTAAAACGCTATAATATAGATACAGCATTTTCTGCTCACCAAAAGATCAGCAATATAATAACCAAGCCTAAGGATTCAATCCCTCTTGAATCTCATGGTGTCTATCAAATCTCATGTAAAAATTGTAAAGCTTCTTACATAGGTATGAGTAATCATCACATCAGTGTTAGGAGAGATGAGCATGCTAATGCAGTTAAACAACACTCATCATCATCAGCACTCTCACTCCATACTATAGATTCAGGTCATAAAATTGATTTTTCTAGTACCAGGATCATATCCAGATGTGATAATCTCTACCAATGCAAAATTAGAGAAGCCATTGAGATACTTAAAAGGCCAGATTGTATCAATAAGCAAGATGATACATGTAAACTTCCTCCTATTTGGAAAGATTTTTTTAAAAAACATTCCTAAATTTAACATTTTTTGCTATTGGTGGAATTTTAACATTTTATTCAAATCAGTGATTGTAGCGCCTCTACAACCGTCTTTCTACCTTTTATAACTCTGTGGATGGCTTGTGTGACCAAGTCGAAACATCAGTATATTAACATTAAAAGTTTTTAACACGGATGAACCCACGAAATATGTATTTTATATATTTAACCCATGCAAATCTTCGTTTTAACATATATATATATTGTAGCCCTTGGATTTGTCCAAGACTCCAGTTTTGGAGTTAAATATGCAAAATAGGCTTCAGCAAAAATTTTCCTCATAATGTATGTATTTTTTTTCTCTTTAATAAAAAGATTTTAGCAAAGACTAAGTTTGAACCCATATTTAACAGATTGCATATGTTTGCCTTACTAAGCAGTCTAAAAATTTATTATTAAGATGTTTCTATCCAAAAGATTATTTTAGTTTTATTTATGGGTCAAGTTAATATTAAAAACATATTAGAAAAGCAAAATTTATACATTTTTTGATAGGTTAACTGAGGTGTGTGACTATTAAAAACTATATTAGATGGTGAAAATAAAGGGACATTATTTTATACTAAGTGAGAAATAAATAGTTCATGAAAGTAAATGAAAAAAGTAATAATAATATAGGTATAATAGTTGTAATAAATAAAGATTAAGGCATTAAATCAGTCAATTTAAAGAAATGTATATATGCAACATGTGTGTGTGTGTAATCTGATTATAGATTTTGATTGTAAAATTTACAATCAATAATCATTCCTTGCATGTTGTAAAGCAATCTTTAAATAAGAAATTAAATCATTTTAATAAGTTAAATATTAGCAACCAAATTTAATTCAAAGTCTGGGTTTGAAACAGCTGCAAAATATATATTTTATTTCATTATTTAATAGAAAAAGTAAAAGTTTTTCTGTTATTTACTTTTCATATGGGTTTCATTGGTGTTATATTACTCAGTCAATTATCAGAGTCTGTAAAAGATACAGATTTCACCAAGGAATTTAAGTGGACCATTGATTTAGACCATTAACGATGATAGTCTGTGAAATGTCGAAAGTTAATTGGCAATTACAGCTGTTGAATTGTAGAATTAATTGTGGTGTCTGTTTAGAGTCCAGATTGGAATTTGGTGTCTTTTTCTAAAAGAGCAAAAAGGTTAAAATTAATTGAGAGAAGGGGACAAGTCAAATAATTAAGAAAAGAAAAAGACCAGATAGATCTTCTCTATAAAAACCCTCGTATTAACAGAAGGGGGGGTCTTTTGTATTTAAGACTTTCTTTTCACAGGTTTTCTTGCATTGACTGAGAGAAAAACTGTCTTATAAAATTTAAAATCGTTTTTATTGTACTTTTTGTCTCTTAAGAATAACTTGGCTAAATCTAACATTGTCATAAGAAAAGACAATGTGTTGTGAATAAATTTTAAGTGGGCACACACATATTTTCTCTCCAGAAGTTAACTAATGGTCATTGCTGGATCAACAGATGGTAATAAAAATTTAAACCACAGAAATTAAACTTTGAGTTTAATATCGTTTATATATGCAAATAGTAAAATTTAAAACTCAGAAGTTTGATGTATATATAAATCAATTTAAAATATAAAATGAATTCAAAATTGGAAAAAGACAATCAAAAACAGACTGATATTGTGAAAAAGTTAAATGAAGGTTGTTTCACTGAAACCTGCATAAAATTAAAAAGTTTAACTGTAATCTACATAGAGTTGGAAATGAGGAACACAGTTCAACAAAATAAAAACTGTATATATGATGGCAAAGGAACCAAACTCTATCAAAATAACTTTTAACTACGAAGACTTATATGCTCTTATAAATCGATCAAGGAGAAATGTAAAAAAAAGAAAAGTGGAAATCAGGAACTTGGAAGGACACTTGCTAAAGGACTTTATATAAATATATTTTTTTTTATTATTCGCTCTTTATGTGTGTAGGACATTTAATATATATAAAAAAATGTGTATAGGATATTTAATATAAAAAAAATGAATTTCTTTCTTTGTAGTGTAACATGTATATCATCTATTTTAAAATTAATTCATGTTATAATTACCATTGTATTATTTTGGGGGTAGAGATTGATTTCAGATGATTTTATATATGTTTATTTAAATGCTTTTGCTCTTATTGTCATTTTGGGGGTAGGTGAAATTTATATCATGTTCTGATATGCCTTATTTAAAATGCTTTACAAACAGCATAAAAAAACACTTAGAGATATTATTATTAGCATCAGAAGTTATTGTCAAATGCTTAGACTTATAAAAAAATTGCTTGTCTATTGAGTTACATCATCATCATTTTCTTATAAAAGTGCATGGAAATAGTTTTGAAAATTTTATGTGCATTTCTTATTGTTTATTATTGTTATAATAGATTTAAGGCCAGAAACAAACTGATTTATGCTTGAAAAATTTATGGGCTCATATTCCAGTGCACTAGTCGCAAGAATATTAAAGAGATGAAAGTTTTACTTGTATAATTTGATGCTTTGACCTGTATGTGTGTGGATAGACAAAGATCTCCACAAATCCAGTGAAGTCTAGTTCACTAAGATATGAATGCTATATTCATAAAGTATTTGAACCCAGTGGAAGAGTTTTCCCACTTGATTATTCTCTACACCGTAAGAAGGTTTCTTATTTTGATGGCCAGAGGTATTTGGTATACCTATGTTTTTATATGACTAGTGATAAAAATCCTAACATATCTCAACCTTAGTAAAAAGGTTCTCTCTTATTCAGGTCACTGTCTGACTCATATTAATATTTGATATTCCTTACATGGGTATGAGAGATAGCCATGATAAGCATTATTATAGGTGTCTTACCAGGTCGCAAACTCAATTTAATGTCAGAATGAATGCAGATAATGTATGTGCGATTGGTGTATTTGAATATTGTTTTTGTAGATGTGATTTAGCATTCGAGCCAAAAATAATTGAGTTAATAAATGTTAAGGGTTAAATAAAACTTATGAATGATTGGGCATAAGCAATGCGTATATAAATTTATTTAATAAATATTTACATTGCCAGCTGAGGACTTCGCTGGAAAGGTAATATTGTTCATATATTATTATGTCATAAGAACATGAGCATAGAGTATTTGCACTATGATGATGATTGATTTTGATGCCAATTTATTTGCAATGACTTAGTCTCACAATTATTAAGATATCTCTGTTGTAAAGATTAGGGCAAAAGAATGTGTGATCAGGATGATAAGATAAGATCAAGAAATTTGTGAGGGAATATTAATTTTAGATTTGTTAAATAAAATTATTAAATTTAATTAGGGGAAAAATTAGTTCTAACACAAATCAGTAATAAAAAAGAAAGCATTGAAAACAGGAAGAAATTGGTATTCACTATATTTAAGATAAAATGAAAGCGTAAATATAATGTATACATTTTTGTATTGAATTATAGTTTGTTAAATAAAATTTATTATTTGTTTTAAATAAAATTTGCGTGTGTCTCCATGTTTTTGTGGGTTATTATTATCTAGATATTTCCAATCCAATCATACATCAATCTATTATTATTAACATTTGAATTATTATGTACTTAACGAATATTCAGTAAAATTATTTAAAAGGTTAATTTCAGATACTTAAAGTTACCAAATATTTTAATATTGTTGAAGTATAAACTTTAATAGAGATAGTTATTGAGTGATAGTGAGTGCAGAGGGTGGGCATAAAATCCTTTCTCCATCCGTTGTATTCAAACCCCTCTCTGGACGCACTTTTTTATAATTTTGTTATAATTATGAATAGGTTTATGATGTGTTTATAAAACTTTTTAATAAGCTTAAAATATTCGAGCTTTAATGTAAATAAATATTAAACTTCATTAAAGACAACCAAGATCACCTTGGAGGTGATCAAGAGAGGAATGTTCATTACCAATAATCTACCGCAGCTTATTCGATTTCCATACCTAACTGTTCGAAAAAACCCCGAGAAGAGATTATAATGGGGAGAAATGAGCTATCAAAAATGTAAAACTTAATGATAAATAATAGTGTAATAGACATATGGATGTGAAGTTGATGGAGGGGTGGACCAGGAAGGTGGAGATAAATATAGAACTTTATAATTAGACCAAAATTTAATTGTAGCTTTAATCATAGTGAATGGGGAATGCACTGAGAATAACCTGGAATTTTTAAAGATATTAATGTGGTCAATTTTAATGCGTTCTCAGTGTTCTCTAAATCGATTATGTATTAACCCATTCATGAAATATTATTGTTAAGAGTATTGAATTGAGATTTAACCATTATATTTTATTAGAGTTGCAATTTGGTGCCCTGGCAATTAAGCTTATAGATGTTCTGTACCATCATCATCACCCCAGTAGGCTTCAGAAATAGTGTCAGCTGGGAATGATGAAACATATATCGATCCATCCTTAAAATGTTGTAATTGGCATGCAATTTATCTGCAAGTGTGTAAATGCCATATAGATTTAAATATGGTATAATCAATCCAAAATGTGGATGTGTGACCATTTGAATAAAAATTCTCATTGGTTAGAATAAAGTTAGAATTAGCTTAAACTATCCAATAATATATGTGATATTTGTAAGCTCTCCCAATCGTTTTAGTTATATTTAAAACACAATGTAAATGACCGATCGAGAGATTGCAAAATGTGTTTCATGTTAATTTAATAAGTTTTTATAAAGTTAACAAAATAAAGTATAACTTTTCATTTGTTTGAATTGATTTTTGTTTGGTTACAATTGGCTTGTAACATGGTCGCACTTAGAAGATTGTTATATTAAATTTATATGTATGAAATATATTAATCTATACATTGTACTTGAGAAATTATTTAATCTATACATCGCATATTTAATTGATACCTAAGAAATGCATTTTTCGTTAATTTATATTTAAGAAAATTTTCATCTTTCAAAAACCAATATTAAGAAAAATATATTTTAGTTAGATTTGGCTACAACGTAGAAGCCTATTAACATCAATCCCCTAGCCAAAACTTATTCGTTTAGCAAAATCTATTCATTTTGGTAAATATAATTTCGTTAGAAATCTCGCAATATAAATTTATTCGTTTAGTAATAAATCATTTAAATCATTTTGAGTAGAATATATATATATTGAAGTATATAAATCTGTAATATATATTTAGCTTCACTGCCTGATGACATTACAGACCTTTAAAGTAGGGTTTGAACCAGTTTATATATGTTTATTTGATCATCCAGGAATGTTAGGCACACACATGCATGTATAACTTCCACCTTTTTATTCAAAACGGTTATGTTTAACCAGTTGAGTTATTATTTTAACTTAATTATATTTTATTTCTAAGCTTGCAAATTCCTTCACTTATATAATCATATAAGTGCGTATATGTATTACAGATACGAAAATTAATATGATTAATGTAAAGCTAAAGCAATGCCAGAAAGTTTGAGAAAGCATTATTACAATTTTAAAATGTCGTTCTCATTTAACTATTTCAAGTCAAACTAACAAAATCATATTCTTAAAGCTATTTCCAATTTTAAAAAACACATTTAAATAATGCTTTCTGGAATGTATTTGTTTACATCTTCCAATTTTGTCAAATTTCAAGTATAGGAATGAGCTCAGGTCACTCAATCGTCTTGTGTTCAATTAGAGAGTAAAAACAGAATGAATTCTGGGTAAAGCAAAGTTTCGTCTTTCCTGATCTTAGATTGCCTCATACTGCCTTTCCACCATGCTATTGTCATTTGAGAACTGTTCTGTTTAAATGCGAAAGAACAATTGGAAGATGCCTACCATTATTTTGTTAATATTGTGCCTTGCTGACTGTGCCTTTGCATCTAAATTTCATATACATTATTCTAAATGGCCGCAATAACTTCTAAAGGTAATCCATTTTGCCGATTAACGAACTCTTTATATTCCTCATTTCATTCCTAAATTCTAATTATCTTCATAATGTAATGTTTTATTTATATATTAACTGACTATAAGCTCAGTTATCGTCATTGTTAGATTTATGGTTTTCTCTCTAAAGTTTTAAAATCTCCTTC
Source organism: Epiperipatus broadwayi (assembly GCA_028023455.1). Lineage (NCBI taxonomy): Eukaryota > Metazoa > Onychophora > Udeonychophora > Euonychophora > Peripatidae > Epiperipatus > Epiperipatus broadwayi. The sequence goes on from JAQFVV010012499.1 coordinate 197,263, forward strand.
TATAAAACGCTAGCACAGATTTATGTATTTTAAATATATCATTAGTTTTTAAGTTTCATGCTTTAGTTATCTTATTTTCATGTGGCAAATCTTATTTTAAATATGTATTTTATTGAATTAATTTTAGTATGCTAATGTTTCAATCTAGCAAACTTATATTATTTCAGCCACCATTCTGATATTCTGGAATATTTAAATAGTTAAATGTAAAATTTCTTATTGAACACAGTTCGCTCAATTGAATATTTTAAAATATATGCTTAATGGCAGATTGTTTAAACATCATATTATGAGATAAGATAAACCTTTTGTTGTTGACGCTATTGATTTGAATGCATTTTATGTTCTCTAAATAAATCTGATTATTAATCTATTTTAATAATTATTCATTGTTTTCACGCCATTGAATGTTAACTTGCTTATAATATACAATCATTTAAAAATACTTGGGGCTTGTTAAATAGGAAAAATAATATTTTATCCTCTTCTATATTTCACGTCCTAATTTGCTAAGGTTATACGTATGTTGCTGAGTGGGTTAATATTTTGTCATGGTATTACGCATAATATTATTACTTTATTTAAACTTAAATTATTGCATTAGTCATTTAAGACTTAAGCCATATTTATGTTGTTTACTTATGATAGCATTTTAAAGAATTTGTATTTTGCTTTATCATATCTATTCCTCCAGAAGTCCTGGATTTTCTTCATGTAACTTGTCTAAAAATGAGGTTTGGTAGCATCGACCTCATGACAAACATTAGATTGTTAAGGCTCTGTATGGGAAATGTCCACAAGTTTGAACCATAGCATCCTTACCACTTGTCTCTTCAATTATCATCTTGTTATAAATACAAGTGGAATCTTATATATGATAAAGCCTTTCAGTCCAAAGACAAACATGTTCTCCATTTCTAGCATTATCATTGTAGTCAGCACTGTGAGTTCTTTTTCTTATGTGTAGTTCCTATATTATCTATAAGATGTGGTGCAGTGATGTTTGTAAACCATTCACTTAATAATTAATAAAATATTTTTTAGGATTGTCACAGTAAAGCTTATTTAGGCTAACTCCTTCCTTATTTGTACAGGCCCAGATGCACTCATAAACGATAAATTGTTTAACTGTCATATCAAGAGTAAACCTTTCTTTGGAGATGAATTTATAGATGTCTTTTATCATTACTTTAAAGTAATGGTCATAGTGTTAATAGCATTAATTTATCGTTATTTGTAGCTCATTAGTATACTAAGCCATTTGCCTATGTGCAAATTATTAACCACATGAAATCTGTGCTATGTCTCTGATGTAAATTAAAATTGTTTATGTTCATTAAATTATTATGCTGATAATTATTCACGCATGTGTGTCTTACTGAATCTCACTCATTGAATCTCATTTGTTCTTTATAATAATATTAATATTTAGAAGTTATAATTGATTACTTTAAATGGACATTTATCCCTGGGTTGTTCTGTTCTTGCTCATTCTGGATAGTAACTATATTATAATTCCTATTTCTTTTGCAATGCTAGCTGTTTGCAATTCATTGAAATTTGTAGATTTTTCCTTTACATAAGGTTTTTGACTGAGCCAAGATTAGATATTTTTTATTTATATTAATTACCCTGTAGATACCATGTCTTTCTGCTGTATCTGTGGGACTGGAATAAATAAAATTTCATCTGTTATCATCAGAAGTGTTGTTCATAGTGTTATAGTTTTAGAGAAGAGCAAATAAGGCAGAATCCATGATTTGCTCCTGACCTGTGTATCTCGGGCATGAATGGATTTAGGGTACTTTTGCTTAGATTCTAAACCTTGTTAAATGAACATACAATTCAGACTGATACAATATATATATATATATATATAAAACAATAACAATAAAAATAATAAATATAATGGTGATTGACTATTATATGCAATCTTTCAATCTGTAGAAGTACTTTTGGTTAATTATTTAACTCTCTTCAACTACAAGTTTAAATAATTGACTGAAAGTAATTCTATAAAAATATCACATTAATTAATTATTACATACAATCTTTCAATCCACAGAAATATCTTCAGTTAATTATTAACCCTATTTCTGCAGACTGAAAGACTGTATATAATATTTAATTATGGTTATTTTTATTGTTACAATATATTTTTTTAAATTAATGGACATCTTATTTGTGTTATATATATACACACCTGGGTCTTGTTTTACGTGATAGATAGGTTCCTCAGAAAACATGCGCAAACAAAATCATGCAAAAATAGACATAACTTACCTTGAAAAAAGGGGGATATGGACTGTGATTTTTCAAAACTCGCGTAAAAGCAAAGCACCAACGTAAAATTTACTTTAAAATTCATGCAAAAAAAAATAAGGAAATAAAATATGACTAATAAAAAATTTCAAATTTGAAAAAAATTTATACAAGACAAACTTTTTTTAACTATAATATTTAATTTTATTCAAAACAATATATTTTTATGCATAATTTACAGTAATTTATATTTTTTTATACACGTTTTAATTATTATCGCTATTTTCTGGTAAAAAGGTTCGTTTGCAAACTGATAAAAAAATCAGATTCTTCACAAGATGAAATACAACTAGCACCAACGTCACTCTCATGTTGTGTTAATTAATGGTTTTCTGGTGATAACGTAATTAGTAATTAATCTAACAATTAAAAATTAAATTATTTTTGTCTTTAATTTTCAATTGTAATTGTGCCCACTGCTATTACTCACCTTTTAAAAATAAACTTATGGACACTAAATGATTAATAATTGATTACATTCTTTTTTAAATAGCAAAACAGAATGTGATTTAAAATGCAAAATTAACACACACAATGTTTGAACAAATTTACATTATAATCTTGTAAAATTTAATGTGGGTATACATAAAATGTGGAAATCATGATTTTAATTTCATTATTGCATAAAATCTTACTATTATAAAGCACTGAAAATATTGAAATTACTAAGTTGAAAGTCGAATTTCAATAATGTGCTATTATTTTCAATATAACGTAAGTGCGTGAAATTTATTATTTAAAGTAATAGCGCAACTTCCGGTGAAACACGAATCGCATAACTTCAAAATCGTGTTAAATAAGTCCGTGTAAAAAGAGACCCAGCTGTATATATATATATATGTATAATTATCCAATTATATTAGTTAAAAAATATAAAAGGTAGTAATATAAAAATTAAATAATTAAGTAAGAAGCATTAGAAATAGGAATCTTGTGTTAGGACTTAGGTAAAGAGAGTTAAAAGTAAATAAAATTACAAAAATAAAAACATTTTTAAAAGATAGATTAATGAAAGCTTCATTATTTGAAAAATAAAAAAAACTAAATTGATAATGTTTTTCAAACGAAATATATTTTGAAGTATATATATTAAATGATATTGTAATAAATAAAATAAAAAAAAGATAGAAAAGTTCTAAGTAAAATTAAGTCATAAAGCAAAGAGTAATTATGCTTAATTAAAACAAAAGGTAAAAACAGGAAGAATGAAATTAAAGTGGCTTTAAATGACTTATGGGACCTAGATCATTTATATACATTAGGTATATTTTTATACATTTAATCATCTACACATAAAAGTTTTAATACCGTAAACTAATAAGTTGCATTTTTTTATGTTTTGTTAACCAATTGCTTTAACCTTTCAAACAATTAATGTTTTTTTTCTTTTTTTTATAATGTATCTTCTCTTTTACAAAACTTGCTTTTAAACTTTTTTTTACACTAATGGTAATTGATCTGTGTCTTTGTTGTTTATAAGTAAAAATCTTTTGAAAGCGTTAAGAAAACTTGTTGTTTTGAGTTTATTTTAATTATTTATTGGACTTTTTCCGACATTCATCTGTATGAAAATAGTCATTGATTCATAGGTTTAGTATATTAATTATTTATGGCTATATAATGTAAGTTATGTTATATTTTTTGTTTATGACATATTTAGTAACTAAGCAACAGAATACTATAAACATATATTGAAGTGATGAAACATTTGACTTCTCCTAACATGTTTATCTTGCCATCTTATATTTTAAAATAAATCATAAATTTTAATAATGAGTGCTATTTCAAGAATCAATTATAATTTTTGTTTACTTATTTCAGTTAATTTATACATTCAAACAGCAAAACATTGATATATTACTTAAGTTATTAATAATTTTTTTTACAATATTGTATTTTATATACGAATGAAATATGATATATTATTCCAATTTTTTCAATAATTATTTCTTAATGTGAATATTTTGTTATACTAATTTTTAAATTAATTAATTAGTAATTAATTTCTTATAACTTTAATATTTTTTATTATTATTTTTTTTAATTACTATGTGATATGGAAAAATTAAATGCCTGATAAACACCATGAGATTCAAATCTCGTGAAAATTGTAAAGCTTCTTACATAGGTATGAGTAATCATCGAATCAGTATTAGGAGAGATGAACATGCTAATGCAGTTAAACAACACTCATTAGCAGCAGTACTCTCACTCCATACTATAGATTTAGGTCATAAAATTAACTTTTCTAGTACTAGGATCATATCCAGATGTGATAATCTCTACCAGTGCAAAATTAGAGAAGCCATTGAGATACTTAAAAGATACCAGATTGGATCAATAAGTGAGATGATACATGCAAACTTCCTCCTATTTGGAAAGATTTTTTTAAAAAACACATTCTTAGTTTAACATTTTTGCTATTGGTGGAACTTTAACGTTTTTTTTTTTCAAATCAGTGACTTTAGCACCTCTACAACTGTCTTGCTACCTTTTATCAAGCAATAGATTAACTGTGTGATCAAGTCGAAATGTCTGTATTTTTATATTTAAATTTTTTAACACAGATGAACCACCAAAATGTATCTTATATATATATATAACAAAATAAATAATACTGATAAATTCTAAGCAAACATGCTTGTATTATTAGGAGAATCCTATTTATTTATCACTCAGTAGATGACTTGTGTGATCAAGTCAAAACGTTATATTTTTATATTTAAATTTTTTAACACTGATGAACCCACAAAATATGTCTATTATATATGCAACCCATGATAATCTTCATATATATATATATATATAACAAAAAATAATAAATATATTGGTAAATAACTATTCTATACCAATCTTTCAATCTGCAGAAGTATTTTCAGTTAATTTCTTAATAAATTTAAATGAATGGGATGCTTGATACAAATATAAAATTGTTTGTGAAAATGGATTTAAATTATTTGAACCGAAATTACATAATAAATTTGAAAAGAAAATTGATTTTTTTATTTAGCAAGTGGTAACCACAAACTTATAATAATATGAATTTTGTTAATTTGTCAAATAAAAATATACATTTGATTCAATAAATATGTTTTAATTATGGAGCTTATATGTTGCAGTACTTGGAATGATTATAATTTGAAATGAATTGCAGCTGTTTAAAATTTATTTGAAATGATTCCTGGTGATAGTCATATTGCTAATGAAATTATCAAGAACATTAATTGTCATAAATTTAATGTGGTTCCATATGAACATTCATGGAAAGTGACCATTTTGGGATTTAAACAGAAACTAAAAATGTTATGATTTGTTTGAAAGAGGATAAAAGACTGTAGATGTGTTTAATGATAAAATATCAGTAAATTGAGAAAGTTAAAGTGCAAATGGATAAACTTGAGTTGTTTTTGATAGAAAAATGTAGTATGGAGGATCAGAAAATAAGATTTATTGAAAACCAGTTATCATTTAGACAATGCCAACATCAGTAACAATCATTAATTTCAATCTGTTGTCAAGCCCATCTTTTTTTAATAATAGAGAGGGAATAAAGGATATTAAAAGGAGGTTACCTTGACAACAGTTTGAAATTGTTGATTGTTATTGATATTGGGATTGTCTAAGTGTTATCTGATTTTTAATAATTACTTTCAAACCTATTAACCTTGACCATTATTACACTTATATATATATATATATGCTATAATTAAAATGTATATATCATATTTAGTATGTTTACATAAATATATAAGTGATTAAAAATATGAAATATACTTTAAAATGGAAAGTATTTAATATTTTTAAATTGATTGGAAATTTTCTATTTTTAAAAACGACCAAAAGTTATTGTAAATGAATTTCACTTAATATATATAATTTTAGTTTAAATCAATTTGATATAAATATATATATAATTAGATATTTCTGCAGTAATTTAATATGTATATACTTTATGTATATATATTTTAAACACATGTACACAATTTCAATAATTTATATTGAACGTGAATGTATTAAATATCAATTTTAAATTTTTTTAAAAAAATTTTTATACCACCCTCTAGCAAGTTCACAAATAAACAAACAGACAGATTTTTTTACTTCAATAAAAGCAGTTAAAAATATTAAAATAGCTTCAAAATTTGTTAACAGCCTTCTAAAAGAAAACAGTGAAAAAGAGGGTATTGTTAAATTTGCTACTTTTCTTGTCTTATTCTCTATTTAAAAATAGCTAGATAAACATTTACTTTTCAAGTTTAGATTAATTATGGGTCAAGTAAGTGAAACAAAAATATTATACAGGCTTGGAAAACTGAATGCAAAGTTTGTTCCATTTAAATTTCTTATCATGAATTTGACAGGCAGATATTCTAATCATTATCATTATATCATAAGGCCATTAAATTTATATATATATATAATTAGTTAACAATTATATACAGTATTACAACCTACATAAGTACTTTTGGTTAAGTACCTAACCCTTTTCAACTGAAATTAAATTACAAAAACTTTACAGAAGCAAAAGTCATTAACTCAAACCCAGAAATCCTGAATTTTAATGCTAGCAGCCTACATACTAAATTATATTCATTTTATTTCTATTTATGAATATTGCCTTCTTACTTTTACTTTTATTATGGGGTTTCTTTTCATGAAGAATCTTAACACTTTCAGTATCAAACTTAAATTTATATTTACATATATTTTCATGATCTAAGAAAACTGAAGCAGTTCTTAAATAATTATGATTTTTATCTTTTACATGCTCTTTTAATCTTTTTTCAATACTGCATCTCATTCCATCTATGTATAATAACATACATCTATAAAAAAATTGATACACATATGACACTTTTATAATTATTTACTAACTTACTAATGTTATTTGTAACCCAAAATGAGCATTAAATACATCCATATATATATATACATACAGACCCGGTCTCATTTTATTATTTTGATTTTTTAAATGTGATTTTGAAGTCATATGTTTCTTCTTAATATTTTTTTATGCATTTTTTTTAAGTGATAAAGAAGTTCATATTTTACTATATTTCTTAGATGTCAAGAAATATAAATTATTAATAACTTATTTTGACTTGAAATACTTTTTTTCAAAAATATAACGTTGTGTTAGCAATTAACATGAATGTCGTCTGAAGCTATTTAGAAACTTAGTTTCTAGGTAAACAATCTACTTATATTTACAGTATAAAAATATCGCAATAAATATTCACAAATTTTAAACTTTTAAAACATATTTCATTAGATATAACAGAAATAAATAAATATTCTTTTAGATTTTTAAAAAATACATAATCGGAAATAACAAAGATTTTGTAAACTGAAAATAATCTTTCTAGAAATGATAACTTAATCTTTTTGTTTGGATTGCAATCTCATTTTTTAAATATTTATAGAAACAAAATGCAAACATTTAACATTTATTTCAGTAGTAAACAAAAATATCTGTCAAATTTATTAATTTTTGGTCAGTAATAATCATTTAATCATATGTTTTACATTGATGTGTGAGACAAAATGATGAAATCTGAGTTTGCTGCAATGAACAAGCTTTTAAATTCCAATGAGAGCTAAATAGTAGTTATATGTCTGTGTTATGTATATGTATGTTTATATTATCTTTTATACACAAATGTACATGAAGAATCTTTTAGACAGAAAAAAGTTATGACTTTTATTTTCTACTTAAAAAGAATGTATCTTTAATTAAAGTGTGTTTATATTTTTTTATACACATATGTACATGAAGAAACTTTTAGACAGAAAAAAATTACAAGTAAAAATATTTAAGAACTTTTAATTTCTACTTAAAAAAAACTATATCTTTAAAAGTTTTTAAATTTTTTTTACTTGTAACTTTTTTCTGTCTAAAAGTTTCTCCATGTGTACATATGTGTATAAAATAAAATCTAACCATTAGTAATTATTAACAAACTCATAGAAGCATGTTATATATATATTTATTTATTTGCACTAGTGGAAGTGCATTCTCTAACAGCTACATATAGCAGTCGGGATATCGCGAGCTTCATAAACAATTAGTAAAATCATCATCTCAAAGTTTAATCACCAATTACATTGTTGATAGAAAACCATTAATACAGTACAAGATTGAAGGTGGCGCTAGTTGTACATCGTCTTGTGATGAATCTGATTTCTTACCAGTTCACAAACAAAACACATATTGTCAAATAGTGGTAATGATTAAAATATGTATGAAAAAATGAAAAATAAATTACACATAAAAACAGATTGTTTTGAATAAAATTAAATAGTTAATAAAAAAAGTTTGTCTTGTATCAATTTTTTCCAAATATTTGAAATTTTTTATTAGTCATACTTTATTTCCATTTTTTTATGTGAATTTTAAAGTAAGTTTATATTTTTGTTTTGCTTTTATGTGATTTTTGAACATTTTGAAACTGATTGCCCATTTTTCAAGATAAGTTAAGTCTATTTTTGTGCAATTTTTTTTAATGTGGGTTTTCTGCAGAACCTATCTACCACATAAAATGAGACCCAGGTATATATATTCAACTCCTTTAAATCATTATGTCTTTTTAAATTGACTTAAAGTATTGTTAATCTGTTCAGCAATGTAACCAACTTTAAGCAATTCATTGGCAAATATCTCAACATTTTTTTTTAATTTATCACTTTGATAGTAATATAGGGTATATGAGCACAGACTTTCACACCACCCACCTCTCTTCACTCTATCTAATAACACTGATACATCTAAACACATATATGCTGAAAAGATAAATAATCACCAATATACGTATTTCATGCTAAACCAGCAATCATCAGTTGGTCCAGACTATCATCTTTACACACATATATAGTATAAGTGCTCAGATATATATTAAGATAGACTATCCTCATAGTTTAATGGACAGGCTTCAATCCACTCCACACTCCAACTCTTCAACCATCCATCCAATTGAAAATCTGATGATGGAATGTTCAAAGGCCACCCTGAGGCTGAGATTATTGTCACACCCATGTTGACCTAAGGTCAATCTGAACCCCACATCATCAGATTTTCAATTGGATGGACGATTGAAGAGTTGGAGTGTGGAGTGGATTGAAGCCTGTCCATTAAACTATGAGGATAGTCTATCTTAATATATATCTGAGCACTTATACTATATATGTGTGTAAAGATGATAGCCTGGACCAACTGATGATTGCTGGTTTAGCATGAAATATGTATATTGGTGATTATTTATCTTTTCAGCATATATGTGTTTAGGTGTATCAGTGTTATTAGATAGAGTGGAGAGAGGTGGGCAGTGTGAAAGTCTGTGCTCATATACCCTATATTACATATATATAGCCACAGGTATATAACAAGCCGGTGTTTCAGTTATCACTTTGATAATGTAATATTTTTACATTATGAAACAAAACTATCTAAAAACTTGCCATGTTATGCATAATTGATATCTTTGATATATAGATTATATATCTCCTTTTTTGCAATGGATTGATTAATAATTTCTAATATATTATTTCTTGTAATAAATAAATCCAAATATTTAATACTTTTCCTTGTTGTTTTTCAATAGTATATTCCATGCCATTTAAATTATTTAACTCTTCTACAAGCAAATTTATAATATTGATATATCCACAAACAAAAATGTCACATATCTTTTGTAAATTTTAATATCTTTAAAAGTACACATATCCAAAATTTTACTCTTTACAAACTTATGCAACAACAGGTAGATTCATAGGCCAATATTTAGACCTTTTATAATATTTATCATTAAAAGAAGCAAGGATGTTATCATTAAAAAAATTTCAAGTATCAATAACAAAATTTTATAATGTATTTTACAATGTCCTTTATTTTTTAATGCATATTTGATAATTTTATGGAATCCATTCCATCAATAGAATCATAAAATTTTTGTCACATCTAATGAAACTATATCATTACTCTCATCAATCACTATATTTTTAATTTTATCTACAAGATATGAAGCAACAGTATTTTCTCTTGTAACAGCTTACCAATATATTTAGATGTCTGATATACAAATGAACCACAAAAATCAATCATAATTCACAAAGAATTTGCTTGTTTATATAATTTTATATTTTCTAATATATAAGAACAAATAACACATGAAGGATATATATTATAGTACACATTGTTATTTATGGCTTTATTCTTGGCTTTTCTTAAATTATTGTTAATAAATTTTATTCTCTGACAATCCACACTTTATTCTTCAATCAAAAAAAAACCAAGTTTATCTATTTGCATTTTAACTTTCTCAATATACTGAAATCAAATTTCCAGACCTTTATTTTCTTTCAAACAAATAATATCAGTTTTAAGCTTCTGTTTAAATTCCAAAATGGCCAGTTATTATAAATTTTTATATGAAATCACATTAATTTTATGACATTTTTTTTTATAATTTTATCAGCAATATGATTTTAATATTTCAAATAAATTTTGAATAGCTACAATTAATTCCAAATTATAATCATATCATGTACCACATATATATTTAGCTCCATGACTTAAACCCTACATCTTAATCAAGTATACCCTTTTATCTGACAAATTAACAAATTCATATCATAAGTTTGTGGATAATTTAATTTCAAATAATTTAAATCTATCTAGACAAACAATTTTATATCCATCCCAAGCACATCATTTATTTAAAACTATAAAATGTTCAATTGCTATCAAATTATTCCGAATATACTTTTTTTTATGTTTCTTAACTACATTATTTAAAATTATTGATTTTAACTTATACACACATTTTGGTACCAAATTTGCACAACTGTTAAATTTCATGTTGCAACAACAGTAAACTTTACAATCCTTGAAAAAACAAAGTGTTGCATTTAAGCTTAATAACATTTTTACATTGCTTCAATCATTCATTAACTGTCCATCTTAACTTAACATCAATTAAATCCATTATATTAAAAAATAATTGTAATACAAATAAAATATTCATTAATTAAAAAATATTATAACAACAATAAAAATAATAAATATAACAGTAATTAATTATTTTATACAATCTTTCAATCCACAGAAGTGCTTTCAGTTAATTATTTAACCCTCTTCAAATGGCATTATATTAAAAAAAAAACATAAATATCAAATCAAATGTCAGCAATCCTGAATTTTAATGTTAGCAGCTTGGCTATTAATTATATTCATTTTATTTCTGTTTATGAACATTACCTCCTTAATTTTTCTTTTATTATGGTTTCTCTTTTTATGAAAAATTTTACCACTTTCATGATCAAATTTAAATTTATATTTACACATTCTTTCATTATGCAAGAAAACTAAAGCAGTCATTAAATTATTAGTCAAGTATTGGTAGCCAATAGGTCAGTGCAGCCACCTTGCAAGCAAGCAGTTGCCTGCAGACAATTGACATGGGTTTGCTTCCCAGCCAATGCTTTGATGTATGAAAAAAAAATTATTATTTTTATTTTTACATGCTTGTAAAACAAAAATGCCAATTATGCATAAGATGGCAAATTTCAGACCTTCTGCATTTCGTAATAAAAATTTATGCCATTACCAAATGATAAATTAAAAAAATATTGAAATATTTTCCAAAAATTGCTTGAAATTGGTTATAAGTTTAAACAGATTAATAATACTTTAAGTTATTTTTAAAAAAAGTATAATGATTTAAAGGAGTTGAAGATTGATATTAAAAAATAAATATTTACTCCATATATTTCAAATGCTCAAGTGAAATTTTTTAAGGATATATATATATATATTGTAACAGGCACATACGTACGTTACATTATTTTTTATTAGTAAACATAAAAATAAAAAAGTTCGCCAATAAAAATTTCTTTTTTAAGAATTAAAAACTGAAAATTAAAAAATCATCTTAAACTCGCATATATATAAAATCGCACAGATAAATATTTATTAAAATAAAACTTTATTAAAAAAAGAGTAGTTTAAAACTAAATTTTTAGAAAAGATTTAGAGATAAAAATATATGTTTAAGTTTGAAAACAAATTAATTAATCTTTTGTAAAATGGAAATGATTATTTTAATTAGTAAACTAGCCTTTGGGCATTTAAATGTATAAGCATCGGTCAGATAGAAAAACAATAGAAACTTTTAGCAAATGAAAGAAATCCATCGGAAAATCAGACCTCAATGAAAAGGTTTTCACCATCATGACGTAATGTTGAGTTAATCCACAAAATTATTATAAAAGAAAAGGTTTGAAAATAAAAGAGTTAATTAGTTATTACGATGTGACTATATGTGTTAGTGTGGAGTTGAAGGAGAAGGGATTGAAAAGACACACTCTTCAATCCTTTCAGTTTTGTTAAAATAAAAAAAAAAGAGAAATGACATCGTTTTTTTTTCTACATTAAGGACCAACTAAACTAAAAGATATCCGGATAAATAAATAAAAAACAATGGTTAACTCAACCAATCTTTTTAGGATGGCATGGGAATTCATGTTCAAATGGCAAGCAACAGATAAAGATGAACTGTTTTAAACCGTAAGAACTTTATAATTAATGAACATTAAATTAAAAACTTTCTGTATTTAAAATAATTAGGAAATAGAATCCTATCTGACCAACGCTATTTATTAATTAGTTATAATTTTATTTAATGTATTTCTTTTGTAAAATCATTTCCATTTATTTATTTATTTGTTCTTTAAGTTTTATTATGATTTCTGTTTTTCATTAAACTAGTTATATAAATATTAAACTTAAGTCGGGCGTGAATAGCTATATAGATTTGTAAAGTTATATTAGGGGAGGGTAATCTTAGGTTATTCATTTCGTAGTTGAATTAGGTCAATGGATTGGATATATTGGGGTAATTAGTAGATGTAGTATGAGATTCGCTATGGGCAGAATTGCTATTATGCGCCGCACACTTCCGTTTTGCCTATGAAAGGGATATAAGACGTAAAACGCTGTTTCTTTCGATGGAGTTTTTTTTTTATTGCTCTTCTTGTCTGATAGATGTAATATTCCTATCTGATGAGAAGCAGTTTCTTCTCTTAACCTAATTGTGCTGCCGTATTCACATTACATTGAACACATCGATATATCAGATGGATTGAAGTTTGGTTTGACTGCAAACCTTTGGCCTAAGGTTAAACAAGGATTGAATATTTTCTTTTCAAATGCAAATCTATGTAGTCTATTCATACTCGACACTCTAAATAAAGATACATTAAATTTAAGTTGGGTATAGATGCTTGCATGGGTTCGTTACTGGTTGATTATGTTTTTGGTTTTCATATTCGATCAAAATATATATAGACATTAGGAAAATACTGATACCTTACGGTGAGTATCTAAAATGTATTTATTCAGATGTCTTTTAAGTTATTGGTGTTAATGCAAGCATCTTTGGTGAATGCTATTGGGTTACTTATAAATTTCCCTCTGCAATTGACAGTATCAATGATTTTGTATTTTGATCGTTTATGTTTATTTTGGAATGTTTTTGACTGTGGAATCTATGTAACCGATCTATACTCAACATTTTTAAACAAATCTGTGTGAACTAATAATAGTATAAAATTTAAAATGTAAATTAAAAATCTAAAATAAAAGTAAAAATAATGTTAAATGTTAAAGTAAACATATTAAAATTAAATGTTAAATCTTATATATATATATATGTGCGTAAATAAATTTTTGTATGTTAATTACTGGCAGTGGCTTATTTTATTTATTTTTTAATATTGAAATATAATTAGATAAGATATTATATTATTAAATCTCTGCTACTCCCTGAGCTAGTGACATGGGCTAATGACTGGAATCAAAATTTAAGAAAAAAAAAATTTTTTTTAACTGACGTATCTGCCTACTTTATAAATTTTTCTAGGTTCAAATGCCTAGATGGCGCCCTGTAGTGCAGATGATGGTAAGCTGCTATTCACCAGATCGTTACAATATATATATATTATAATTTAATGTTTATATTTCTTCAAAGCAATATCTGTAATTATATAACTGAATATTTATAAATACAGTAATCAGATACATTTTAAAATTTTTATCCACTTAGGATCGCTTTTGACTATCCTCATAGTCTTTGTCAACTAAAAATTTGTAAGGCTATATATATATATTGAACTGAATTGATTTCCAATTCAATGGTTTTATTATTAATGTTAAAATTGCTTATTATTATTTAATAAAAAAAAAAGTACTTGTATTAAAACATATACTCGGTTATATTTAAATAGGGCATTTTAATTTTTGTTTATAGAATTGATTTATATTTAAAATAGTTTACTTTCACTACTTTTTTTATAAAATTGATTTAAAAATACTTTACTTTCACCACCTGTTTTAATCAATTTGATTAAAAAACAGGTAAGCTCGCTAATTATATATTCCTGTTATTTTTATTTTAATCATTTTTAAAATTAATTCTAAAAAAAATGGAGGTTTAATTGTGTTGTTGTTTTTGTTTCAATAATCCCTGGATGGAATTCTTAAATTAGATTGAGTAGGAAATTAATATTTGCCCTGCCTGAGATATAGAATTGGGGACTAATGAAAGTTTTTTGCGGGAAATGTAGCGAGGAGAGGATAGCCTGCCAAATTTTTAGATAGAGAAGATTCAGCAAGAGGATACACACTTGGATTAAGGCCTGCAGAGAGTCATACCATTTTGAGTAGCAGTTCAGACATTTAATTCCTGCTAAAAACTTAAATAATTATTGACAAACTTCGTTACTGTGCAAGATGTCAAAATTTACCGCTATGAGTTTTGCTATCATTAGAATGTCTTGCTAATTTAAACAAAGGATGGACCCACACCTACCAACTCTCCTTCAGTCATGCCATGAGCCTCTAAAATAAACATTGCCTCTACCTTGCCACTGTTAAAAGACCTGAAAATGGACTAAAGATAAACATGTGCACTCCATGCGAACTGTGCTTTGTCGTACGATGAAATTTTCTTTTATTCTTTCCAGGGTAAATTTTTTTCATTAAATCTCCACTCAATCTAATAAACCTGTAATCTAAATTAATATTTAACTTCATATTGGTTAGCTATATTTATATTCTTTTGTTGTACTTTGCCGTGTGTCTTGGAATCTTAGTTTTAAGATTTTAAGTTTGCTTTCAGTTGTCTATTGGAGAGTGATGTGTGAGTTTTTCTATTTTATGCCTTCTTTTACTAAATGCTTTGGCAGTTGTGTATATTTTGCAAGATTACCTGTAATTATTTTAGTAGCCTGAATTAATTTTAAATACTGTGGTTGCACTTTTGCAAAGCACCAAATCTTTTGGCTGGTGACTTTATTTTCATAATCTTCATTTCTTATCTCTCTGAAAGTGGAAACTATAATTGTTTTTGCTTTGTAATTTTATAAATAGCCAGCAGAAACATAATATTTATCCCTTTTGTAAATTACAGGTGAGAGAGACTTTCGCTGTTAAAGCATTTATAGCTTTCATATTTTCATACTCATGTGCACTCTCCGATAGATTTATTTTGTATTTACGTGTATCATTTAAAATTTATCAGAGCATGTACTCAGAACTTGTGTTGGAAATATATTTTTTATTATAATTATCGGTAATTCATTTCTTTAAATGCTGGGGCAGACGTAACTGATTTTCTAATGGTTTACTTGTCTTCTATTGAGACCATTAATTCTTAGATTAGTTTTTCCAATCGTTTGGTTGGGGAGTTGCCAGTTTTACTTGTTTGTTTTCTATTCATTCTGAAGCATATTTGTCATGGTTCTTGGGGTAAATCAATCATCTTTGCTTTGAACGTAGTTTTAAGATTCAGCTTCTCCTAGCATATGACATTTTGGGTCCCAACACATTTGTTTTTGGGGTCTAGAAAAGCTCGCTGGTGCTGGTTTCATTGATTTATTTCAAGAACGTATTGTTTTCACACCTGTGAGTAGGAAAACCAACAGTTGGTGACTTCTCTTCTGCTGAATGAAATTGCTTTCTCCCTGTAGAACTTGTTATTAGAGAGTCGGTAAGTCTGCTAGAGTAATATGTTTAGTCGTTCTAGTACATGCCTGAAATAACCCTATTGATTTTCATGTAAACTTTTCTTACAAATTGTTTTGCTTTTAAATAAAAGTTTAAAATTTGTTTAAACTTAATTTGGCTGATGTTTGTTTTGTTCTTTTATTCTCAACTGTCTAAACAATATTTAGGATATCTTGTTTCTCCCTGAGTTTAGTCCGGTGCCTTCAGGTTCGCATATCCTGTCCACCCTTAAAATAAATGTCTAGATCCAATTTTCGCACTAGTGGCACCTCAATGGTCAGTATATGCGAATCATAAAGTTTTCTTCCATTACATATATATTAATTTTTAGCACATCAACATGGGGCTTCGAGTTTTCAAGCCCATGTGAGCTTTTGTTTAGACGGTTGAGAAAGATTTAAGGTGTAAGAGGCAAGATATAGTAGGCAGAGATCAGTTTGTGTTGGTTATGTCATGTATTGTTAGAGCAGTTTGGTAGAACTGGGTTTTGTTTTTTTCATAGGACATAAATAATAAATAGAGTTTTTTTTGTTGTTGTTGTTGTTGTTTAAAAAAAAATCATTCGGAGTTAATTTTCGAATTTAAAAGTAGTAAAAACAGTTCATTGTCTTCTTGCATATAAATAAATAGCATTTTATTTGCTTTGAGATTTTTTGTAAAAAAAAAAAAAGTTAGTATAGCGAGTTAGCCTTGTGTAAAAATGGAAGGTAAAGAAGAAGGTGACAGGGTGGCAGGTTTGAAAGAGAGCCCTGTTTCATTTAAATACCCCCAGATAGTAAAAAAAGAAGAGAGCGAGACACAGATGATGATAAAGTTGTTAATAGAAATGAAACAAAGTCAGCAAGCCAGGCTGAAAGAAATATGACAAGAGTTGCTAGAAATGAAACAAAGTCAGCAAGCCGGGATGAAAGAAATACGACAAAAGTTCCTGGAAATGAAACAAAGTATAGCAAAACAAAATATAGAAATAAAACAGAGTCAACAAACAATACTGGAGGGGCTGAGAGCAGAAATGAGAAGAGAAATGACAGAAAGAGTAGAAGAGAGTCAGGAAGTAGAAAAAGTGGTCATAAAAGATATAGAAATTGAAGTAGCACAGGATAGTACTAGGACAGAGAGGGTGGAAATAAAGTTTGAGATAAGTAGAGAGTGGAGAGAGATAGATAGTGTGGTGGAGAAAAAAGATCTTGGAGACAGTTATAAGTTAGGGGATGAAAGCAGTGTAAAAGAGGTACATCACAAGGTTAAAAATGAGTTGAGTAAAATAACTGTTAGTTGTGAACAGGGATTTAAACTAAGAAGAGAGTTAAGGAAAAGTTTTCGGAATATGATTTTAAGGCAAAAGTAAAAGCCATTTATAAAGCAACTGTACGCAAGTCACGTAAAAGGTCTGTAGGAAATGAAATTTTGCCATTTACTAGTGTTGATATGATCAAAAATAAAGTGGAAAAAGAGGAAGAATTTGGAAGTTTCTTTAAGAAAAATGTTCAGGTATATATGCTAGAAAGCAGAACAGAATGAGAAAGAGACGAGATAAAATTTTATAAGCTAAAAAACGACAAGTGGTTGAAAGTAGACCATGTCTGGAAGTTAGTAATAAGAGTAAAAGAACTGCCGAACAAAAGCTAAAGATTCAGCTTTTAGCAATTGGACGAATTGTTTTAAAACAAAAAAAAAAAAAGATTTTGTTCTTGATTTATGAGAATGGATAAATGTTTGAAACGAAATAATGTTTTGGTTTTTCATGAGTGTGAAGCAAACGCTCAGCCATATTCCTAGGGGTAGTTTTTGAAATGTTTATAGTTTAAAAGGAGAAAAAAATGTGCAGGAATGTTTTTTTTTTTTTTGATCGCGTGTTGAGGCACTTGAAGCGGATTGATTTCCAATACAATGGTTTTATTACTAATGTTAAAATTGCTTATTATTATTTAATAATAAAAAAAAAGTACTTGTATTAAAACATATACTCGGTTATATTTAAATAGGGCATTTTAATTTTTGTTTATAGAATTCATTTATATTTAACATAGTTTACTTTCACTACTTTGTTTATAAAATTGATTTAAAAATACTTTACTTTCACCGCCTGTTTTAATCAATTTGATTAAAAAACAGGTAAGCTCACTAATTATATATTCCTGTTATTTTTATTTTAATCATTTTTAAAGTTAATTCTAAAAAAAAAGATCGGAGGTTTAATTGTGTTGTTGTTTTTGTTTCAATAATACCTGGATGGAATTCTTAAATTAGATTGAGCAGGAAATTAATATTTGCCCTGCCTGAGATATAGAATTAAAGACTAATGAAAGTTTTTCCCGCGAAATGTAGCAAGGAGAGGATAGCCTGCCAAATTTTTAGATAGAGGAGATTCAGTAAGAGGATGCACACTTGGATTAAGGCCTGCAGAGAGTCATACCATTTTGAGTAGCAGTTCGGATGTTTAATTCCTGCTAAAAACTTAAATAATTATTGATAAACTTTGTTACTGTGTAAGATGTCAAAATTTACCACTATGAGTTTTGCCATCATTAGAATGTCTTGCTAATTTAAACAAAGGATGACCCATGCCTACCAACTCTCTTTCAGTCATGCCATAAGCCTCTAAAATAAACATTGCCTCTACCTTGCCGCTGTCAAAGGACCTGAAAATGGACTAAAGATAAACGTGCGCACTCCATGCGAACTGTGCTTTGTCGTAAGATGAAATTTTCATTTATTCTTTCCAGGGTAAATTTCTTTTCATTAAATCTCTGCTCAATCTAATAAACCTGTAATCTAAATTAATATTTAACTTCATATTGGTTAGCTATATTTATTCTCTTTTGTTGTACTTTGCCGTGTGTCTTGGAATCTTAGTTTTAAGATTCCAAGTTTGCTTTCAGTTGTTGTTTATTTGAGAGTGAGATGTGAGTTTTCCTATTCTATGCTTTCTTTTACTAAATGTTTTGGCAATCACATATATTTTTCAAGCTTATCTGTAATTATTTTAGTAGCCCAAATTAATTTTAAATATTGTGTTTGTGCTTTTGTAAATCACCAAATCTTTGGCTGGGGACTTTATTTTCACAGTCTTCATTTCTTATCTCTCTGAAAGTGGAAACTATAATTGTTTTTGCTTTGTAATTTTATAAATATCCAGCAGAAAGATAATATTTATCCTTTTTGTAAATTACAGGTGAGAGAGACTTTTGCTGCTAAAGCATTTTTATAGCTTTCATATTTTCATACTCATGTGCACTCTCCGATAGATTTATTTTGTATTTATGTGTATCATTTAAAATTTATCAGAGCATGTACTCAGAACTTGTGTCATAAATATATTTTTTTATTATAATTATTGGTAATTCATTTCTTTAAATGCTGAGGCAGACATAACCAATTTTTTAATGGTTTACTTGTCTCCTATTGAGACCATTAATTCTTAGATTAGTTTTGCCAATCGTTTGGTTGGGGAGTCACCAGTTTTACTTGTTTGTTTTCCATTCATTCTGAATCATATTTGCCATGGTTCTTGGGGTAAATCAATCATATTTGCTTTGAATGTAGTTTTAAGATGCAGCTTCTACTAACATATGACATTTTGGGTCCTGACACATTTGTTTTTGGGGTCTAGAAAAGCTCGCTGGTGCTGGTTTCATTGATTTATTTCAAGAACGTATTGTTTTCATACCTGTGAATAGGAAAACCAACAGTTAGGTGACTTCTCTTCTGCTGAATGAAATTGCTTCTTCCCTGTAGAACTCATTATTAGAGGGTCGGTAAGTCTGCTAAAGCAATATGTTTAGTCGTTCTAGTACACGCCTGAAATAACCCTATTGATTTTCATGTAAAATTTTCTTACAAATTGTTTTGCTTTTAAATAAAAGTTTAAAATTTGTTTAAACTAAATTTGGCTGATGTTTGTCTTTGTGCTTTTATTCTCAACTGTCTAAACAATATTTAGGATATCTTGTTTCTCCCTGAGTTTAGTCCGATGCTTTCAGGTTCGCATATCCTGTCCACCCTTAAAATAAATGTCTAGTTCCAATTTTCGGACTAGTGGCACACCAGTGGTCAGTATATGCGAATTTTAAAGCTTTCTCCGATTACAATATATGTATAAAGGACATAAATATATATATAAAGGACATGTATATATAAATTTAAGTTTGATCTTGAAAGTATTAAGATTTTTTTTGAAGAGAGAAACCATAATAAAAGAAAAATTAAGAAAGCAATTTTCATAAATAGAAATAAAACGAATATAATTAATATACTAGCTGTCAACATTAAAATTCAGAATTTCTGGGATTTGAGTTGAAATAATGCTTAAAGCTAAATGGGATAATTAGTAACCATTAGAAAACAACAGTATCACAATAAGGATAGTAATCAATATTTCTCACTGCTGTCAATGCAACCTTCTTACCTTTTAATAGCAAGAATATATAGATAGATAGATAGATAGATAGATAGATAGATAGATAGATAGATAGATAGATAGATAGATAGATAGATAGATAGATAGATAGATAGATAGATAGATAGATAGATAGATAGATAGATAGATAGATAGATAGATAGATAGATAAATAGATAGATAGATAGATAGATGGATGGATGGATGGATAGATAGATGGATGGATGGATGGATGGATGGATGGATGGATGGATAGATAGATAGATAGAGAGAGAGCGAGACAGAGAGAGACACACACACACAGAGAGAGAAAATGATTTAATGATATTATCTAATGATAATACATAATCATATTGGGAATTGTGTTTAAACCAATCTTCAGCACAGACATGATAGCCAGAATTGTAATATTTTTATTCACTTAGACAAATTTTAATTTTTTTTTTATATGTCATAGCATCGGCTGGGAGGCGAACCCACAAACGTCTGCAACCAACTACTTGCTTGCAAAGCGGATGTGATAACGTCTTGGCTAACAACGCTTTTAATTTGGCTGAGAATTTTCTATACTTTTACACTAATTGCAAATTGATGCAGAAGGTATCTAGGAATTTATTTATAAAATAATAATAAAGCCCAGAAAATCCAGATCTTGATTATAAACTTCATTCACTAGCAGAGTGAAAGCCTAATCACATACCCAGAAAATCATCACTTATTCTATCAACTAAAAACTCAATTTATTCCAATAAATATTTAGTTTTATTTTAACAAGCTTACCATATATTAATATTAATATTTTAATATTAATATTTTGTTTTAAGTTTCATATTTTATTATTTTCAATCTTTTTTTTTTTAGCGTTTTTCTCTGCATTGTTTTGTCTAATATAAATTTTTTTGTTTATTTGAATTAACATAAAAATCTAAAATAATATAAAAATAACTCTGTATATTCTGTCTTGCATTTTCATAGAACATTTTGTTACAATAGTCTTTATTTCATTTTATAAAACATAGTCTTATAAAGCAAACATTGCAAGAGATACATTTAGAAAAATAATATGTAAGTAACAGCAAGAAAGAATGAAAAAAAGTAATAAATATAAAAATAAAATAGCTATATAATTATAAACAATAAAAAGGTAAAAACTTACTGAAGATGATTTAAGTGTATATAAAAAATGTGATAACCAATGAATAATTGTTATTTTTTGAAAATATAAAAAGTATTGATAAAAAGGGCACCAGTTAGTTATGAATTGATGAAATAAATAAGAACATGACTCATGCATTTCCTTATTACAAAAACTTATTACTGACATTGGTATATAAGTGATAAAATACATTTTCTCTAAACTAAGTTATTAATATATAATTGCGATGACACATATTCAGTATTTGTCTGAAGGTTTGTAATGATGGTATATCATAAGATGTGATATGTTGGACTATTTCCATCATTTATAACTGTATGTTGAATGTATCGAAAATTTTAAACTTTATTTAAACTTTCCAAATACAAACAACTTCTTAGTAATAACACACAAACCTGTATTGTCTTTGTATTTGGAAAGTTTAAATAAAGTTTAAAATTTTCTATACATTCAACATTTACTCATAAATGATGGAAATAGTCCAACATATCACATCTTACATATTCAGTGATTTTTTTCGTTGATGTGATGCAATACTGTAGCAAGATAATTGATTTAAAAAAAATGCAATTCCACATATTATTTATTAGTTAGAGTTTAATCACTCAAAGTTTTCTACATAAGAAAATAATAGCATGCATTTATATAAAAATACATGAGCATGCAACTGAACATAAATTATTAAATTAATAAAACAATGCATAATTATTTATGCAATACTAACTAAGAAGTCAATATTTTAATATAAAAATAAAATGCATGTTTTACCGTTACGTTCTTAAATATTATTAGTTATTAATTTATCACGAATACATTTATAATTACTTTGTTGATTACAAAATATTTTTTTCAGGTCATTACTTGAAAAATTTTGTCGTTATTAATGCTATATTTTCTTCAATACATAAAACCTATTTTCACTATTTCTTAAACAAATTTTTATTATTGATAATAAACTAAAATTTTGATTGTAATAATTAAATAAATATATTAGATCCCAATATTATATATCATGTTCATAGTTTCAGTAATTTATAATCGGAAGAGGATTAACTAAAATAAAAATTATTAAAAAAGATACTTGATTTTTCTTATCTTTTATATTTTTAGGTCACATTCCGTATACAGCATTAACACACACTTATATATATATGTATGTATAGTTTCGACAAATATATAAACTGTGAGTGTAAAAATACGTTATAATACAATTTTCTATTATTTACAAATCGATATACACAACAAGGCTTAGAACCAATTGTTGTAATATATAAGCATCTACTGGGTGTCAGTTTATTTTATGTATTTATTTGTATTTTATAAATATTCTTTTTTAAAAGTGGCTGTATAAAAGTTGTTTTGGATTTTATAAAGTTGTTCTTATATTTTATGTTTTGAAATGTCGTGAGAAGTTGTATAGGAATTGCCCAACATTCTGTTGTTTTTTCAAGAAATTTGGATAATTCCTGTAGAATTTTTCATGAAAAATCATGAGAATGATGCTATTTGGCAATAATGTTGATCTTCTTTGTTATATGAGTAAGTAATAAATCTCTTATAAAGAGTAATACGTTGAAAGTAAGTATTTAATAATGTTTATTCTTTATGTTGTGTGATAACAAAATTGTACCAGTATTTTATAAAAAAAAAATAATTTTATCCATGAAGAGTAACAATTTTAATATTAATATAATTGACGTTGTAACATTTTTAAATGTTTATCTTTGATTAATTGTTAATAGAGCAAAATATGATTTTTAGATAAATATGGAGCAAAATGTTGATATAAAATATAAAATATGTAGATATATTTGTAATAAAACACAGCCTTACCATACTGATATAATATAGAAAATGACTGAGCTCCCTCTATTAATGAATAACTATACAACTCTGACATCTTGACATTACCAAACTATAAATAAATTTAATAAACCATATACTTTTTGTGCTATTGTTAATAATAATCTTAATTTTATGACTATGTTGAAAATTTGAGAATGAACCGAATATTTAAACCAGATGTTAATTTGGTACTACTAATTATGTCTGAACCTACCCTGGAACCTCTCTGTAGAGTGCCAAAGCATGAAACCATGGTCAGAGGTTTGGGGAGGGGTTCCTGACAGAGATATTTTAAGTGCTGGTTCTGGCTAAGCATTTATCACAAAGTTTGTAGAGGAATTGGCAATCCTCATTGTTTATAACTTACAAGCTTAAGAGATAGGGTCATGTGATCTACAACTCTTATTTTGACTAATATAATTAATTATTCCAAAAAATGGTAAGGCTGAGTTTTATTTAATATTTAATACATGTAATTATTTACTTTATAAATAGAATGATTGGAACTCAGGATCTTTTAGTCTATTCATCCTCCACTCTATTTCAAGTAACCCATTCACATGACTACATACATGCAAAAAAGATACATGATCCTAAATATATGCGTTTCATGCAGAGTCAGCACTCATCAGTTAGATTGGATTATAATCTCCCACATATATAGTCCTCACTTTATATTAAGATAGCAAATCTTCAAACTTTAATGGACAGTTTTCAATTTTTTATCCTTTCAACAATTCAACTATCCATTTTATTGAAAACCAGTGATGAAACATTCAAACCTTTGTTGGATTTGAAATAATAGTCCTATCAATGTAATCATTACATCAATATAATCCCTCATATTACTTGACATTATGTATCCATATATATTAATAGAAAAGGGATGGGATGAACTTATACTAAGATGCAATCTATTTTCCCAGCAATATTTAATTCTAAGGCAATATGTAATTTTTTTATACTGAATGTTTCTTATTTTCTAAATTAATGATCAACACAAAACTTATTAAAAGTAATATACAACATTCATCCTTTTTTAAATTTATTTCAATTCTATAATTAATAGTAAAATGTTATTAAACAGGCAAAACTCCCCATACAGTAGTGCTACCTGTGCCAACCAGAGTAATCAATGGATGCCAGAAGGCTTGTTCATAAAATCCCCATCTAGTGCCTACTCATCCAATATCCCCAAAATAGTTTCTGGTTTGTGGCCTACATCAATGAGGAGCCTTGGATCTGAGAGCACTGCACCTAGATCTTAGAATCTAATGCAACCCTCCAGCAGCCACCTTTTATCTCTACTTGACTACAAAACTATGAGAATGAAATTGAAAACACAATAATATTTTTAATCTAAACTCAATAGCTTATACAGTCATACAGGTCTGAACTCAGTTCAGCACTCATAGATTTTAATGTCTTTGGCTCTTTAACAACCATAGCCACCTCTATGCTATTAGGCAGGATTGGTATTAAACCACTAAACATCACATGGTAACCATCTCTTTTGCTAGCACATAACTGTTATTAAACAGTCAAAACTCTCTGTACAGTAGTGCCTCCCTGTGCCAACCACAGTAATATAGCATAAGAGATAGTGATCATGTGATGTTTAGTGGTTTAACACCAATCCTGCCTAATAGGATAGTAGTGGCTATGGTTGTTAAAGAGCCAAAGGCACCAAAATGTATGGGTGCTGAACTGAGTTCACACCCATATGACTATATAAGCTATTGAGCTTAGATTTAAAATATTATTGTGTTTTCAATTTCATTTTCATAGTTTTGTAGTTAAGTAGAGATAAAAGGTGGCTGCTGGAGGGTTGCATTAGATCCTAAGATCTAGGTGTATTGCTCTCAGATCCAAAGCTCCTCACTGACAAAGGTCACAAGCCAGAAACTAGTCTGGGGATATTGGATGAGTAAGCACTAGATGGGGATATTATGCACAAGCCTTCTGGAATCCATTAATTAGTCTGCTTAGCACAGGATGGCACTACTGTATGGAGAGTTTTGCCTGTTTAATAACAGTTATGTACTAGCATAAGAGATGGTGATCATGTGATGTTTAGTGGTTTAATAGCAAAATGGTATGTAAATATTTTATTCACTTCTAGATTTTAACATGACTGGCCTACAAAGTTTATTATCATTAATGATAAGAAGTAGATAATCTATTATATTTTCTTAAATTTGTTAATGTTAAAGCACTGAATTTATGTAGTTATTCACAGCCAGAGAATTTAGTCAATGTTTATTTTATTTCAGACAAGGTAAGGCTGCTCTTTATTTAATAGTTATAATTATTAACTTCAAAATTGATTATTGACACAAAAATTGGTTAAAGTGAAATACAGTCTCCATCTGTTGAATAATTAATTATGCTTTTATAATTAATAATACCATATTAACTTCTGGCATACATATTATATTCACACTTAAACTCTCAACACAACACAGTTGGAAAACTGAGCACAACACAGTTGGAAAACTGAGATTATTATTTATGAAAGGTCAAGAAGTAGGCAATCTGTTAGATATCATTACAATGGTCAAATTATATAGTTATTCACAGGTAGAAGGAACTTAGTCAACTTCTATTCTTATATTAATAACTTCAAATAATCTTTTGCAAAAAAACTTTTATGTTAAATTTACTATGAAAGACTGATGGTTTATTTAAAAAGTGACTAATCATTTGTATAGTAACTTGCCATTGTTAGTCAATTTTCTTTTCAGATAAAAAATTTTGAATGTTTTTTTTTTAATTTTTACTTATTCAAATCAGTATTTGTAAGGAAATAATACTGAAATGTCACAGTTATTATTATGGTTATGTGTAATATCAGATATAACTCACATTTATTTTCTTAATACACCAATCATTTTCATAAGGACAGTAGTGTTGTCCAAGGAACAGGGATATAACTATATATTATGTAAATAGATTATGTTGTATTTAAATTAACGAATTAAAGGGGGGGGGGGAGACCAATGAAACAACATTATTACTTATAATATTTTTGTCTGAAAAATATACTGGAATGAGAAATAATATAAAAGGATATAAAAATAAGGTTGTTCTGCTACATAGCTATGCATAATACTTATAATATGCTTAAACCATAGTTACATGAAGTAATGAACAAAAAACTTGAGAAAAAGAATCTACAATTAGTAGGGAAACAGTTTCATGTTAATTTTTTAAAAAATTACAAATGACAAACATCAATAACTACTTTATTTTTTATATCAGATTAAGAGAAATAGTTAAAATTATAAGCAAACTTTTTACAATATTAAACCTATCTATAATCAAAAGCTATGAAAAAATAAAAATATAAGTAATGTTAATGTGGTAGTGAGTATTAAAATAATTTTAATGTCTGTATACAGATATCAACTTTTTTTCAAAAACATTTCATTATATATCCTTCATATATCAAAATGATATAATATATAAAGTCTTTAATTACTCTATAAACTATTGACAAGATGTACTGATGGAAATAACTTAAGTTAACTAACTAAAAATACTACAAGATAACCTGAAAGCACATCTGAAAATCAAATGAAAATTATTTCTTTTAACTACAATTTTATTGATTTTTAATGTGAATTTAGATAAATTGCATTATGACGCAGTCATTATTAAAAGCCCTCAAAAGATTATGTTTAATATAGTAATTCTGATTTTTTTATGTATTATTATAGGAATATAAAATAATGTTTAATAATATTTTGTTAATACAATAATTAATTTTGGTTATCAATATTCAAATGAGAAATCTAATAAATTTTGAGTGATATTCATTCAAATAAAAATATTTTAAAAATACAACTTTTTCAAAAAGCTATTGAGAATTCAAATTTCGATTAAAATCCAGTAATTCCAGACCTATGGTTCTAGAAGCAGGTGACATTTTTATAATAATCAAAATATCTAATTATAATCAAAAGTATAAATCAATGTCAATTATATATTATTTCTTAGAGAGATTTTTATAATTTTCTGTTATATTTTTAAAGTTAACTTTTAAATAATTCTTATATCACACTTTTTCAATTGTATTTTATTCGTTTAATATAAGTTTCGCTGACAAATCTTAAACACTACAAAATTATATAACTTTTTTTTATATTTTTATTACCTTAATAAATGACTTTTGGCTTATATATAAAATTATAATGTTTGCTAAAAAAGTTAATTATATAGGTCTATTGTTCAAAACTTATTATTCATAAATGTCTATAAAATAGAATATAAAATATATTTTATCTTAAAAACTATATAAATAATAGTTATAAAGTTTTGAGTTAGAAAATATTTAACACAGTAGCAATTTTCTCCATACAATATTATCATCTAGTGCAAGTCATATTAATCAATGGATGCTAGAAAGCAAATGAATCGAAATCCGTTTCTAGTGAATATCCATCCAATGTTCCGAAACTAAGATTTATTGAATACTGTGGTTTGAAATAAGTGGTAATGGAAAGGACAAATGAATATGAGTTGCCATTATGCTTTGGATTTGTAGATTATGAAAAGCCATTTGTTTCTATAGACATTTCTTCAGTGATTAAAGCATTGGATCATCAAGGAATAGATCCAGGATATTGTCATATTTTAAAGAATATTTATAAAAATGCAACAGCAACAATTAGATTACATAATGATACTGGGAAAGTCAATATCAAGAAGGGTGTAAGACAGGGTGACTTTATCTTTCCAAACTTTTTACAGCAGTGCTGCAAGAAGCTAAAGGAGTAAAAGTAAATGGAGATTATTTAAGTTATTTAGATTTTGCAGGTGATGAAGTTGTTTTTGCAAATAATGCTTTAGAGTTGCATGAAATGTTGCAGGAGTTATCAGATGAAAGTAGGAATGTAGGACTAAAGATAAATATTAAAAAGACTAAAGTAATGTTTAATGGATTTTTTCAAAATATGAAAATAAAGATTGATTATGATGAGTTAGAAGAAGTTAACAGTTACAAATACTTTTGTCAGATTATTAATACAGATGGTAACATAATGGATGAGATTAATCATAGAATTAAACTTGGTTGGAGTGCTTTTGGTAGAAATATCTTGATACTAAAAGGAAATATGTCTATGTGTTTGAAAAGAAAGGTTTTTAATAAATGTGTTTTACCAGTTCTTACTTATGGATCTGATACTTGGAAACTTAATAGAAGAGCAATACAGAGACTTCAGACCACTCATAGAAGTATGGAGAGATTCATGTTGGGGGTAACAAGAAGAGATCAAAAATGCAATATATGGCTTAAGAGAACAAACAGGTGTTATTGACCTCATTCAAAAAAATAAAAGATCAAAGTGAAGTTGGACTGGACATATTGCTAGAAGAGATGATAATGGATGGACAATTGAAATCTTAAACTGGATTCCAAGAGATTGTAAAAGACCCAGAAAGAGACCATATGTGATATGGATGGATGAAAGAAGAAAGTGTGCAGGGGTGATGTGGAGAAAAGAAACTAAAGATCAGAGAAGATTGATTGAACTTGGAGAGACGTTCATCCTGCAGTGGATTGATAATGGTTGATGATGATGATGATGATGGCATAGAAAAGGTTGTCACTGTGTAATCAGATTGTGCAGATATAAGAAATGATGATGATATGGAATTATAGAAATTGTTTATTAGTGAACTCATATTATGTTTATTGTGATAAACTTGTTGAGCAGCTTTTATATATATATAATTTTTAATATAGTAATGGATTTGAACTCAGACTTTCACATGACCCTCAACTCTCCATACCATCTCATATTGCTGATCCACCTGATCATACACATGTTGAAAAGATAAATAATCACCAATATATGTATTTCATGCTAATCCAGCAATCATCAGTTGATCCAGATTACTATCTTCACACATATATACAATCAGTGCTCAGATTTATATTAAGATAGCCAATCTTCATACTTGAATGGACAGATTTCAAACTACTCCAACCTACAACTCTTCAGCCATCTATTTCATTGAAAATCTGATGATGGAACATTAAATGTTAGTGCCAAGTTTCTCATCCTAATGTTCCAACATCAGATTTTGAATGAAATGGATGGCTAAAGAGTTGTGGGTGGGAGTAGTTTGAAGCCTGTCCATTAAAGTATGAAGACTGGCTATCTTAATATAAAGCTGAGCACTGATTGTATATATGTTTGAAGATAGTAATCTGGACGAATTGATGATTGTTGGATTAGCATGAAATACGTATATTGGTGATTATTTATCTTTTCAACATGCGTATGATCAGGTGGATCAGCAATATGAGATGGCATGGAGAGTTTAGGGTCATGTGAAAGTCTGAGTCTGAATCCCTTATATTTTACATTATATAGGTGCAGGTGTGTGTAAGACTGTACAGAGTATTAATTTAATATAGTAATGTAAGTTCAACATCTTTATTTTCACTTTCACTTTGAAATGTGTCTATTTTCAAAAAAGTTCAGTAAAGAAACAGCTATGACATGTAATTAGAATTGATCAATTTAAAGTAATGTTTTATAAGTATATAAAACATTTTGTGATTTGTATATTAAATTTTTGGCATCTTATTTTGTTATTGCTAATTTTTTTTTACATTCGACATTCTTTTATTCCACTGTTCTATAAATAAATTAGATGTTTGTTTTTTTTTTTGTATTTCTTATCTCCTACTTGTGAAGTTTGCTGAATTAGTAAGTTATCAAAATAATGATTTATTAAGTTATCAAAATAATAATAACAATAATAATTAATTTGACACATAACTAAATGTTACCGTTTTACATAAAAATATCACTTGAGACATTATTATGATTTTGATTTATTATGTTCAAAAATTTAATAAAAATGTAAAACAATGAATGCAAATTTGTTATGTAGATAAATATATATTTAATAAAATGCGCTTTCTTAACCTAAAAAAAATATTGATTAATCGATCATAACAATACATCATATATGGAACTGTTTTGAGAAAGTGTGTGTGTGTGTGTTGTTTTTTTTTAAAAAAATATGACAAATACTAATAATTTAGCAATGGTGATTTAAATTGGCAATAAGTTTATACAGAACTTTTGTAATAATGGTAACTGGCTTACCATCTAGATTCATACCTTTAACTTATGTTTCCAAAGTATTTTTGTATTCAAATTTAGTTTTTGGATTCTAATCTATTTTTAAGAAATAATGCATAATAGTTAAAAATATATTTTATAAAAGTTTTTTTTCAGTTGCTTCATAATATTTTTATTATATAAATATGACTAATATTTCGTATGAATATTACTAAGACTAATAAATGTGACTAATATTTTGTGTACAACACAAAACTTTCCAAAATATATCTCTAAAATAATAAAACAAATTTAATTAATATATATATATATGCTTTTATTTAAATGTAGAAATCAATATTTTTAATAATTCTGACACATTTTTATTACCGTTGCGCAAAAGTAAAAAAATATTATTTTCTATATTGTATTGTATAACATTTTAATTAAAATCATATTTAAATAAAAAAAAGAAGCTTTAAAAATAAATATAGTTTACATAACACATGTTTGTCACAATCAATTTTTCTTTTGACAATTTACATTTTAAAAAATTTATATCAATTTATTGCAACTTTAACTAAAAGTAAATAGGCTTATTTATGCGTTTCTTACCAAGTCAAATATAGAATGTTTTTCTTTTTTAAAAGTAAAATACAATTAACATCACATGATCACCATTTCCTATGCTGGCTTATAACTGTTATTAAACAAGAAAAACTCTCTACACGTATTGCCACTCAGTGCAAGTCTTCTGGCATCCATTGATTACTCTGGCTTGCACTGAGTGGCAATACTTATAGAGAGTTTACCTGTTTAAAATACAATTAATATCTAATATCTATGCATTTAATATTTTTTTAATGAAATACTGCTTTGGTTTACTTCATATTTTATACTTTTTGTAGATATTTTTTGATCATTTGTTTTTTTTTAACTTATGTTAATGGGTAATAAACTTCAATATATGTACGTAGTTTAAAGATTGTATAGAAATTATTGAAATAATCTTCGATATAGTATTACAATTTTAAAAAAGTTATACACTTTCTCCCAATCTGGAAAATACATATTTGCTTTGAATCTTCAAGATAAATTAACACAATCTATTCTCATATACTTTAGAGATATTAGCAATAAAATTGTTGCCAATATCTTATGCAGTATTTTATTTTCAAATGAGAGTTCTCATATGGCTGACATAATCTTCCATTGGTCAACGATTAATTGGAAATGGTCTTATTCTTTGAGGTATTGCTTTTATATTTATTGTTATTATCAGTTAATTATTGAATATATTAGCTGTTAAAACTTTTTAAAATAAAATTAGTTTAGTTTTTCCAACAAACTTTATTCTCTCTATGGATGTTTATATTTTGAATGCCTTATTGGTGTTTAATAAAATTTCTATTACCCGTGGATATATTAAGCATGGGGAACCTGGGACACCTGGGGATGTGACAACCATCATCATAAAATATACACAATATTAATAATAAAAAATCTTAAATAATGGATATAATGGAAAATATACCAAATCAAATTTATTTTAAAGAAAATTTATATAACATTTTAGAAAACAAAAAATTGAAAGAAATTATAACTTTTAGTGAGAAACAATGTTGGACATTTTAAAAAAGTGTTTAATATTTACTAGTATTATTTTTTTAAGATGTTTATCAGTTAATCTTGATTTTGCTTTTAACATAATGGCTCTCATTAAATAAAATGTCCCATTTATAAATACCAAATATGGTATCATATCTTCTAGGAAAACATGCCATGTTTAAAAAAAATCTTAAAACTTACTGCAGAAGATGATTTAATTTGTAATTTTATTATATTTATTTACAGTAATTTTTGTTTTATTATTTAATATGAGCCTTAAATATAAAAGTCAATAAATTTTACTCTTTTATATCTAGAACTCTGTTTATTTTTTTACATCATTTAATTCACCAGGATAACAGATATATTCAGATTCCTGGTGATTAAATAAAGTGGAGAAAAATATATCTGGATGTATTTTTCCAAACTTGAAGTTTTTATTCAAAAGCCTATTTAATGTACAGCTCATTATATAACTGAATTTCTTTTTAAAGTTTTAAATTGCTAACATTTAAATTGAAAGATAATGTCTATAAGAATTGCAGGATTAGTAGTTCTCTCTTTATTATTCATATTGGGAATAAATTTACTTTTATTTCCAAGAAGTTATATAATATTTCTCTGAACTTACATAAATGTTGTCACATGTAATAGAAGATAATAATGTCTTCAATAGATAGCATTTTATGTATACAAAATATCTAGTTCAAAAGACCATCCAATTTTACAGAAAGTCTAAAAGACAAATTTTAACTATATATTAAATTTAATAGTACTTAAATTTAAGATTTTTAATCTAAATTCATCATCATTTATCTTTTTCACATGTGTGTTTCCATGTGTATCAGTTGTTTGAGATTGATGAGGTAATGAATATAAAATGAAAATTCTAAATTTAAATTTCTCTATCTATTATAGTAAACATTCAGTATACTGAATGAATAAGTTAGTTATAGATATTAAATTGTGCAGACATAAAATTAAAACATTGTTTTTTACTCATAATCACTTTTTTTGAAATACAAAGATTAAAAGCTATCTAAGTTCAAATAGTATTTATTATTAAATAATAAAAATAATTCTTTTAAATTTTTTATTAAATTTTATATCTAGAAAAATTTGATTTACAAATATTTTTTATTAATTTCAAATTTGATTTGTTTTAAAGTGCATGTTTTACATAAATAAAGTGTTATAAAATCATTACCATCATTTATTCCACGATTTCTTTTTCTTGCTTTCTTCAATCTTAGTATTAATACATACTAGAAAAATTGTTTTCCTGTCTGCTTTTTTATATCCCACTACAAAAATTTTAATTTGGTTCTTCTGATGATATACATGACAATTATTTCTATTTCCTGCAAAAACTTAGTAAAAATTTAAATAAATAAATGTTTAGTTTCTCATGAGGTCATATTCCATTGCAGCATCAAATATGATAGTTCTTTGCAATTGTTATTCTACTATCTGG
This sequence comes from Epiperipatus broadwayi, assembly GCA_028023455.1. NCBI lineage: Eukaryota > Metazoa > Onychophora > Udeonychophora > Euonychophora > Peripatidae > Epiperipatus > Epiperipatus broadwayi. Next base: position 231,208 of record JAQFVV010012499.1, read on the forward strand.
TTCGACCACATAGGATTAATAACAATAAAAATTGTAATTACAAATATTTATTTTTCATATTGTATTGTAAAGTTATCTTTAGACCTAAACATGTGTAATGAGATATTTAGAATAATCTAATATTAATATTAAAGGGTAATGGTCACAACGAAATTCCTCTGAATAGTGCTTTCATTACAATACCTTCGTTTTTACATTAAAATAGGCAAAATTCTCTCCATACAGTAGTGCCACTCTAAGCAAGACAGAGTAATCAATAGATGCCAGGAGGCTTGAGCATAAAATCTCTATCTAGTGCATACTCATCCAATATCCCCAAACTAGTTTCTGGATTATGGCCTTAATCAGTGAGAAGCCTGGGATCTGAGAGCACTGCATCTAGATCTTGGAATCTAATGCAACCCTCCAGCACCCACGTTTTATCTCTACATAACTACAAAACTATGAAAATAAAATTGAAAATACACAGATATTTTCAATCTAAGCTCAATAGCTTATAAAGTCCTATGGGTCTGAACTCAGTTCAGCACCCATACATTTTGGTATCTTTGGCTCTTTTACAACCATAGTCACCACCTTCCTATAAGGCAGGATTGGTATTAAACATTAAAACACAAGCCTTCTGGAATCCATTGATTATTCTGTCTTGCTTAGAGTGGCACTACTGTATGGAGAGAGTTTTGCCTATTTTAACACCAGTTATGAGCAAGCATGAAAGATAGTGACATTTGTACAGTCAAGTTTTATATAAAAATAGGATTATGTACGATGATGATATCAAATATAAATGCTATCAATAAAAACAAATTAAAGTGTTCAATATAAATACCTTAAGCAGATAAATGATATGATTTATTTAATGTAAATTTCAAATAGTAATAAGCAAAAGATCTTTGTAAATTGGTCAAATGTGATTTAAAATATGTTTATTAAATTTGTAGTTGCAATAAATAGTAATGAAGTAACTATTATTTAAGTTATTGCATATTAATCAAAATAAAAAAGAACTTTATACAATCACAGACAGGGTTTAATCTTATATGTATGATGTGACAATATATGATTGAAAAAAACTTAATAATGTTTAAAGCTGGAAAACTAGTGAGCAGAATTCAATTGAAGACTATGAGAGAAAAATAATAAAAAATAAATATAATAGAGATAAAAAAATTGTATTTAATGCTTTTATTGACTATGCACTAAAAAAATAAAATAATTGTTTTTCCAACCGTGTTTAGATTTAACTTGAAATAAAAGCATTGGGGTTCAAGAAATTAATTATGTCAATCCTTTGTTATAAAAATTGTGATTGACTTAATTAATTTCTGAGTGTCCCGTGCTTTTATTTCAAGTTAAATCTAAAAACTTCAATTGTGGTTGAAGAATTATTTATTTTTTTTAGTGCATAATCAATAGAAGCATTTAATATAAAAAAATTCTCTATTATTTTTAATCTTTTACTATTGGTATAGTAAATGATAATATAAAACTATATCATATTTAAAATTGACTGGCCGCTTATAGTTGATGTGTATATGTATATACATTTGTTATATAATCTCTTTTTTTCGTAATGATTGGTATCCTAATATTAAGTTTACTATGGAAGTTGAAAATAGCAAATCACTTTCTTTTCAAGATGTTTTGATTGCAAGAAAATGTGATGACTCCTTATCAATATCAGTTTATAAAAAATTCACCCATACAAACAGATATATTCTCATCATCATCATCATGTACACATATTTTCTATGGCAAAAAATCTTTTGATGACAGCTTGTAGTTTGTCAGATAAAGAAAATCTTATTCAAGAAATAAAACTAATAAAAATATTCTACTTTCTAATGGTTACAATAAAACATCATATATAAAGTGTTACATAGCATTATACTAAAAAGAAAAAAAGAGGATAAAATTGGTAATTCAACTAGTTATAGAGTGTATTTACCTTATATTAAAAAAGTCACTGACAAAATCAGTAAAAGACTATCTAATTTTAGCATCTATTTTTTTCACAAACAAAAAATGGTGATTTTTCCCATGAACATAAATACAAGGTTGTTTTGGAATACCAGGGGGTTTATGAAATTCCATGCTTACATTGCTTGAAAAGTTATATAGGTCAGTCTAATAGATGGATTAATGAACATAAATGCATTTAATCAGAAATTATATACATCAGCTTTTACTTCACTCTTTTTAGAAATTAGTCACAAACCTGATTTTGATAATGCTAAAATACTTGCTAATTTGGAAAAGTATAATTTGAGAACTATGAATGGGTCAATTGAAATATTAAAAGAACAACTGGTTTGAATAGGACTGATAAAGCACAATATATTCCACCCTTATGGAGAACACTTATTTTACCTCTTCTAATATAAACTTCAGATCAGCTAATAGAGAAACTGAAAAAAATAAACATTTTGTTAATCCACATATTCTGAATGCTGAACTACTTTACAATCAATCTCATTTTTACATCACACTCAATCTTGTTACTATTTGAGATCTAATGGTTTTTCTTTAAAATGTTAACCTTAACAATTGCAGATGTTATTTTATCAAAATCTTGGGAATTAATCAAAGCTAAAAAAAATTCAAAATCTTCAGAGTAATTTCTCATTTTAAAAAAAATTCCAAATATGAGAAAGTTTATATGTGTCTTCATGTAATTGATATAATTAGGTCTTTTCAGTATTTCAATAGTTTCACTGATCTTACATCATTGTAGGTTTTTACATGTGGGTAGGATTTTAATCTTATAAAAATCAGTATTGACACCTGAATCCATAGTATGGGTTGAGAGTGCTGATGATGTTGCTTCACTGCATTAACATTTCCATCACTTCTAATACTGATGCAATGATTGCTCATTCCCACATAAGAAGATTTACACATGCTACATAAATCTCATAAATTCCTTAAACCTCAATGGAGATTAAATATTTAACTTCATTAAACAATTATTTTTTAATAAGGACTATATGCTGTTTTTACATCATAGTGATTTAGAATACATCCAATAATGCCTGTGGTTTCTTTTATATAAGTAATATAAACTTAAATAATTGAATATATCATGATATTTCTGCTATAAGTTAAATGTATACCCTTATGTATATATCATATTTAGTAAGTGTACATAATAATACATGTGTATGAACACTTAATACATATAATTTAAATCACTATCATACATATAGTATATGTAAGTCATTAGATATTTCCGAAGTAAGCTTATATATATATATATATATATATATATATACTGTAATAGAAACTAGATGAACATATATATTAGCCAATCTAATGAAGAAAGAAGGCCCCAAATATTGGACGACAATTATAATGGAACATAAATGTATTAAGATAATCTTAAATGATCTCAAATGAAAATACACATATGAAGAAAGATGAATTGGCCCCAATCATTGGGAAATCTAATTGTAATAGTATGTATGTAAATGTATTAGGATAAGAAGTCCGTAAATGTTGGTAAGCCAATTGTAATGGTAAATATGTAAATCAATATAAATGAAGAAAGATAAATAAACAGTGGATAATCAATGTAGCATGTCATATAGGCCAAAAGTAAACAAAATGATGTGGCCTAAATTATTGAGCAGCATTTATAATGAAAAATACAATTTGAAACTCTATATATAATCAACAATCATTAATTGACTAAGACTCATGGTGACACAACATTTATAATGGCATATATGTTATCTCTTTAATTATTTGATTTCTAAATTCAATCTATAAATTGCACCATTTATAATGGATAGATTATATTGAAATAAAGAAAAGATTTGGATAAGATATACCTATGAGGCACCCATAAATTAATCAGGTTTCATAGTAACTTGTCAACTATAATAAAATGTATGTGCTATGCAAGAAGAAAGAACATATCTCCATCATTCAACTCAATATAAATATAATACAGATAAGAAGGGTAATACCTATATAATAGCATGTTATACATATATTAAGATAAAATAAACTGCCTCAAAATGAATATACTAATACTATTACAATGGCTAACTATATAAGACAAACTTAATAAAATAGAGCATTGACTACATTACATAACTAATTAGTTCTCAGGGTTAATTTAACTTACAATTAATTATATACCACATATAATTTGGAACAAAAGGAATTTTATTGAATCCAAAATATATTTATTCAATTGAAATTACCAATAATTTAATACTTTCATATCTGCTAGCTTGTAAAGCTGATGTACTAAAAATAGAGAAAAATAAAATTAATAAATCTTAAATAAAACTCAAAATCATTCTTTTTATATAAAATAAATGATACAGCTTTATTTCAATATTGTGACTTTAGATTTATAATAGCATACATATACATATATACATATCTGGGAAACATAATAATAGTTTTGTTTTGCAAATACTCAATTTTTCTATATGTAAATTAAGTATAAGGTTTAACAATAACACTTATAATTTGCAATTTATATTCACATAGGAACTGTATAAGCTGTTATGAAATTGAATAAATATACAAATAGATAAACAAATTGTAGATATCTCATTAAACTAGTAACTTAGATCATAGATGGATTTCTTTAATATATTTTATTACTACTTTAAAGTAGAAAACAACTAAATTATTGAATTAAGTAAATATTAAATGGATTCAGTGAATGGACCATTTATCAGAAGTCATTTATACACACCTATGTTATAAATTCAATGTCCACATAATGTAAATCATCAAAATAAACATTTAAAAATAACTAAGTGATTTACACCTCCATTGGAAAAGTTCTGGATGATTGTAACATATACATAACAAGTGTGGATTATACTAACTGGCCATATGCTTATAAATTCAAACATTTACAATTACAAAATATTGTTGGTTGGTTTGTGAATGATTACAAATCATTATAGCACAAAACACAGACATTCCTATATGTTAAAGCACTAACATAACTGAGTGTATCCTAAAGGAATCACATCCTTTAAACAAACTTATCTTGACATTACATACTAAAATACAAGCAACCTCACCTACTATGGTGGAAAATTTAGTTTTAATTAAATCTCATGAGTGATAGACCCAAAAAGAAGACTCCATAATGCAACTAGCATAAATATATCAAAAGCATGGTGGCTTCCAAAATAACACCTACATTTGAGGCAAAATAGGATGCCTGGACCTTTTGTCTCAGCATATCAGGAAAATATATGGAGAGGCTCACCGAAAACAACAACACTAGGTATCTAGAAATATGTGATTACAATCACTGGAAATATAAGCACTATCAACTCATGGATAACTACAATACAGATGGGGAATTTATCCACTCCATCCAGCAATAATAATAACTGTAATAAATAAGGCCTGACATACTAAGGCTATTCTACAACTAACAATACCAAGATAAAAACTTCACAATAGTGGACTAAAGTTATAACTATAATTTTAACCTCAATAAACAATAAGTAATGTCTGCACCAACAAATAAATTTAAAAGTCAACTGACTTAAATATAAATAAAGTTAATGACTAGCATGTGAAAGATTGGCACTAAGATATAATGCACACAAGTATGAACTATTAAATATTTTAACCTATGAAAATTATTGGACATGAATAAAATGCAACCAAATTGTGAGAATAATAATTGAAGAACTAAGATAATTATTAAACAATGATATTATTTATAAATACAGTTCTATAAATTTATCCATTTATACAATTCCTATGCAATGAAATATAATTTATTGATTTCCAATTTAAACTGACAAATGACTTATTATTTAGTACACCTGTATGCAAACGTGAATCAAATAAAAAGTAAAAAATAAATAAATATTATATATATATATATAATTACAACATATTCATGTAGTTTAAGCTATAAAATGACTTTAAAATAAATAAACAAACATATATACTAAAATTGGCTTTCATCATTTTTAAAATTTTAATATTCAAAAGAAATTTGTAAGTTAGTTTCCAAAGATTTCAGTTGTATATATTTTTTATAAAGATATAATTAAATGTTAAACAAAAATAAAATAATAACAGACAATGAAAAAAAATAAGATAAATTTTGTTACCATCTGACTGCTTTAGTGATCTGTCATTTTCAAATCAACCAGTTATTTCAAGCATTTTCACTTATTTTATTCATCCTAAAAATGGCTTGAAGTGACATAAAATATGTACATATAAGTAAATTAACAGATTGGTTTCTTGTTATTAAACAATTGACTTTAATCATGTCCTTGATATCCAATTATGTACCAGTTATGTTGATGATTACTTTGGATCATTAAGAAATTTGAAAATTGTACTAGGATATATATATATAATTACAAATAGCTATTTTTTTTTAAACTTATTTATGAATGCCAGTTTATTTTTAGGTTTTTGTGCTTCACAAAGTTTCCAATGTTGTTAGATAGATGAGTAGAGAGGCAAATGCCTCAAAATGATAAATTAAACATAGCAAACCATCTTTAGTATTAATCCTTAATCCAATAAATATTGTAAGGAAATTTATAAGAAAAATTTGGAGAAATGATGAATGAAAGTAATGTCTTCTACCTTTTTTTTATTCCCCCCCCCAGCAATAATGATGATGATTATTCTGCATTCCATAGCCAGCTCTCTCCTATTGTTGTAAATTCATGTGCTGATTTAAAAAAAATATTTAACACTATTGTTTAGCAGTTTTAAAATATTTTTTTTAAATAAAAAAATAAAAGAAAAAATAATGTCAATAAAAAAAAAAATACATATGTATATTACATTGAGAAACTTATGTTGTAATTTACAAATCAAATGAATATTTAAACAACCAGAATAATATTGCTATATCTTTTATATTTTTTTAAAAAAATAAATAAATAAGTAAAAGTACAATATAATTATATTTAGCAATTTAAATACCACTGCAAAAAAATATTTCTTTATACACACTCACATAATTATATACATATATTGCCATTATAATGATCTATTTCAAAACAAAGCATACATCATAATAAATAAATAAACCTTAACTGAATAACAATAAAACCATTAATAACAATAACACTAACAACTTATTTACAAATCTTTAAGTAAAACTATATCAAAGACATTTTTTTTAAACCATACTAAAACTTCAAAAAGATAAGGATGGATTTTCTATCCTGTACAATATATATATAAATTTCTATTTTATACTGTTAACATATATATATATATTATTTTTAGTATATGTATATAAAATATATGCATAAAAATTGATAATTAAGTCTATTTAAATTGATAGATTTAATTTTAATTTAAAACAGTTTCTTTTTTAAAAAAATGCTAAACAAAAAAAATTGTGATATTTTTTATCCTTTTGCCATTGTTTTAAATAATTTGTGTTTCTAGTTTACTTTCTTTTTATTTAAAAAATACTTTTTTTAAAAAAGTAGAAGCACTTTTAAATAAAAAACTTAGTTACTGATTTATTACTCATATATTATTATGTATACATACTAAATATGATATTAAGAAAATCAAGTCATACATCACATGACTTAACTTAATAAGCTTGTACTATATATATATAATATGAGTATGCTAATAACTCTAAACAAGCTTTTCAGACAAATGCCAGAAGAGAAAGCATGTAAAATATTTATATAGAATTATCTCTATTCCCAAACCACTTTCAAGCTGTTGGTCTCCTCAGTGAGGTGATAGGATATTCAGATACTAGATGTTATTGAAAAAGCTTGTTTAGACTTATTAGCATGCTCATTAAATATAATATATAGCTTAAAATTTTAAAATTGTTTAAAAATGTTATTAAATTGAAAAAAAATTAAATTGCTCTCTTGTGACCACAATTTAAAACAAATAAAAATTCTAAAAATAAGTGTTACTTGCAATACATAATATTACTGAATATCTTTCATATTTTTCCTACCCTCAGTTTTATATCTATCAGAGTAGCTGACATATTGAAAGGATCATTATTTTAAATAGATTAGGGTGATATAACTTAATTATATATCAATTTTCAAGCAATTATATTTAATTTAAATATATTAAACCTTGATTTTAAAATTTTATTCTAACTTGAAAAATAACAAAAGTTAACAAACAAGCAAAAATATTTTGAAAAATCAATAAAAGCATTTAAAAATAAATAGAACGCAGACTTTTAATAAAAACTGATATCGATGAGACAATATATTTTTGTATTAAAGCAATGAATTTTCCTATGAAAAGAACTTCGAATGTTTATTTGTAAAGTAAAAAAAATGAATGACAATATCATTGAGAAGTAAGGGAAAATATTTAAGAGGATAGAAAAATATTATAGTCTCTTTCTAGATAATTTTGATCATTTACTCTGATAATTGACAGAATTCAATATAAAACTATAATTGGATGAATACCATGCTTGGGTTTTGAATAACAATAATGACAAAAAATGTCATATTACATTTGTCTTATATATTGAGCTACCACTTAACATTTAACCTACTTCAAAATCCCTATTAGCCAAATGAATTAAAGTTCTAAACTTTTGATTGGTCAATTATAGAATCAGCAGTAGAAATGTATTTGTCTTTTAAAATTATACTCAGTTTAATTCCTAACAACAAATTAATAGTTTGTCAGATTATTAAAGTAAAAAAAAGTTTTTTTCAAAAATAAATTTATATTTATAATTGATAAAAATAATCTATAGCAGACAGCATAAAATATACTTTTCATAACCTATTACAAAATGCAGCCTATATTATTGATTTCTTTCTCAATTTACTTTCATGTAAAAGTAAATAATTTTTATTAAAATCGGAACTATTCTTCTAAAATAATTATATTTTCATATCTATTTTATGAAAATAATATTAAATATGTAAAAAATACTCTGAATCATACATTTTCATTTTGAAAATCAAAACAAAGAATGTAGACCTGTCAAAATTGTTGACAAGCATTCCCTATTGAAGAGAATGAGAAACAACCCATCAGTGTCTTGGAAGGCAGGCCATATCTCATTGTTATAACTTTAAATTTAAATATTATTAATTTTTTAATTGTAAAATAATTTTAAATAGGGTAGCATTATGTGGTACATTTTCTTAATAAAATAAGCATAAAACTGGTGAAATAATGTAAAAATTAGCAGTTTGAGAGTGAGTTAAAGCCGATGATGTTTATCTTCAGACCAAAAACATTTATGATTGGAAAAAATGGAGAAAAAGTTAAGGATAGATTTCAAGCTTTTGAGCATAAGAAAAAAAGATTTTGTTGTGAATAAGTTTTTTATTAACCCTTTCTCTTCCTTATCTGGTTAAAAATGATCAAGTCCCTTGAATTGCATAATTTTTAATGCTATGGTAAAGAATTTATGGTTATTTTAAAATTTAAAAAAAGTACCATAAGATGCTGGCCTCTCTCGAATTATTTTACAAGTAAAAAATCAATAATATTATAATTTTAGTTTTAACAATGGAAGAAGACAGTTCTTTTCTTGGCACTGATTGGTTGATGACCATATTGGACAAAGAAGATTGCTTGTCAATAAAACTATTTTTGATATATTATAAATTATTTTGATAAAATATGTTAAAAATAAAATTATTTTAGAAAAATAGTTAAGATTTTAGTAAAAATTATTTACTTTTACACAATGTAAAATTGAGAAAGAAATCATTGATGTCAGCAACACTTTTCAATTTGTTATAAATGTTCTTTTTAAATTCACCACTATCGAATATTTTTATAATTATAAATAAAAATTTATTTTTGAAAAAACTTTCATTCACTTTCATAATCTGACAAATTATTAATATACTTTTTACAAATGAAACTAAAATTAATATGATATTAAAAAATGAATATATATTTTACTGCTGATTCTGTAATTGACCAATCAAAAGTTTAGAGTTTTACCTCACTTGGCCAATAAAATAAATTGCAACTGAATAGGTTAATATTTCTCATGGCATTTTTATTTAGTTATATGTTTTTTTTTCTTTTGTAAATTAAAAAATAATGTTAAATTATATCTTAAAAAAGCTACTAAATAATGTCTTCAATATCTTATGAAGGTTCAAAAAATAAAGGGCATGTATAGATCACTTTTAGAGTGAAGCTTTTTACGAGAGCAAATGTGAAATAAATGACAAATGTAATATATTAATAAACAAAGTGGATGTTTTAATGTTGATAGAAATGAAATAATATATATATATTTGTTAGAATAAATGTTGATTTCTTCACAGAATACAAAAAATGAAGACAATGTGAGAAATTTTTTTTTCCATATGTCAAAGCATTGGCTTGGGAAGCAAACCCATGATAACTGTCTGCAAGCAACTGCTTGCTTGCAAGGCAGCTGCACTGACCTCTCAGCTACCAATGCTTGACATGTGAGAAAGTTTTGTAGATATGAAAATAATGTCATGGAATTAAGAAAAAATTATAAAAGTAATAAAATTTTTTTAATAAATATTGAAACAGATGAAAATATTTTATAAACAGATAATTATATGACAAAATGTAATACTTACTATAAATAAAGTTTGGCCGTGTAAAATTAAATTAATAAGAAGGGTTAATGTAAGTATAATCACATAGCCATATTATATTTATAAATAAATTTTGTCATAAATATTAAAACAAAGTCATTCTTACATTGTGCTATTCCTCTCAAGACTTTATTTGTATGATTCCAATTCAATGTAAAATTTGATTTATTATAAATATCACAAATATTTTTTAACTTTCATGAGAATTACCATTAATTAAATAAAAGCCAATTTTTACATTCATAACATTCAACCAATGCGAGACAATTTTTTTTCTCATTTGTTAAATATTTTTTCATAATTAATTTCATCTCTATCATTATTTAAATATATATTATTCTGTTTTCTGCTTAATTTGTATGAATATAGATTGACTTCATGTATATTTTAAAAACCCATGATTATTATTATTTTATTTTGAACATTAAATTCTATAAGTAGTTCCAAATAAACAATGTCTTTATTAAGTATTTTTATATAAAAGTCTTATAAAATGTCAAGCGTTGTTAACCAAGAGGTCATCGCAACTGCCTTGCAAGCAAGTAATTGGTTGCAGACGGTTATGACATATGAAAAAAAAAAGTCTTATAAAATGAAAAATGAATTTGTTAGACAAACATTTTTTATATTTATTCTTAATTGATATTAAATATATTTTTTGATTACTACCTCTTAGTATTAGCTTAGGGCTGATTCATATTGTGCATTGACACCTAATTTCTTTTAAAACCATATTAATACAATTTTACACACACATTTATATATCATTTAGATAATTTTTTAAAGAAGTGACTTTTAAAAGTTGGTAGATATTTTTTTTTCCATTTTGTTTTAAATGTAAAAAGTATGTATTTATAATAGGTGTTATTATCAGCTTGTTTTCAAAACAAATTAGAAGAATGTAAAAAAAAAAGAACAATAATTTGCATTCATAATGGATGAACATTTTATCATAGTCTGAATTTTATTTAAAAAAAAACAACCTATGACATTAATAACTAAAAATTATTTCTAATCTAAACGTGAACAAAATATTTTTAAAAAATTATGAAAATTGATATAGCTTCAGCAAATTAAAAATAAAAATAAAAATGGAAAAGAAAGTCATTTTATAATTTGCGACTATCGATATTTTTTTAAATTTTCGCACGGATATTTGAAAATTTAAATGTTTGTATGTATAACTAACTATTTTAGGTTAACAACATATATATATGTACTTCAAAAGATTTTATGCTTATCATCTGACAGTTGGAACAAAATAGAACTGATTCCAATTTTCAGATAACTGAGAGTTTGGAAGCAAGCTTAATTTTTTTTTTTTTTAAATAATTGGCTCATAGATAATCAATTCTATTTTTAGAAAAAATTATAAAACCTCACCACTTAATAAATAATTATCATGGTGAGTTGTTCATATTAAAAAATACTTCTTTCTAAAGTGAATATTTAAGTTTATTTTAACTTTACATTTGAGAAGTTTATAATTCTACAGTTTAATTATATATACATAATGCTATATTAATAAGTACCGCTATATTTATTATTTTTATTACAATAATTTTTAATTAACGGACATTTTTATTTATATATACGTAATATTTGTGGATAAACTAATTCTAATAGTATATACCATAGCAAATATTCACAGATTAAAATTTTAAGAATTATTTTAACATGCTTGTAAAGATATTAATTCTATTTTATTAATTAGAATGGTTTAATTTTATCTGGCTTCCACATTGTTTTACGGATAATAAACCATTAAGAAAGTATTAATCAAACCTGATTATAATTTAAAATACGAATTAAAATGCAAAATCTAAAACAGCAATGATTATATATGTAGTGCTCAGAATGTATAATATTTCAGGAAATACTAATACTGACAGCATATGCCATAATAAGATTTAACAAATCAGATTTACTAGAATCATATCAATGCTAATTTATTAATTGACAAAATACTTTATCTAACATTCTAGTTGTTCTACAGATAATATATCAATCATTGATACTTAAAAGAATGATAATTTTCATTGACACTAATGTTTATCAGGTCATAATCAAATCAACTTTTAGTTTCAAATAATAAGATGTATAAATTCTTATAATTTTAATAATCCCAGTAAACATTAGCTATTGAATATGTTACACAAAGAATGCATGAGTCTTGAATATCATCATCATTATCATTTTCAATCACTATCAATTCACTATTCTTTAAGTTCAATCGATTTTCTCTGATTTAAGACATGTCTTCTCCACATGACCCCAGCACACTTCTTTATTTTATCCATCCTTCTCACATGTGCTCTCTTTCTAGGTCTTTTGCAATTTCTTGGAATCCAGTTTAAGATTTCAATTGTTCATCCATTATCATTTCTTCTAGAAATATGCCCATCCCAACTTCACTTCAGCCTTTTAATTTTTTATAAACACTTGTTTGTTCAATCACCTATGAATTTTGTTTTTAATCTCTTTTTGTTATTTTTAACATGTATCTCTCCATACTTTGTTTAATGATCTAAAGTCTCTATGTATTGCTTTTCTGTTATGTGTTCTATTCTTCAATCCATATGTAAAAATGGTAACACACATTTTTTTAAAATCTTCCTTTTCAAACACATAGGCATATTTCCTTATAATATTTAATTACTTTTTATTTTGAATATATTTATAATAGGTATTTATAGTTTTTTTTATATATTATAATGGTTGGCAGAACCTCCCTAACCTAATATGCCATACCAAGGCACCACCAAGCTATTGGAATCTAGAAAATTTATATAGTAGGCAGATACACACTGGAGAGGTTACTCTTTTATCAAGCCATAAGCACCAGTCACTAGGTCAGAGAGAAGCTGAGCTTAAAATATCATACTGAATATTTTAATTTCTAATCTGAATTTTAAATATTATTAATAAAATATATAAGTTACAGCCAAATTTAATTCAATAAAACATTTTATTATAACATAACACACACATTAAAAGGAAAGATTCTGAATATTAAATTAACTAAATATATTTGTTTTGAATTATATGCACAGATGGAAGCATTTAATTGACTTAATACAATTTTAATATTTTAATAAGCATGAATATACTACATAGATTAATTATATAACCAACCCAATCCCTTTTAATCTTAGGCTAAATCTCATATTTAAACCAATGCTAGCTTACTGATATACTGATGTGACCAATGCAAAATTATATTTTTTAGCATAACACAACAATGCTAACAGGAATTTACACCTGCAGCATGATATCATTAGAGAAATAAAGAAACATGGTGGGAAGGAATGAGCATCTTCCCCATGAACATTAACAAATCTCACCATCAGACAGGAACAATCCATTGCCCAATTGGCGATAGAAAATGAAATTATTAAAATATATGAGATGCTCTATAAAAGGGGATAGCGGACTTTGCCAGCTTACTATCACAATCAGAATGTAAGACAATCAATGGCATAAGGAATGTGTCTATGACCATTGACAATGTGATGACTACACTTTTGGGTCATACATTCAGGTGGGTATTATGCGTTGTATGTTAACACGGTAGAAGGGAACGAGTATCCAATGCACCTACTCAGATTGCATTGACATAAAACACCCGTACATCTATCCACCAATACTAATTTAACTATGAGATAACTAGCCCAAAATTAAAACACCTTAAACTAACATAACCTTATGAATCTATGCAGCCATTTGCACCTATTTTAAATTATTAATTTAAAATAAATTACAAGAATTGAAATGATAATACTAGCAAACATATTAAAAGAAAATATAACAAATAATTTAAGTTTTAGTCAGATAAAAGATTTCTTTTAAAATTAAATGATGTTAAAGATTATTACTTGAAAAAGTTCATATAATTTAATGTTCATCTTTCATTTAAAAAAAAGTTTAACTTTTCAGTGATGTAGATAATGTCCATCTTTGCAATCCTTGACACAATTCAAAGTTCGTTCCATTTCATATTCTTCTAGGTGGAGACAAGTCTGATATTGGCCAATTGTCTGGAAAACATCATAATCTGGAGATCACTTCAGCTAGAGCAAATGTGGAAAACATAATTTATTGCATGATCTCTACATTTTGGAGATTCACAAAATACTTATAAATATATTTTAGTCAATACACAATTAGCATGAGCAATTTAATATCTTTCTCAACTTCAAAGTTTTCTTTTTATATCTTTTTAAATTCTTATCAGCAAATTCCAGGATCGATCTTACCTGGCTTGACTTTTCTCTGTGGACCGTGTCCTTATTTCGATTGTTATTGCTCAGCTTTCTTTAGAGTGGGAACTCAAAATATTTATTACTAGTATTTTTCTAATTTATCTCCTATCTGACTTTATGCCCAAGGGCCCATTTGCAATTACATCAATATAGAAAATCATTTCTATTCTAAGATTAAAAATAACTAATTAATAATATTTTTTAAAGAATTCTTTTATATTAAAACAATCTTGTTTTTAGATTTTAACATTAAAGAATTATATAATTAAATTAGTTTGCCATCTGTGCATTATATATATTATTTTAAATAAAATTATTAAATTCTCTTTTTTATATATATATTTCTACTTGAGAGTGATTTTATATTTTTTTCTACTTCTATTTAAAATAAATGTGACAGCATATACTTATTACATTCCAATATATATATATATATAGTAATGAAAAATATATTCCATTGTAATTTATCTCAGGTCTTGGCTTATTTTACCAAAGTCCTGAGATTGTAATAGAATGTATATATATAAAAAAAATAAACTAGCCCAATCAATGGATGGTTCAATCATTGATTATAATTATAATAAATTAATTATTCATGAATTCACGTGTTTTTCATTTCAAACTATTTTACATGTTATCTTAACCCATACTGCCAGAATGGATAAAAATGCATTAAATAGTTATTAAACTTTAAAATGATGAAAGAATAAAGAATATTAAATGGTAACTCATTTGGTCTTTTTTATTTATTAATTTTTTTTTGTAAAATTGATTTTAAAGTTAACCACTTATTCACATGAAATATATATTCCTACATAATAGAAGTAAATTATTTTAAATCTTTAATTTGTCAATATTAATAGTAAAAATGCTAGAGGTCACTTATTGTTAAAAATTTTCTGTTGACTTTTAATTCTTATGCCTTATATATGTACAATATATAAATAAACTGGTTTCAAATTTCAATTTAATAACAAATGATTGTTTCCTAGATATTATTTGTCATTACACACTTATTGTTGTTTTAATTTAAATGCATTGTACATTATTAATTTATTATAATTATATTGTACCAGTCAAAAGATATTCTCCATCTAACATGACCTGAACCCATGAAACCGGACTTCAAACCCAGTCAAACCAAAGGCTTATATCAAAGACCAAACTGAATTCGAACCCAATTCATGAGCTCAGATCAAAACCTAATGGATAATACATATTGACGGCACTTGAGACTATGTACCATAAACTAGCTCAATAGATAAGATGATTACTGAGACCACTTATCTGACTCTAACTAATGTATGATAAAATTACTATGGATATTTCTAAATAAATTCACATATGTATACTTGGGTTGCCAATATAACAGTGTGCATGAATATTTAAAACTGATCAATAAATAATAAACAATCAAACCAAGTATGTATATAAAATATTTAATAATAAGCAAATATTTGTTCAATATTTATGATGAGTATTATAAATTATCTCTTGTCTTTGGATTGTGAACTACAATGTACAATAAATAATGGCAGTTATACTCATATGCCAATAATTAATATGTAAGTATTTAAGAAATATATTTATCTATGCCCTGGCAAGGTAGACAAGTGTAAATAATGATACCTATGACATTTGTGCTGAACAAATTACGTACATTATTTATTATTTGATATTTTATTTGGAAAAGAAAATATGATTCACACATCCATAAATCAATTCATGAACAGCATGATAAATACGTAGGATATCACTTCAATACTTAACAAAGAAAATTATTTAAATTATTGATAAATATAAAATTGTGTAATTTTAATGAAATCAATTCATTATGATGTATAAAGCAAAAGAACAGGCCTTTATTTGAACTAAAAAATGAAATGGTATTAATGCATTACGAGCAGCAAAATGAATATGAAATAAAATGGTTTGTCAGTGATTCATGAAGTAGAAGGGTGGCTTATAGTCAACACATCCTTTCTGCACTACAAAGGACCCATGGAACATGGGGAAAGCCAGGTCAGGACACAGTCATAAACCTTTGGTGTTCCAATACATTGATGAGCGAGGGAGAAAGTGATTTCTTCCTATATATTTAAAATATCAATAATATCACCAAAATAACAAACCCAAGAAGCAAGAGAATGGATCATGTTAGCAATGTTATGAATGGTGATGATATAATGATCATCATATTTGATTAATAAAGCTCAAATTATATAATAGATGCTTAACGTAATGACCTGATCATATCAGATTAAAATCAAACTTACTTGGCACAAATGTGATTAAATGCAATTATATAATTATAATAATAATACCCTTTATATTATGCCCTTCCTGAACACATTTTAAAAAAGAGATTTAAATCAGAATATTTTTTTTTTTTTTTTTTTATTAACCTTTCGTAAAACATTAATAAATGTGATGAATATAAATAGATAATTTTGTATAACTTAAATAAAATAGTCAGGAGCATAGCTTATAAACTGAGCTAATAATACTTTTCAGCTGTTAGTAAAATCATATCAGATATTAAATAATTCTTTCAACTCGATAATTAAGAGAACTGTATTAATTTAGTTCTAACAGCAATAATTAAGCTATAAAATTTTGAAATACTATTTTCTTAGGGTGAGTTTAAACGGAAGAGATTATTATCAAGTTGAAAGTATTATTGGCATATTATCACAAATAAATGATATTAATAATCATTCAGATAAATACAACTAAAATTAGTTAAAATGAACTGCCATAGTAGGAGAAAGAAAGTTAACAAGATATTTATATTTTAAGACTAGAGAAAATAGAATAGAGAAGTACTATAACAAAATTTAATGCATTATAAAGTGAATAGAGAAATTTTAGACAGTAGTTAACTTAAATTATGATTTGAGATAGAGTTCATGAACAGACCAGAAGGTTGCAGTTTATAAAGTAAAAGGGTTACCAGTCCTTCCATGGCTCGCTCATTGTTTCATAATGACAGAGTCCGGTTGGGTTTAGAGACAACGTAAGTGTGCACTTGATTTATGTGAGTTCCATTTATGGATTAGTTTTCTTCTGTATTTCACCAGCTTATGATTGATATTGAAAAGTTCTGTTTATCAGCAACATTTTGAAGATTTGTGGAGAACTTTGGGGTTCAGCAATCAGATCCCTGAAGTTAGCCATGTACCATGCTGAAAATACTATTAAAAATCAAAATTAAAAAAGGATGTAGTTTCTGGTGGCAACTCCTCTTAATTTAATAGTAATGCCCCCTTTATAGAAACTTTTCTGGGGTATTTATTTTCTTTCCTACAGTTTCCCACCCTTTCTGATTTTGATGCCTTAAGGCTAGAGCATTTACATTATTACAAACCCAAATTTCCTCTAATTAATTTACAATCCTTTCTCCTATAAGACTTTCAAATCCATTACCTTTGAATTTATTTTCTGTTTAGAAAATGAATTTGTAAAATCTGAACAAATGATTTTAATTTAGCACTGTCCTTAAAGTTTTAACTTACCATTTAAACTAATTAATAAAAGATTCCCTATTGTCTTTGGGAAAGGATGATCTGAAAGCTTATCTAAGGAATGTACCTTTTAATCATATAAATTTGAACAAAATGGTAAAATATGAAATAAAACATTCCAATGTAATAAAACTTTATAACGGATATATATTTAACTATTTACATATATATATATATATTTTATATATGGGTACTGTATATATATATATATATATATATATATATATATACAATCCACATAATTAAAATATATATATTTTCATAAATATTTTATCATGAGGTAATTAATAACATTAACAAATTTAAACATAAGATAATTAACCTCAATAAATATTTAAATAATAACCTCAGTTTTAACTGGACCTAACATATATGAACATAGTATAAAATATAAAGTCTCATTACATTTGGAAATTTTCACTGTTAGTGATAGGGTTTGAACTAGGTTAAAATGGGATCTCATGAAGAAGAGATCAAACTTAGATCCAACTGCTTCAATATATATAATATAATTATATGTAACAATAATTAATAATATATATTAATGATTTTATTAGATAAATAATTCATTATTTAATACCAAGGAGTAAAATATTTGTATATATAATTTATAAAATATCTACAGTATGATCTACCTTTTGAAACATATCTAATGATGAAACTGTAAAATATAATGAAAATTATAATAGCTTCTTAAATTAATAATTTAGAATTATCGATACATTCCACAAGGTTAGATCATTTAATTTAATAATTTAAATTAATTTATAATTAATGAGGATATAAAAGAGATTATTGGATTTTGGGGACCATAATAGATGCCCTATTATAAATAATAAATCTAAAGAGATTTATATTATATATAAATATTTCAGGACTTGTATAAAGTCAATAATTATTTATTAATAATTATTATGTAATATAATAATTATATATTAATTATTTAAAAATAATTAATATAATTTATAAATTATAAATCATTTATAAATATACACATAATGTATTTATATTTTTGTTTACAATTTTATCATTATTCAATATTTCTCTTCAGAATTTAATTCTCATATTCATCATTATATATGTTTAAAAAGGTAGATCATGCTGTAGATATTTTATATTTGTGTTATATATTCTTTATTCTCTCTTCATTTTAAAGTTTAATAACAATTTAATGTGTTGATAATTTATTATTAATCATTAATAATATATTTATATATTATTAATAATTATTAATATTATATTAGAAATTAATATAATATAATTTTATTATATTATTATATATTAATTATAATACCTTGTGTATATTTATAAATAATTTATATATGAATTAACATGTTTGCCATTTTAAACTATCTTACATGTTACCTTAACTCACACCGGAATATGTAAAATAATATAATAATATAATTAATATTATAAATAATATTATAATATTATTTATATAAATATATACATTTACATAAATAATAATTAAATGTATTATTAATTATTCACCAAAATATAAATTGGAAACAAAGGGAAATTTATTGAATCCAACCTATATTTTCAGATGGGGATTATATATTAATATAATATATTTATGAATTAAGATAAATTATATTAATTATAATTTATTATAATAATTATCTTGGTTAGGTTATAATGTATCAATTAGATAAATAAATTATTTATTTAATTTATATGTATTGTAAAGGATGGAAAATCCACCCTTTTTTTTTTTGAAGTGCCAGTATAGTTTTTAAAAAAATCTCTTTGATTTAGTTTTTACTTAAGGATTTGTAAATAGGTTGTTATTGTTATTGTTATTAATTGTTTTTATTGTTACTTGGTTCATTTTGATTTATTTCTTGTGATATGTGTTTTGATTTGTAATGATGAGATTTTAATAGCAATGAATATATAAAAATTCACAAGTGTGTACATATATAAATAATTATTAGCAGTAGCATTTAAATTGCTAATTATAATTAGATTGTACTTTTATTTTTTTTGGAAAGTATAAAAGATGTAATGATATTATTTTGGGTTGTTTATTTATTTGCTTATTTTGTAGATTGTAAAAATAAATTTTTCAATGTAATGTTTTTTTTTTATTAACATTATTTTTGTTTTGGTGTTTAAAAAAATATTTTAAAATCAACAATCAACAGCATTAAAGATTTTTAATAAACTTACCATGTGAATTATAACAATGGGACAAAGATTATTATGGAAACCCAGAACAGAATCGTCACTAATTAATAAAAACAGAGGAAGAAAGAAGTCATAGCTTTATTTTGTATATTCCCCAAATTCTTCTTTTGGATATCAATATAGTAATTATTGGACCAAGATAGCATCAAAAATGTTTGGCTATGTAAACATTATTATCCAGGGCAGTTTTAGTCCTTTTGCCTCTCATATTTCATTATTGAAGTCCAGTAAAATATGCAGCCTGAAATCAACCCTGTGTTTCAAAAAAACTTCAGAAAAATAGCCATCTATATATTTTTTCAATTGTAAGTTTCTTTTAATGATCCTAAGTAATAGTCAAATTGAATTATTTCTATAGCTAAACATAAAGAAAATGCCTAGAATCAATTGCGCCAACAACAGAAAAATCTATAAATTCATTGATAACATGTATATTTAAAGTTATTTCAATCTACTTTGGGATGGACAAAACAAAAGAAAAATGCCTGAAATAATTAGTGGACTGGGCAATGAAGAGACATTAAAAGAAATTAAATGGTAATTAAAATTTGTCATATTTTCTTTTTTGTTTTCTACATCTATTATTTTTATACCATTTTAAAATATATCTTTATAAAAGTATATACAATTGTGATATTTAAAACTAACCTATAAGTTTCTTTTTGGAAAATTTAAACTTATTAATAATAATGAAAGTCAGTTTTTAATATATATATATATGTTTGTTTTATTTATTTATTGTTTTTTAAGAAATCTTAAATTACACAAATATATTGGTAAATGCCAAGGTAAAATAATGATTGTAATATATATATACTGTATTTTTTTCATGTTTTACACACAATTATATGAAAAAATAAATGTCATGTATCAATTTAGATTGGAAAACAATAAATTACACTTAATTGAATAGGAGTTGTATATAAATATATAATTTTTTATAGAACCATATTTACAAATTATATCATTATTTAATAATTGTCTTAACTCTTCAGTTATTTTAAATGTGTTATTATTAGATGTATTTTCAAAGGATTGGGTTAATTTATACTGTTAAATATTGATGTTATATATTAATATCTCCACATTTGTATTTAGAAGTGGTCATGTTATATATATATATATATATATATATATATATATATATATATATATATATATAGCTTATACATAAAGGCTTAGATGATATATTTTTTATATATATTGTGCTAGATTTAAAAAAAACCCTAAGTTAATAAAGTTATGAAATAAATGTTGAACTTTTCAGGCTAGGATATAAGCCTTATATTAATAAGAAGTCCCAGTAGTTGATGTTCCTAATAAAAGATGTGATTTAAAATAAAGCAAAGTCAATAAATTCTTATGGCATAGTGGGAAGGAGCTCTTGATATTGTCTTCTGTATCATCCTGTCTGTTGATCCAACTTTTCTGTAACCAACATTTTTAATTTAATAAGATATTAATTTATTTATTGATTGATTGATTGATCTAATTTCACAACAGTTTTATACAATTCCTATGTAAAATATTAAACTGCAAGTTATGTTTATTATCGGTAAATCTTTTATTTGATTTATATTTGAAAAAATAAACATTTGAAAAATAAAAGAGTTTTTATGTTTTCCACATATATATTTGTGCTATTACAAAAATATAAAATCACAATCTTGGAATAAAGCTTATATCATTTGTTTTATACAAAACAAATGACTTTGAGTTTTTGTTAGAAATTTATTAATATTTGTTTTTTTCTCTTTTTAGTACATCAGTTTTAATTGGTTGATAAATTCACCATTTGACTAAATGAGAATCTTGTGTATTAATAGATTATTTTTATAAGCCATCAGTAATTGAAATACTAAATCACATTTAATATTGTTTGTGAACATATATATTGGATTCAATAAAATTCCCTTTGTTCCAATTTATATTTAGTAACTAATCAAATTGACAGTTAAATTAACTCTAAGAATTAACCAGTTAACATGTCTTAGTCAATGCTCTGTAGTGTCTAGGTTTATTTTGTATAGCTAGCTGAAGTAATAATATAAGTAGTGATTAAAGTACATTCACTCATGTGTAATATATTTTCTATACTGTAGATAATTTATTATTCATAACTTTATAAATTAGTAATTTATTCAAATAAAATTAACATCATAACCTGATTTATTGTAACTCATATTCAATGGCTGGAATTAGTTATATTTTATTATATTTATTTTTGAATGAAAATTAATTAAAACCTGAGAGACATGATGGTGCAAATAGATTGTCCATTTCAATTAACACACAATTATTGGAGTGATTTTATTTCTATTTGTATGTATACTATGTTGTATTACATTTGGTATTCCAATTGGAGTTCCTATCATTTGTAGTTATCGATGATTAGAACAATTTAATTTCTTCAAAACAGAAAAGGTAAAATTTTCTATTACATTTTCTATTATGATTTCATCTTTCTTTATTTAGATACTACATACTATTACATTTGTCACTTAATGTTTGTGGCAATTTCTTTACTCTTTATACATATATGGCATATCATAATAAGTACTATAACAATATATATATATATATATATGTGTGTAGGATATTTAAATAAATTGATTTCAAATTTCAATTTAATAACAAATGATTATATACTAGGCATTATTTGTCATTAAAACACTTAATTTATATTATATAAATATTATATATTATTAAAATAATATAAATATAATATATACATTCCTTATAGTGTAAAGTTTAAAATAATTTATATATATTAAAATAGATATAAAAAAACAACAACAACAAATAATACAATTACATAGCAAACAATTTCTAAAAACAAAAACATGATCTAAATACATTTAGTAATTTTATATGCCCATATTTTCCTCATTGATATTACAAAAAGGCAAGTACTTTAAACACAAACCAATATTTTGGTAAAATCTAAATACACACACGCATATATATATATATGCGTTTAAATACCACAATCATAAATAAATGCATATACCAAAAAAATTAAAATAAATAACAATAACAACTAACAACAGTATATATATATATTGTGACCTTTTAGATTGGCACCATGAAGGAATGTGGGAAGTTCACATTGTGTCAATAGTGATCAGGTGTACCTAATAAGAAAAAAATGAATCATGATATAACAATGTCTAATTCTGTTGAAAGGTTCTTAGGATGTTAGTTGTAGTGTACCAATCATTAAATTTTTTTAGATATATCTAATAGTGGGAGAGGGAAATGGATTGTATCAGGAGGTGTTGGTGTAAAAGCTAGACTAATGGGAATAATTATTGTTTGTCTGTAAGGCCCTGATGAGTGCTTATTCATTAATTTTCTAATCGATTGTTTATTACCAATCCAAGATTAACTTGTATATGTGGGTGCATGTCATTCACATCATTTCACACTTCACACCTAATTCATATTTCTAATTATCACTCAGAATATCCATCTTGCAATAACATCATTTATTTTATCATAAATATTTCTAATAGCTCAATCACTAATAGACCCCTGGATTAATGGAAAGACAGATGCACACACACATTATCAGTTTATATGATTTTTTTTATTAATTATTTATTGCATAAAGTCTTTCATTTGGAAATGTAAAAGTTATTTATTTTATTTATTATGTGTTAGTATTTGTAATTTAATTTTTTTTTTAGATATTCTATTCCTAATTTTTTTTTTTTACAAGTAATAAATTCTTGCGTATTGTTCGCCTCATTATAACTACAAAAAAAGGACATGGCCAAGTAGACAGAAGACTTCAGAAAAAGTTTCAGGAAAGGTGAAATATTTTTTCTGAAGAAAAGACAGTAAAAATAAAGTAGATATAATTTATGTAATAAAACAAGTGAGCCTTATATTTTCGTTAATAGTCTCTATTGTTCCCTTTACTAAAAACTTCTCTTATACTACTCAAGTGTAAATGCCCACGTATAATTATGAAAAACACAGGACAGAATTATTCAATATGGAATGATAAACTTTTAAATGTACACTGGTTCCAGTTTTTATCTACTAACACTTTGAATTTACTTCTTATTAAGATGCATAGATAATATGGAAAAAAAAAATTAAATGGCTAATACAATTTTGTGATAATTTACTTATAACGAATAGTGGGACACTGGCAGTACATATATTAACAATACTAATAATAATTGGAAAAGTTATGCTGAACTATGTAATGGAATATTTTATTGACTCTCATTTAATAAGTTTCTTATTTTTATTGTGTAAAATAAGGCTGAAACAGAGAAATTATTCATTCTAGTTCTTTACAGTATTATAATAGCTATGTATACTAAATTTCCTTACCAGTCATACCTATATATGAGTGATAGAATACGTGACTTAATGATATTTTATAATTATTTATCAGAAATATGTATAAGCATGGATGACCAAATAATCCTGATCTTGATCATTCTTAAATTTTATTAAATGCTGGAAAGTTAAGACGAAACAAAGTTGAAATAGTATGAATCATAAACATTTATTTGGATGATCTTGATAAGCTTTGGAGATTGTATGACAAATAACTTGATTCAAATATGTGCAAAGCTGTTTGTCATTTTCATTAGGAAGCCCTAAGAACATTGGAGGTTATTGCTGTTTGCCAAATTTATGTTTATCCTGCAGGAGTAATGTTTATATGTTTTAATCTTTGTTTATTCGTCTTATCATCGTGAGGTACGCGTGTGTTTCTGCTTTTAAAGTTTCAAGTATGAACTTAAAAAAACGAGTTAAAAGGGAACTTTTATTTTAATGATAAAAGGTTTGATATGCATTTCTTCCATTGCATATGATAGATAGGTAGTAGAATTTATTTATCTTTTTTTATGTTTATTTTGACATTAATTTGATTTATTATTATGTATTTGGGTACCCAATCCTCTTTAGAACTTCTCGGAGAGTTTGGTATAAGTTATACCAAGCCAGTAATATTTTCTTTTGTTGTATTATGTAAAATGTTATATATTCCTATGCTCATATTATTGGTGCAAGTTGAATGGTTTATCATTATTCATCAGTTGGTAATAATAAATAGATACATGAAAGTATTTATGCCCATTTTGCTGAATGGCCAGGTTTACTTGACAGTACTTACGCTAATTTGAAATTCGATATAATTTTTCATAGATATTAGATTCATTTATAATTTAATTAATGCTAATATAACATTTTATTGTCTGATGTGTTCGCTATCAGAAGCTATTTGATAAGAATTAAATTTATGCTTATATGTTTCCTATCGGTTTCAGCGGGCGCTATGCGCTAAGGATTGTGAAAATTTAAGAGTTTATCTGTTTATGGATTTGTCCTATATGAAATGTGTTAAATACCATTTGAGTGAAGGGACAATTGAAGGGATAATCATGATATTAGGATTGACTAATGCTCCTTTTACTTATTTACCTATTGAGCCATGGGTGGTAGTATATTTCCTTATTTCATTGTATATGATGCGATAATTATATTTCTTAAAGTGAAGTGGTAGATGCTCCATTTATTCATGATAAGTTAGCTGGGTTCCGCAACATTTGTCTCACAAAAGTTGGTAGTTAATATGTTGATGAATTAAGTTGATGTTTGGAGTTTTTATTAACCCTCACACGCCTGTATGCGAATATTTATTTGTTAGTATTTTGTTCTCCCTCTTCATTCCACGTATTTATGATTATGTAGTATATGTTAGTTATTTCAGATAAATGTTTTAGTGATTTTTGTAATATACTTAAAGTTGGATTAATAATTTAATGATTGGCTCATTGTACCATCCGTGTTGTGAAGTTTATTCATTCCGCAAGTGAACCGATAGAAAATATAATCAATAAATGTGTTATGATTGAAAATTTATAAATGTGCACACATTCGGAGATATGACAAACTTAGAGATATGGAGGGAGACGATTGATGGAATTGTAAGTTCTAAATAGCTTGTCAAATCATATCACCCACATTATCATTATTTCATTTATTATTATTACTGGCAATTCACCCTCCCGATATGAATGTTATATTGGGTTACAAAATTTTACTTTATTCAATGCTAATTTTAATAAATTATTACTTAATTTCATAAAGTAAGTATAAATTTACAGGTATACGGAAATGATTTCAATGGCATTAGTTGATTATTTGATACTGTTTTCTTAGTTCATTGAGAGCACAGAATGAGAATAGATGATATAGTCATTGGTATGTGAATATATAATTATTTTGTATTGCTAATAATTTAATAAATAGAGTTACAAATATTATTGAAATAACAGATGAGAGGAAGAGCCTTCAAATATTAAGTGTATAGAATTTATGTAATTTAAATGTTGTTTAGTCAAGCTGGTAGTTAATGTGAAATTAATGCTAAATCATCATAGATGTGTTTGTAAAAGATGGAATCTTGTAATAAATGTTTGTTGAAATAAGATTCTCTCTGAATTATTTTTATCATATACGTTCGATTGACTATTTCCACACAAATATATGTTCAACATAATATGATTGTAATACTTATCAGTTTGATAGTATATACAATATATCTAGATAATACTAAATTAATTGATCCAAACATTGTATAATGTCAAGATATAGATTTTACCTTGTTTAGTACTGTATTAGTTATCAGTTTAATAGTATATGCCATTTATTTAAATAAAATTGAATTAATTGATCCAAACATTGTATAATGCCAAGATATAGATTTTACCTTGTTTAAAATACATAATGATGTGTGATAAAAATGCACTGATCTCTATCATCGTCTATCCTTTATTTCATTGTAAGTAATTGTCAGTTTCACAATAGTTCTCATTACTTAATAATCATCTTATAATAGGATTGACTTATTATTCATATAATAGAGCCTGAGATTATTCCATCATTTAGATAAACATTGGTATAGCTGTGCAATCTAAATCAAATGTCTGTAGATTAATTATTGTTACAGCGATCCCCAAATATATTAGATGAGTGGCATAATTGGTCTGGTATGTACTTGGATGGTGGAAAAATTGAACATATCATGATTTTTTTTATTTAATCCATGAATTGCTTTCTTTTGATAACTTAAATAAGTGCTTATAGTATAACTGAATAAACATTATATAATTATTGTTTATAAATGATTCTCTCATCCCATTTGTATTCTAGATGACCACGAGACCCTATGACCCCAACTGAGCTAAGCTGCAGGTTAGTACTATAATAAGAGTCTTATCCATAATTAGGGATGCAACTTAAATTATAAATTTTATTCTATCTTGTATAGAATTGGTGCCTGGGCATTTATATGTGTATAAGGTGATATAGGTGAAGATTGAAGAGGTTAAATTACACACACACACATGTATATATATATAGTTATGGGTGGCCTTCCCCATTTAAATGAACCTATTTCAACACCAAAAACATAGTTATAAATAAATAAAAATTCTAAAATATATATACAAATATACTAAAGCATATAATTCTAAACACCTGAGCCACCCCACCCCACCCCAAATTATATATATACATATCGTTCTCTTACTTATTGTATAAAAA
This sequence comes from Epiperipatus broadwayi, assembly GCA_028023455.1. NCBI lineage: Eukaryota > Metazoa > Onychophora > Udeonychophora > Euonychophora > Peripatidae > Epiperipatus > Epiperipatus broadwayi. The sequence goes on from JAQFVV010012499.1 coordinate 259,339, forward strand.
TAATATATATAATAATTATATAAAATTAATATTATAATTATATATAATATATTGTAATAAATAATATATATTAATACATTATTTTATTATTTATTATTATAAATATTTTATTTAATTATAACTTTATAAAATTTATTTTATAAATTATAAATACAATTATTTATATTATATAAATATTTTGTAAAACTCCATTTTAAAGTTCAATATATTATATATAATATCTATTATATATTATATATAAATGTAATATTTAATTATTATTTAATTATAGTAATTGTTCAAGAGTGTAAGAATAAAATTATATATATATTATTTATATAAATATATATTAATACAATTAATATATATAGATATTAATAATATATATATATATATATATATTATAAATAATTCAAAAAATAGCTGTAGTATTTTAAATAAAAGTTGTGCAATATATAAATGGCAGTGTGTTTGTGGAAAAGGATATATAGGTGAATCCCAGTGCACATTGGAGAAAAGGTCAAAGGAGCATTTATTGGTATATAAACAAGTGCAAAAATCAAGACAAGAGAGTGTTAGAAATGATGATATATCACCTTCAGTATTCTTTGATCATAATGTTACATGTATATATGGTTTTGATTTTAATAAAGTTAAGATTTTATGTATTGAAAGAAATAATAACAAACATAAAATTAAAGAAGCTATGTTAATAAGAAATGGAAAGCAGCATTTGGTAAATAGACAAGCTGCTAATATAAAAATTAATGAATTGTGGAAATATTGATGTATGATGTAATTGTTTTTGTAGACATTTATAATGGTTTTTTGTAACTGACTTTGAATATAATTGATAATGACTACTTAGATAGTCAAAAGTACTTCTATTACATTATAGTAGATATTTGTTTTTAAAATATTATTTACTGTATTAATTATTGTATTGTTTTTCGAAGAATTATATATATTTGTTTATAATTGGCATACAGACATTGATTATATATATATAAAGTAGGATTTGGGTCAAACTTTGTGTTATTTTTGATTAATTCCCAATGTTTCAATGAAATAGCATCCACCATTGTCCAGTTTAACTTATCAAAGAAAAACCATTAGATCTTAAATAGTAATGAGATTAAATTTAAGATAAAGAATGATATTGAGAATAAAGTAGTTGAACATTCAGAATATGTGAATTAGCAAAATGTTTATTTTTTTTAGTTTCACAATAAACATTTTATTAATTTTCATATTCTGAATGCTTGACTACTTCATGCTCACTCTCATTCTTTACCTCACACTCAATCTCATTACTATTTGAGATCTAATGGCTTTTCTTAAAAAGTTAAACTGGACAGTTGTGGATGCTATTTCATCGAAATGTTGTGAAGTAAGCAAAAATAACACAGTTTGACCCAAAAACTTCTTTATTTACATCATATAATCATGAAAACATTAAATATAATATATAAATAGCAAAAAATGGTTGTAATAAAGATACTCTACTTCTTATTTGCTTCAAATTTCCCAAAATAATAATTTCAAAATAGAAATCATCTGAATCAGTTCATAGTCCATAGTGACATTTTACTTAAGGTAAATGACATCTCTAATATAAATAGGCTTCATTCTTAAGTACTAGGATATTATGCTTTTGGAATTGTCTTTATTTTTCATAGTCTATTTTAAGTTAGCTACTTTACATAATTCATTATACATTTTTTGAATTTTCTAACTAAATTCCGAAATACCAAATGCCGTGCATGTTATAACATTATCATGGAACAAAATCAGTTGTAAATTATTTCTGTTAAACTTCAAATAATTTCACTGAATGATAAATCAATAGCCCATACTTGGTCCAAACTCTAACATTTATTGTTAATGTTGCTCTTAAATCTTGATTTATTCATTTTAAGATACATGTTATGAATTTCTTTTTACGACTGCTGATATTATTTCAAAAAGGCCCATAATGTTGCAATGGATTGGATGTGGTCTACTGAACAATATATATTTTACATTTAAAGTTTGTTGTATATGTCATTCTCATGTTTTAATTCTTATCATATAAGATCATCAAACATATGATACTATTTTTTTTTATTTAAATTGATTGCAATGATGGAAAACAGTTTTTTTTTACTATAAAAATGTTAAATAATTTGTTCAATTAGAAATAATTTAAAAACCAATCTGTATCAAAAAGCATTCTAGGCATCTAATAATAGTATATATATATATATATATCCTGAGTTTTAAGTAGAAACAAAAGATATTATTTCATGATTAACAGTTGCTATCTCATACCACTGATACACTTGATCACATACATATTAAAAAGATAACTAATCACAAATATATGTATTTCGTGCTAAACCAGTATTTGTTAGTTGATCCAGATTATCATCTCCACACATATATACATTCAAAGCTCAACTTATATTAAGATAGCCAATCTTCATACTTTAATGAATAGACTTCAAACCACTCCAAACCACAACTCTTCAGCAGTCCATTTCATTAAAAATCTGATGATGGAATGCTCAAAGCTTATTTTAACACCAACCTTCTCGTCCTACCATGTTGACCACAAATCACTCTGACTTCTCATGTCGGCATGAGATAGCATGGATGTCGAGATTCGTGTGATAGTCTGAGTTCAAATTCCCTATATATTACATATAGAACTGCATGTATAAAAAACCTGCACTGTAAAAAAAATTCAGATTAACGGGTTTATTATACATTAAATTTAGATTGTCAGGTTTAAATTTTTTTTCAGAATATTTCGTTCGCTTATTTAATAGTTACACAATTGAGTTTGCTGTAGAAAAAAAAATCAAAATTTATTATTCCTATTATTGAATTTATATTAATATTTAAAAATCTTAATATAAACATTTATTGAAAAAAAAAGACACTAACAACTTTAGTCACTATAAATGTTAGATGAAATCTCGGATAATAAAGAACTCTTGACAATTAAATAATTTTATCGGTTCTTTTCTCTCTTTAATTTTGTACACCCACTTCTATGTTAAAGATGAAAGTAATAAATCTATATTTGTAAAACGATATCTTTTAACGTAATACTTTTATATAATTATTGAAGAATTATTATATAATTATTTTCTTTTAAAATTATAAATTATATAATGCATGACTGCATTTCTATCAACCCACTTGATACCACGCACAATTAACCCATAACGCGCACACGTACACCCAAACTTATATGTTCACCTTTAAAATTATTATATCAGAATATTCCTCTCAACTGTGTTCTGATATGATATGAAAACATATGATTCTTATTTTTGCCTTATGCATTTTTTTTATCTGTACAGGAGCAATTTTTTAGCTTTACGTTATAGGCCCAGATATAGTGATTTTTTTGTTGCATAATGATAAAAATTACATTTTAATGTTCAGTGGAGACACTATAATATGAAAATTAAAATGATTAGACACTAAGAAGTCTTAAAAATAAAATTGTACACTATTTTTATAATCAAATATAATCTTAATTTATAGGCATGCTATCAAAACATTAATAGTCCACAAATGAACTACAAATAGGAAAGTAAACCACTGAACATCACATGATCACCATTTCTTATGCTTGCTGATAACTGTTATTAAACTGGAAAAACTCTCCATACAATAGTGCCACTCAGTGCATGCCAGAGTAATCAATGGATGCCAGAAGGCTTGTGCATAAAATCTCCATTTAGTGTCTACTCATTCAATATCCCCAGACTAGTTTAATAGAATAGTGGTGACTATGGTTGTTAAAGAGTCAATGACACCAAAATATATGAGTATTGAACTGAGTTCAGACCCATATGACTATATAAGCTAATGAGCTTAGATTGAAATTATTTTTGTCTTCAATTTGATTCTCATAGTTTTGTAATTAAGTAGAGATAAAATCTGTCTGCTGGAGGGTTGCATTAGATCCTAAGATCTAGGTGCAGTGCTCTCATATCCAAGCTCTTCACTGACAAAGTCCACAAGCCAGAATCTAGTCTGGGGATATTGGATGAGTAGGCACTAGATGGGGATTTTATGCACAAGCCTTCTGGCATCCATTGATTACTCTGGCTTGCATTGAGAGGCACTACTGTATGGAGAGTTTTGCCTGTTTTAAAAACAGGAAAGTAGTTGGCATAAATTTAAAAGTTAGTATAAAATTGTATTATAAAGTTAAAAAAAAATGAAAATCATTATTTTAGCTTACAAAAAGAAATATGAGGCTTATCTAGTAATATAATGAAATTTGGAAGCCATGTCTAAAAATACAAAAACAATCTTTTTTATTAAATGTGTAAAGAAAATACAGCATTTACTGGTTCAGATAATGTAGATTTACACATATGTATAGGCAAAAGATAAAACACACATTAAATAATTTATTGCAGGACAAAGACTTCTCTAGTAATGAAAAAGAATATGCTATCCAACTGACTGCCAAGTATTGAGTATTGATGGTTTAAGTTGTTTTTTATCCTTGTGTTATACTCTATTTGAAAAAAAAAAGCCCTATATATTTACATTTAATTGATTAAATGGATCGGTTATAGATAACTATCTGATAGAAAAAAATATAATCTGATATTGGACCTGAAAAAAATATCAAGGTTTATCCAAATTTGATTCATATTTATATCATGAGTATGGAAGAAAAATATGTTGCCTTCATGACCTTTGGTTGACAGAAGCATATATCTAAAAAAAGTTATTTTTTTTCATAAATGTTGTCAATTGAAAAATTATAAAATTTCTATAGAAGGTATAAATAAGTAATATTCCCATTATTTGCATATTTATGTAATATTTAAATAATTAATTATGTATTGAAATGTTTGCTTTAAAATCAATGTAAATAAAAATAAATTATAAAAATATTAAGCTGATATCAAGGAGGTTTTAGTTAAATCATCATTCAAATTTGCATTTAAGTTTTAAGATCATGTTAAACTTTTCAAGCATATTTAATATAAATTTGATGAATATGTTTGTTCAAGTCTTAACTCGTTTTACAAACTACTGATTCCATCATGCTTACTCTGCATGGTTTGTTGCAGTTGATAGAATGTCGATTATGATAATTGCAGTTCTGGAACTCAAATTTCTTATGAACTCCTGAGTAATAAAGCCATATACCTTTTTTTACATCAGGCTTGATTGACAAAAACACATATCAACTAAAAAGGTAATTGACTTTATTCATCAAAGTTTGCTGCATGAAGCATCAGAATTTTTTTTAGATGGTATAGGTAAATAATATTATTATTGTTATATATTTATATGATACTCAATAAACATAGATAGATAGATAGATAGATAGATAGATAGATAGATAGATAGATAGATAGATAGATAGATAGATAGATAGATAGATAGATAGATAGATAGATAGATAGATAGATAGATGGATGGATGGATGGATAGACAGACAGACAGATGATAGATAGATAGATAGATAGATAGATAGATAGATAGATAGATAGATAGATAGATAGATAGATAGATAGATAGATGGATAGACAGATGATAGATAGATAGATAGATAGATAGATAGATAGATAGATAGATAGATAGATAGATAGATAGATAGATAGATAGATAGATAGATAGATAGATAGATAGATAGATAGATAGATAGATAGATAGATAGATAGATAGATAGATAAAATGACCTAAGTTGTCTAAAATATTATCAATTATTATTATAATTAAGCAACTAGATTGGCGTTATTATTTAGCAATGATATAAATAATACTTTTTTTCAAATTGTTATGATTACCAACTTTTCTCAACTTTATGCACTTTTTAAAGAAATTAGAGGAATGCATGAGAAGTCCACAGGACAGTTTTAAAATGATCATTTGTAATTTAAGTAAAAATGTAGTCTAAATCTGAGTAAATAGTCAAGCGTTGTTAGCGAGAGGTCATCGCAGCGGCCTTGCAAGCAAGTAGTTGGTTGCAGACGGTTGTGGGTTCGCCTCCCGCCGATGCTATGACATATAAAAAAATAATCTGAGTAAATTGTTTATTTTCTTTACTAACCACACATTTCTCATAAGTCTTTGCCATAGTATAAAAATATCAATATGTTGTTTTTTTTTCTTTTGCAGCTTTAAAATTTTCAGTTTTAAAGATAGCAAAGAAACCACCAAAGTTGGAACAATTCTTATTTTTATTTTTATTGCAATTTTGTCTAGAGAAAATTTCTTAAATACTTTATCCTCATTTGCTGTGTTATAATCCCACACACAAAAAAAAAACTACCAAAATTTTTTTATGTTTTTTTATCATTTTTGAAGCCAATTTGTGTTTAAAATACACCTTTTAAATAATACATCACAAAGCAAAACTTCTCAACAGTGAGGAATTATTAATACCAAATTTTACCAACCTCTGATTGGTTAGAGTTGTAAATTTATTTACTCTTGCTTCATTCTTTAATTATCATTGGGTAGAAATCAACTTCATATAGAATAGCTGAGTTGTCTATAATTTTATTGTTTGTAAAAATAAATAAAAAAATTACATGTTACAAATTTGAAAAAAAATTCCTAAATTTATTTTTCCTTGATTCAAATGTCATCTTAAAGCATAGTTGAAAAATGTACTAACCACTATCTCATAACGCAATTCACTTTTTTACCAGTATAAAAAAAATACAATAATAATAATTAAAAGGTCAATTATATGAGTAATCTCATGACAGGGCTGAAATTTTGATATAGAAGTCTTTAATTCTTTAATCCATCACTCTATTCTATACTACACTGTAAAAATAGAAAATATAATAATCTCTTATAATAAATATATATGTTATACAGAGAATATCATTATTCCCATGAGGTCAGGCTAATAACCAATCTAAGTGAAATTTCAATATTTTTTTTACAGTTCCAAACACATATAGAGTTTTTTTAAGTAAATAGTTTATAGAAATTTTAACAATCCATATAATTATTGATAAGAAAACAATAACTATATATCTAACTATTCTTAGCAAAAATATAAAATAAAAATGAATAACAGAAAAAGTATATAATTGGATTTTTTTGAGGGAGGGGTACCTACAATCTTGACAAACATATGCTTATAAACATCAGAGGTCCAAGAATAAGTAGATTCATTATATTCTTGATCCTTTGTTCAACATTTAGAGTGCTTTTAATTCATAGTCCAGTAAAAGGGAAATTTACTCTTTGTTTACATATACATCAAATTATGTTTAATTATATTATATTTTATTTAATTACTACAATGAAAATGTTAAAAATGAGATTCAGTTTTTAGCCTTGTACAATTGATAATGAGTTTAATAACTTTTAAATGCCATATTTTCTCTGGCTAATAAACTAATTTGACTCTGAATTACAAATAATATTGTCAAAGATATGTTTATAAATATCAGAGTCCAAAAAAATAGATGCATTAATTGTATTTTTGATCTTTTGTTCAACATTCCTTGTCCTTCTAATTCATAGCCTGGGGATGATTAATTCCGTTTGTTTTAAGTATAACAATAATAAAATAGGGTTTAATTTATAGTTTACAATATTATTTATCATTAAAATATTTGCTTATACATATGAGGATGAAGCTATAGAAAACAATACATGAACCAGTTGGAGTAATATAGTATATAAGCATGAACAAAAAACATGTTGTTAAGAAATAATATACATATATTACAAAGAAATCAAGTCATATGTCACATGACATAATTTAACAAGCTTGTATTACAAATGTTATATATAGAGCTCACAAATAATCTTCCAACAATCTTTGCAGAATATCTCCAACACCAGACCAGTTTCTGCTGCTGGCTTCCTCAGTGAGGTGCTAAGATATTCAAGAATTATATTAAAAATACCAAGACAAGCCCAGCACTTTATCTAATGGATAACTATTAAGTAGAAAATCTGAAATTTTCAGACATCCATATGTCTACCAATCTGGCTATCTAACTTAAATAACCATATGGGAATGAACCAAGTTCAGATACACCATTTATTAATAATTTTAGCCATATAAAATTTCCAAAGCCTTAATAGCAAGAAATAAAGTCAAATGTCACATGACCTAATTTAACAAGCATGTATTGCAAATGTTATATATAGAGCTTACAAATAAGCTCCATTAGATCAAGTGCTGGACTTGTCCTGGTATTTTTAATCTAATGCTTGAATATATTAGCACTTTATTAAGGAAGCCAGTAGCAAAAACTGGTCTGAGGTTAGGGATCTTGTTAAGAGCTTATTTGTCAGCTCTTTGTATAACATTTGTAACACAAGCTTGTTTAAATTAGGTCATGTGACAACTGACTTCATTTCTATGTAATTTTAGTTTTTTCTATTAAGGTTTTTGGTGATTTTATATTGCTAAAGCTATAAATATATGGCATACCTGAACTTAGTTCAGTCCCATATGGCTATTTAAGTTAGATAGCTGGATTGGAAGACATATGGCTGTCTGAAAATTTCAGATTTTCTGCTTAAATGCTATCCATTAGATAAAGAGCTAGGCTTGTATTGGTATTTTTAATCTAATGTTTGAATATTCTAGCAAGTCACTAAGAAAGCCAGTAGCAAAAACAGGTCTGGATTAGGGATATTCTCCAAAGCTTGTTAAGAGCTTATTTGTCAGTTCTTTGTATAACATTTGTAATACAAGCTTGTTTAAATTAGGTCATGTGACATCTGACTTGATTTCTTTGTAATATATATATATATAATAATGGTTGGGGTGATTATGAAGTTTGAGTCATACCATATCTGCTGTAATGGCACCTCCAGACTATTTGAACCTGGAAAATTTATATAGTAGGCAGATATGTATTGTTAAGATCTAAATTTTACATATATATTCTATTCTGACCATCAGCCCATGCCACTAGCCCAGGGAACAGCAGAGATTTATAATATATAATTTTACTTAAAATATATTTCTAATATTAAAAAATAAAAGCCACTGCCAGTAATATCACATGAAAAACATTTATTAATGCATATATATAAATATTTAAAATTGAGAAATAAAATTTATTATTTTAGATTGGATATTAATTTTTAAATTTAAATTATTTTAAACAGTTCACACAGATGAACATTTTATAAAAGTTTGTTTTATAATGTTGAGTATAGATAGGCTACATAGATTACTCAGTTAAAAACTTTTCAAAACAATCATTCAATCTCAGACTAAAAATTCGTAACCAGACCAATGCTTGCTTCTTGCTATATGAAATGCAACCAATTCAATATGAAGATGCTAGCATAAAACCATGCAGTCAGGAATGTGCATCTGCAGTGTGATATTATTTGAAAAAACATGATCTCCATCCAGTACAGGAATGTATATCTGTCTGGTAAAGGAATCATGTATATAAAATAATTAAATAGAAATGCTTCATATGGGGGTAGAGTGGTCTTACTGCTGACTTATAGTCCCCATCCATAGAGCTAAGAAGGGGTCAATGGCATAGGAAATACATTTGCATGTATTGCAACACAATGACAACATCTTTGGGTCATGCATTCAATTGGGCTTTGCCCTGTATGCTAAACACACTTCACATTACATTGATATAAACACCCATATATCCCTCCACCAACATCGACCTAACTATGAGACAAATAGCCTGAAATTAAAACCCTAATGAAATAAACATAAATGACTAAAATATAAAGTTATTGATGGAATTGCAGAGGGAAATTTACAATAAATCCAATGGCATTCATCATAAGATGTCACATTGACATCAGTAACTTAAAAGATATACAAATAAATATGTTTGAACACTCGGCATGGTGTCCTATTTACCGATATCTATATAATTTAATCAAAATAATAATAATAATAATAACTAAATGTTAATGACTCTATGCAGCTATCTATACTCAACTTAAATTTATTACATTTAAATAATTTAGTCAATAAATATTAATAAATAAAATGGAAATGATTTAACTAAATTAGCAAACTCAAATATATAAAATTTTAACATTAATAACTGATTTTGAAATCTGAAAAAGTAAAATAAGAGTTCATTTTAAAAGTTCTGTTTAGCAGATTATTAAAAGCCTGTTAAATATTGATGAAAGTTCTTAATTACTTTTTAAAATTTTATAGTTCATACTTTACAGTAGAAGAGCTCCCAGTTCCTGGTGCCAATTCCCACAAAGTGTTTATTATTTATGCTTTCTGTTCATGCAATTTGGAGGTAGCCATAGCTGATTCAATTCTGGTACTATTTTAATGTAGGACCCATATGATTTGGGTCTGCAACAGTACCATTCATAATTCAACAGTCATTTCATTTGAAATAAATGAGAGAGGGTGAAAAGTGTATCTTATCACCCTTCTCAAAAAAATCAAGCTGGAACTAACTTTCAATTTTAATATTTTTCTTTTTATACAAATCATTCGGATTCATTAAACAATCAATGATTTTCATTAGGGTCTGAGTGTTGGTTGCTGCTTCTATTGGACATTCAGCTTTAGAGTGAAAAACAATCCGATTTTTATCTATATCTTTCATTTGACATTTTTATATAAGAGCCCCAAGGGCTAGTTTGCTTTTTGTTTAATTTAAGAGAACAATCATTACCATTTTGAGATTACCTATTTTCATTTATGTTACTTTAAACAAATATTAATTTTTACTCTTTTTTTTTTATTTATAAAAAAATACATTCAAATACTTTTTTTTTGTTTTAAAATGAAAAAATACTTTTAAAGTTTTCCTTCCCTCTGTGCAATATATTATATATGTTAAACAACTCTTTTTAATTTGAACTTTTAGTTTTTAATAAATTTACTCTTATTTACGAACTTTTTATTTTAATTTTAAATTAATATAACGGCATGTTATATACCATTACAAAATATATATATATTCAAAATACTTTTTACCATATGAAACAACATTTTAATACTATTGTAGGAGACATTAATGATATAATTAAAAAAGATTAAAAGATGAAGGTGTTGTGGTAAATGTAGGTAGATTGTGAAAACCAAAAGGAAAAAAATGTGTATTTGCAAAACAAATAAGTGCATATTATGAAGTCTTTCTTGAAAAAAAATACAAAATGGATATGGATATGTAAATGACCAAATGAAGATATAGCAGAATTTGATATTTTTGACTAACAGAAAACATGTATTTCAAGGATTGCAATGTTTTTAATAGATTCAACACTGAAGTGATCATTAATTGGTGAGATGTAAGATACATATTAATGTAAAATTAAGGAGACAAAAACTACATTAAATGTCAATATTAACAGAAACCTTTCAGTTTTCTAATTGTTTAAAAATATTGTTAGAAATTCAAACTTAACAGATTAATAATAAAATAATTGATGCTCTATTAAGAACTCTATGAAGCAATGCTCTAGACATTTTTTAATTAAAATAAAGTATGAAGGAAAGGAATAACATTAAAATAATTTGAAATGATTGTTTAAAAAATTGAATATTTGGAATAGAGTAAATTAATATGAAAAGGAATTAATAATCATTATATTAATAATTGGCAATGTTATCTATGACTTATGTGAACAAGGCAGTATGTAGCAAGTAAAACCTCTATTAAGAGATGTGTGCTTAGTTAATTAGATTGTTCTAAACTGGATTGATCTCTCATTTTAATTTCAACCTGTACACTTTGAGTTCATGTGATGTAGTGACAATTACCCTAAAAAAGAAATGCAACATTTAGAACTTAAGTAAGCTTTCAAAACAACAATTTTAATAACATTATTTACAAAACATTAAGATAAACATTCCGATTAACAAGTAATTTCAAAATAACAGTTGTAATAAATTTGTATACCTACATACTATAATAATAATATAAACAATGGAAAAATGATTAATATTGTGGATGTTTACAATAAAACAAAATTAATCCCTTTTCATATGATGCAGTGTGGTTGTGATATATATATATATGTAACGGGAGAAAGATCTTTGAGATACTGACCATGGGGGCGCCACTAGTCCGAAAATAGGAACTAGACATTTATTTTAAGGATGGACAGGATATGCGAATCAAAATGCACTGAACTAAAATCAGGGAGGAACAAGATATCTTAAATATTGTTTAGACAGTTGAGAAATCAAAGCACAAAGACAAACGTCAGCCAAATTAAGTTTAAACAATTTATTAATTTTATTAAAAGTTGGGCAATAGAGTGAAGACATCTAGCCATGAATACAAAAGTGGCTTATAGTAACATACGCGTATTTACCAGAGAATGCACAAGAGTATGACAAACATGAAGGCATTAAACATTTTGGCAGCAAAATTCTCTCACTTAAAATATAAGAAATGGTTAGGATAATATTTTCTTTCTGGCCAGTTGTAAAATTACAAAAACAAACAACAATTCTAGCTTCCTAAATCAGAGATAATAAAACAGTTACTGTCCTGCTGGAAATCAATGAAACCAGTGCAGACGTTCAAGCAATAATATTCTAATTACTGTCATTAAAACACCGCAGGACTTCTGTGCATAATACTACATTCAATGTAAACATGGTTGATCTCACATACAAGACAGCAAAAGATATTTGATTACAATCTTACGTAATCCAGAAAGAAATGACTACTTTCAGACAACCCAAAGAAATAACTTGACAAATAGCCAGCAAAAAGATTTTGTTGTTTGCACAAAAAGTGCAAATGAAACATGCTTAAAGATTCTTTATTTTACAACTAAGGGCAGGTGAATAAATAAAGACTATGAAAACTGCCAATGCATTTTGTAATAGTTAACAAAATAATCAAGTATATATTAAACATATAAAATACAATCTCCTAATGCACCCCCTGATAAACGAAAATTGCAAACAAACTTGGAATCTTAAAACTAAGATTCCAAGACACACTTTAAATACTAGAAAAAGTACATACAGATAATAAATAATTAAAAACAATTAATACCATTTTAAAACATACTTATCATTAGATTGAGTGGAGATTTAATTAAATGCAATTTATTTACCCTGACTAGAATAGAAAAAAAAGTTTAGCTTACAGTAAGGCAGAGTTCTAGGGATTTTGTGACAAGTGCGCACTTTTGATAATAGTTCCTCTTTCTGGTGATTTCTCTTAATGACAAAGGCAAGTGTCGAGGCAAATTGGGAATCCGGCTATGTCAGAGTTTTATGGCATGACTGAAAAACAGCCTGGAGCCTGAGGCTCATCTTTATTTGAATTAGCACTGCATCTGAAGGTTTCCAATATGAATAGCAGCGTTTGTTGACATCATGAAAGCAAATTTCAAAGATTTCTTAAATGCTCCAACTGCGATTAATAAGAAGTTGAATTAAGCATTTTAAAAACAGCAACCTTGTCTTAATCTCAGAATAATAGCAACTACCTCCTTTCTGGCAGGCTATAGTTACTTCGCTACATTTCCCGTGAAAAAACTTCCTTATTGACAAATTCTATACCTCAGTCAGGGCAAATATTAATTTTCCGCTCAATCCAATTTAAGAATTCCAACCAGGGATTATTGTATCCAAATAACAAATACAAAACTAAATCTCCGCTTTTAGACTTTTAGAATTAACTTTAAAAATGATTAAAAATAAAAGCAGCAGGAATATATAATTAGCAAGCTTGCCTGTTTTTAATTCAATTGATTAAAACAGGCGGTGAAAGTAAACTATTTTAAAATAAATCAATTCTATAAACAAAAATTAAAATGCCCTATTTAAATATAACTGAGTATATGTTTTAACACACGTATGTTGTTTTTTTTATTATTAAATAATAAGAAGAAATTTTAATATTAGTAATAAAACCATTGAATCGGAAATCAATCCGGTTCAATATATATATCACATCCAGTTGTTTATTGGACAATTATTTTTCTTTTTATAAATTCAAGGTATTTTATTTAAAATCTTCAAAATAACAGGTGGAATAAAATTCTATACCTACATAATATATTAACAATATAAACAATTGAAAAATGATTAATATTCTGGACATCTACAATAAAACAAAATTAATACCTTCTCATATAATCCACTGTTATGATAAATTTCCAATAGAAATATTATCTTTGTTTTCTATTTGTATATGTAAACTATTCCCATTCCCTCTTAATTACATATATATTGTCAACAGCCTTTGTTATAGATATATATTTTCTGTTTTTTTTAAACTAAACATTGTTCATATTTATTTATTTTAGATATATATGATTATTTAACAAAACACAAAATTTTAAAATAATTAATAACATATTTAACTGAATCAAATCAGTTATGAATCTCATTATTGATTAATCCAATCCCTCCCCTCAATTATAACAATAACTTATAAACTAAGACATATACAAACATTATAAATAAGTTCTCCTTTTTCTTCTTTTTAAACTAAAAATTCTAAAAAAAAAGAAAACTTTAACTTTTCCTGGCATTCTAATCATTACCCACCATGTAGATTGGTTATATAACAATATTATTATCACTTTTGTTCTTTTCTTTCTTTGAAGATTATTATGTAATAATATGACATCTTTTATCCATGAAAATATTAGAATTAATATATATATTATAATGGTATGCAAAATTAGTGGGTGAACATGGGGTATGGGATTCATCATCATCGAAAGTTACTACAAAATTTAAATATTAAATATAAAAAGAATAATAATGAATATGAGGAATATGACAGATTAATACACTATAGATTGGCCTATATAAATTCCAATTTACATTAAAGATATGATGGCAGCTCTTATCTTTATAAAGTCTCTATTTTGTGTTTGGGTTTTAGAGTTTTCTCTGCTCTCAACACAGCATCATTGAACAATTACAAAAATCAGTAAGTGTATATGTTAAAAAGGTGAAATCCTTCTTCTTTAATTGTTTATATATATATAATAATAATAATAATAATAATAATAATAATAATAATAATAATAATAATAATAATAATAATAATAATAATAATAATAATAATAATAATAATAATAATAATAATGGTAACAAACTATTATAAACAATCCTTAAATTCGCAGAAGTACTTTTGGTTAATTTCTTGAATCTGCCTCAACTGCCATTAAAATTCTAAAAGCTCATAAAGATTTAAGGATTGTTTATAATAGTTTGTTACCATTATTATTATTATTTTTATTGTAATTACAATTTTGTTTTAATTAACGGACATTTTATTTATATATATATAACTGAGCAATTTAATTTTTTGTTTACAAAAAAATAGTATTTATTTACATATTTGTGCACAAGTTTATAAAATATGAATTATAAATAGTTCTGCCTTGTATATTTATATTAAGGCTATCATAAATGTGGTGTTAATTTCATTATTTAAGGTTTAATATCAATTTAGATTATTATGTTAGTATTTCTTATTACATCAGTATTTCTTATTGATCACTTTTAAGTACCTAGTGAGGTATGGCCCAAAACATATATCATGAATATTTTTACAGTAAGTAATAATTTAGACGTTTAGAAAACTGTATAGATAGCACATAAAGATTTAATATTTCTTCTAGTAATTATTTATTTACAATAAATATAAATAGTTATTCAATTTGTTTACACTGTTCTTTGTAAACTAATTTAAAGATTTATTGCCTGGAACTTTGTATTTTGATACAATGGTAAATGAACAAAATATATGATTCAAGACTTGTGAAATGTGGTCCAATTCTATCATGTCTGGTAGTTCAACTTCTCCCTAGAAATAAATCTATTTGATTATTTTTAATTTTAGTAAAAAAGAAGTTTTAAATAGCCATGCTTTGTATGATTGCATTAAGCTGTTATAAATAACTACTTAATATTGATTAATATAGTATTTAAATAAAAATAATAGTAAGATGTCGATTACTTTAAAGCACATAAGAGCAGAGCCTGAAACATATGTTATGTGGCGATTAGTTCATTTTTATCAAGAGCTAATATTTAGAAGTTTAGAAATCCTATAAATGATGCATGAAGATTTATTACTTACATCTGTGTGTCCATCCAATTCTTTTGAAAGCAAAGCAAAAAGCAAAAGATAACTTGGAATGTTTCGTAAATATTTGTTCAACATGTGATACAGTATGGAAACTTGGTAATTAACAAGGTTCCAGTTATTTTTTACAAAATTTCAAAACAGATGTCAAATTTCAGGATAATAAATTATCTCGTTGCTCTAGACTACAAGGTATAAAATTATTTATAAATGCAAAAGAAGAAATACCACCCATAGATTGTGTAAATGAAATTACTGCTGCATAATTTATATACAAAATTTATTACAGAGGTATAATTTATTATGTCTGAATAATCCAGTATGATTTGAACCTACTTAATATTTATTTTTAACAACCTTTTCTTTTTGTTGTTTTAATTATTAAACTGACAATATGTTTTTTTTTGTAAAAAACAAAATCACAAAATAATAATACATGTCAAGCGTTGGTGACCTAGCGGTTAGCATAGCCGCCTTACAAGCATTTGGTCCGGGTTCGCTTTCTGGTCAACGCATTTGACATATAAAAAATAATAATAATAATATATACTGGCAAAACGTTTATTAAGAGGAAAAGTAAGTTTGTTTATTAAATCGAACTCTGCCATTTTACTGGAATAATGTATTTAACTATTTTTAATAACATATTTATCTCAATAAATTTTAAAATCACATTAATTATATATTGTTGTCTGAATGCAAAAAAATGATGCAAACAATATATATTTTAATTGATTCCATTTTTTTAATATAGTGTTATAAACGATTCAACAGTTTCCTTAAATAGTCAAATATGTTTAACTCATATAAGTTTTTTTTTAATTTACTTTTATAATTTTATATAATCTACATACATAACCTACTTATGATAATTGGAAGAAAAAAGATTAGAATAAATAATGAAGAAGAAGAAAGCTAAGTCTTTATTTAAACTAATTAGACTGGGTAGGTTTACCAAGTAATAATGCATTTATTTGTAAAACAACATCATTAAAAAGAATACTCAAAAATTTTAATTATGATAAATTATATTTATTTTAAAAAGCAAAACATATAAACTAACACAGAAAACTGAAATAGGAAAATAGACATCAGCGTTTCTTAACAAGATTTACTATTTTAGAATAAAAGAATAAACAGCATTTTGAATATTACACACTTTGTTATTTTTCAATTAAATATCATCATCATCATTCATTTTAATTATTATCAATCCAGTTTCTGGATAAAGATTTTTTCATGTTTAATTTAGTTTTTCTGATCGGTAGCTTTTCCACATTAACAAACTTTATTCATCCATCCATCATCCATGTGTCTATTTTTAGATCTTTTACAATTTCTTGGGATACCATTTAAGTCTTCAATTGATCTTCTATTGTCATATTTTTTAAAAAATATGTACAGCCAGGTCCATCTCAATTTTTTAATTCTTTCAGTGGTGTTGGTGATTTTTTTACTTTCTCACCCAAGCATTTCATTTTTGATCTTTTTTTTTTGTTACGTCTAACTACATTTCTCTACACTTCATTAAAATATATGAAGTTTCTAATTGCTCTTCTGTTAAAATCCATGTCTCAATTACTATAAGTAAGAAGTGGTAAAAAATCTTTCTTTTCAAACACATATCCATATTCTTTTTAATATTTAAATTATTTCTGTAATAAAGGCTCCATCCAAGGTTAATTTTATTATGTTTTTTCATCCATGTTTTTCCAACTGTAATGATAATCTGATCAAGCATACATGGATTTGTTAACTTCTTGTAATTCATGATTATCATTTTTTTATTTCCTTTTAAAAAAAAAAAGATTGATTAAATATTAATTTATCTTTTAGAATTTATGTTTAGACTTACTTTCGATCATGTGTCAAAGCATTGGTTGGGAAGTGAACCCACAAACCCCGGGCAACTGTTTGTAAGGCTGCTGTGCTGATCACTCGGCCACCAATGCTTGACTTTCTCACTTTTATGGTTAATTTATATATTCTAAAGCTCCAAAATATTATTTTATACATAATCTAAAAAATTTAAATGACATAAATAATCTCCATTTACTTATAATCACTTAGCTTTTCATTTTAATTCACAAAATACTTCTTGCCAAACCACTATAAAAAGATTTGGAGATATGAAATCACCCTGTTATACATTCTAATCACCACATGATTTAATAATTCCTCAATACTTGGATGTGATCATCTTAATTTCCAATATATATTGATCACTTTTTTTAAATATCAGCATCAGACATTTTGTAAATAGTTTTATAAATAAATTTTTCAAATTTTTCATTTCATTCTTTTAAGATATCAATAATAATTCCGTCATTAATAAGAGTTTTTTTTTCCATAGATTTATTTGCATATTTTCCTTTTTATTTCAAAAGCTTGATAATTCAGAGATAATTGTTTGGGTTTTTTGTTTTCTTATCATTTATTATCTTTTATACTCACATATATTTTAAATATTATAAATAATTTTAACATTTTTTTTTATTGTGGAAATCCTTTTTCTTCCATATGTTGTTTTACACTTTATAGGATTTTGTTCCTTCTACAGTTTTCCTTGCTAATTCAAAGTTATAATTGTTATAAAAATATTAACTACATTTATATTATTTTGCTGAACTTCATATATTCAATTATTTTTTGTAGTTCTTTTATGAATGTTTTCATTTTTTTTCCTTCATACATTGACTGGTTTCAGTCGAAATATTTATTTATAAATTGCTAATTCAATTTTGTCACATTTTTAAATTAATATCAGTTATCTTTTTATTGATTTTAATTAAGTTTAAATCATCTTTTAATGTTTTGTTAATATTTTATAGTAATTAGCATGCTGTAATTTAAATTTATCAGAATTGTTTAAATTATCAATAATATCAATTGCTAATACTATCTTTCTTAGAATTTTTAATCTTTCTAATTTACATTGACATTTATTATATATCTTACTATTCAGTCATCAGTTTTTGAATTGAATCCAATAAAATATTATAATAATAAAATATGAAATCAGCACAATATAATTCTGTTGTAAATTAAAGATGCCTTTATGTCTATTTTTGTTTAACCTTTTTCTCATAGAAACAATTGTTAATGTATAAGAGTAATTTAGTTAAATATTACACTACAGAAATATTATTCATTAAGTGGATAATATTTAGTCTGCAGGAATTGTTGCAGGAGTTATCCGATGAAAGTAGGAAAGTAGGACTAAAGATAAATGTTTAAAATCTAAAGTAATATTTAATCGATTTTCTCAAAATATGAAAATAAAGATTGTTTACGATGAGTTAGAAAAAGTTAATAGTTACAAATACCTTGGTCAAATTATTAATACAGATACATAATGGGTGAAATTAATCATAAAATTAAACTTGGTTGGAGTGCTTTTGGTAGAAATAACTTGATACTAAAAGGAAATATGCCTATGTGTTTGAAAAGGAAGGTTTTTAATAAATATGTTTTACCAGTTTTTACTTATGGATCTGAGACTTGGACACTTAATAGAAGAGCAATACAGAGACTTCAGACTACTCAAAGAAGTATGAAGAGATGCATGTTGGGAGTAACAAAAAGAGATTGAAAACACAATGTATGTATGGGTAAGAGAACAAACAGGTGTTACTGATCTCACTGAAAAAATTAAAAGATTGGAGTTGGACTGGACATATTGTTAGAAGAGATGATAATAGATGGTCAATTGAAATCTTAAACTGGATTTCAAGAGATTGTAAATGACCCAGAAATAGACCACATGTTAGACAGATGGATGAAATAAGAAAGTTTGCAGGGGTGATGTGGAGAAAAGAAGCTAAAGATCAGAGAATATGGATTGAATTTGGAAAGACCTTCATTCTGCTGTGTATTGATAATTATTGATGATGATGATTTAGTCTAATGAATGACTAATGAAAATTATTAATTTGCTAATATACATATTTGAAAAATTTCTCAAATTTTCATAAATGTATGTCCTTTCAAATTTCTTTCATGGTGACTGCACTTATCTAAGCTTATTTGCCTTTTTTTTTATATTTTCAATATTAGAATCTTCCAGGGCAATTTTAAAATGTTGTTCTGGTAAAAGGCTTTTAGTATATTTATATAAATATCCTCTATTTTTCCTCACAGTAAAAACTTTTTGAAGCATAAACTATAATTATCTGCATCTTCCATTTGTTGAAGAACTAATATTTCTATGCTGACTGATATAAAATCAATCTCCACAATCCTTTACCTACAATAAATCCTATTTTAAATACCTATAATAAATACTATTTCATTCATGCTTCCAATGTTTGGGTTCTTATACTAAAGTAGATTCCTATAACTCAAACTTCACAAAATTAACACCTCATTTACTATTAGACATCTTTTCTTCCAATAGATGCAATTTGCTATCAAGAAATATTTAACTGATATTTTAGCTATGAATTATCAGACAACTTAAAAAAGCCAATGATGTTTCTCAGACTTAACCTCAAAAGTAAAAAATTAGTAAATTTCTAACATCACATGATCTCCATGTCCTATGTTTATACAAGCTATTAAAACAATAGGAAACTGTTAATACAGTAATGTCACCCAGGGCAAGGTCTAATAATCAATGGATGCAAAAAGGTTTGTGCATAAAATCCCTATCTAGTGCCTACTCATCCAATATCCTCACATTGGTTTCTAGCTTATGACTTTTATCATTAAAGAGCCTTGGATCTAGGAACATTGCACCTTGAAATTAGAATCTAATGCAATTCTCCAGCATTTACATTTTACCTGTTTATTTAACTATAAAATTTTGAGTCTAATGTCAAAACAATAGTAAATATATTTGAACCCAGTTCAATATCAATAAATGTAGGTGGATTCAAAGCTCCTCACTGATGAAAGCCTCAAGCTACAAAGTAGTATGAGAATATTAAATAAGTACACAATTATTATGGACTGTGCAAAAACTTCCATCCTTTAATAACTAAGGTTTGCATTGGTTACTATTACTATATAAAGAGACTGCCACTGTTTTAACAGTTTGTGTAAACATAGGACATGATGGTCATGTGATCTTTTAATGGTTTAATAACTAACTGCTGCCATAGGATAAAAGTGATGGTGGTTTTTAAAAAACCAGACACTAAAATGTATAGATACTAAACTGGATTCAAATATTTATGACTATACAAGTAAACAAGCTGGATTGAAAACATGTTTGTGTTTTTTATATTGAACTCATAGATTTATAGTTAAGTAAATACATAAAAGATGGTGCTGGAGGGTTGCATTACATCCTAAGAACTATATGCACTGCTTTCAGATCCAAGGCTTTTTATTGATAAAAATCAGAGCTGGAAAATAGTCTAAGGATTTTGAATAAGAAGGCACTATATAGAGATTTTATGCACAAATCTTTTTCATTAATTAATTACTGGGTACAACTATTGTATGGAAAGTTTTCTTACTGTTTTAATTCCTAATGTTCATAGCTGCATATTGATGATGTGCATTTACTAATATAAATAATCATATATGTAATGGTTCTGCATAGGGAAAATTTGGCAATCTTCTGCAGATGATATATATATATGAATCCCTTTTACTTTACTAAAACCCAAAACAAAAGAAATATATTTGTTAATAGAGAAAACTTATTTGGTCTTAGTTTTGTTTGCAAATATTTAATAGTTTTCTTGTAACTTCAAAAGGCAAAGTTATTTCTGTTTACACAAGTTTATTTCTATCTTTATCAAATTAAAAATTCATGAAAAATGTTTAATTCAATTTATATATATATTATAAATTAATAATTTTTAATAGATATAATTATTTAAATGTTTAAATGGAAATACCTATTATATTTTCGTATTAAAAACTATTATCAGATGTTAATAAATAATAATCAATGAAAATAGTAAATGCATGTTTTCAGTTTAGTATTTTCATTGATTAATGTTTATTAACGCCTTCTAGTAATTTTTTAATGAGATATGAAAGATATTTCCACACACACATACATATATATTTATATACTTAAGCCATATGTAAGTAGATGGGTTACAAAAGGTGGAGTGGATGACTGAAGGGGGCTTGAAAGTCTGTGTTCAAATTCACTCTAATTCTATATATGTATATATCGTTGGGCATAAATATGTAATACAAACCTGTAGATCAATGGAGCCTTTGGAAACACACTTTAATTAATTTGCCACAATTTGAATTGTGCCAAGAGCATAAAACAGACAATGAAATACCATACCAATTAAAAGCAGAAAGTACAAGTGATGATTGCAAGAAATAAGTAAAAAGCATGTAAATAACATTATACTCAGATCATATCATAACATATTGATATTTTAAATACAAATATCTAAAATGAAGTTTGTGTTATATAACAAAATTACATAATTTAACCTGAAAAAATAAAGATTGGACAGAATGTTTTTGTAAGTGCAAAAAAATTCTATCAAACAAAACAAAAATTATTTAATAAAATTAGATAGAAATATTTTAATTTTATTTTAATAACCTATCTCATTTTTACACAACTAGCTAGACAATTATTACATTTTTTCTGTGTTATATAAATTAATATTATATGAATAGTTATTATAATAGGATAAATTAATAATAAAAATGCAACGTAATTTTAAGGCTTAAATTTTCTAAATAATTTAATGCATTATTTAATAGTTGTTAAATTTTCACACTTTTAAATTTTATATTGGAATGATTTTTGAAATATGAATGTTGAATACTTGCCTGTTGTCAACTGGTTGTCTAAATATCGACTGATTAAATAGGTTTCCATATTGAAATAATGATGTCTTATTATAAATCTATCTGTTGTTCTTACTGTATAGTATTATTTATTTATGATATATAAATATAATTTATTTTTTTGCTATAATTATTCCAGTTTCTTTTCAATTATTTGTTGTTTGTGTCTGTTTATATAGATATAAAACTTTATTAATTTGACCTTTTGGAAATATGTAAAAAATAGTTATTAACAGCATTATTATATAATGTTTGGAAACTTTATCTTATAAAAGAAATATTTTTTTACTATAAATGTAAACCTATGACATCTATCAATTGCTATGGTATTGTTGTTTTTAAATATATATAACAACCTATACTTTGCATATTTTTCCATTACCATTTTAATAAATTTACTTTTTTTTTCTAATATTGTTTAAAATTGTTAATTAACATTATTTATAACATTACAACAATCTACATATTTGCATTTTCTAGATATGACCCATAATTTATAATAGTGTTTGACAAACAAACTAAAATGAATCCATTTTTCATATGCTGTCTAAGGTTTCAAATAATCTCTACTGCCAACATAGGTTATTGTGATATATATAATACCCATGTTTCTTCAAACTAAAATGCCATATCATTTGTTTAGAATAATAATTATATATTTCTTATAGTAAAAATTCTAGTAGGAGTTTACTTTGAGATTGTGAAAGATGCCAATTTTTATGTTTTAATTTAAATCTCAATGGTAATTTTAAACAATCAATGTATTATAAGACCGTAAAAATCACACAGTCAATTTTATTGATCATATGTTGAAATATTTACTTAATTTGATGACATAAAGAACTATTTTTTGCATTAAAATATATATAAATAAAATGCAAAAGATTTTTTTTATTGATTTTTTTTAGTTTCATGCTTAATACTGCCACTAAGATCAATTCAATGGAAAAGATGACAAAACTTTGATAATAAATAAGTTTTATTATGATAAACTACCAAATCATTAGTTGTACAAATATACTAAACATATTTTAAAATAGAAATTCATATAACATTATAATACTAATCAAATATTATTTTTTTTACTTCAATTCTTCCACAACCATGGTTTCACCTGTATATTGAACATAGGTTGGTTATAAGTTATCTATCTAAAAAAATTTTAATTCTGATTAAAAGTTTAAAAAATATAAATGCAAATAAAACAAAACCAATTACTGGTCAGCATTTTATATCTTTTAAAAAAATTTGCAGTATTTTTTAAACTTTAGAGTTATAATAAAATGTGGTATCTTTTTTTAATGACAAAGAGAAGCCAAAATATTTTATATTTAATAGCTTTATACTTTTGATACAAACATAAATTGTGGAATTTTTTTTTTGCACAGTTGCTATTTATTCAATAAGAGTAACATAACTATTGTGCATTTAAGTATACAATTGTAGTTGGATACAACAGGGACATGTTAATTATTTTGTACTATTATTTTCCCATATAAATTTTTTATTAAATATATTTAAATGTTATAATTTGAATTCTTTGCATCTTTTTAAAACAATTATTGTTCTTGTTTAACATGATCCTATAATATTTTCTTTGTGAATTTTTTTTTATATATTGTTACAATGAGTTAATAATGTTTTTTGATTTATTTATTTTTTTTTGAGAAATTTAATATTTCAGATAAAATATCAGGTAAGTTTTTTTTTCTTTTTAAATCTTTTTTTCTTAGATATTTTTAAATATATTTTTGATAAAATTTATATAAATATTAAATTATACATATCGTATTAGTAACTGGAATAACAATGTTCTAATGCACTAGCTATATTAATATAACTGGCCCTAGTATAAAGTAATCACCATTTCAAATAAAAAATGAATCCACTTTCACTAAAGCTATTTCTATTGTTTGTTATGTTCTTGTAAACAACCTACCAAATATCACATATATAAATATTAAAGTATAGTAGCAATAAATATATGTAATAACTGGATTAATAAATATCCAAAATGCTAGGAATTATTTTGTTTGAGAGATAGATGATTATTAAAAGCAGTGACTTAATATATCTAGCACTTTAGAAGCTTATCACTTTAGTTATTACCTATTTATTATTCCTGCAATGTAATTTAATATTTATATTTTGATATTTTATTTCTTGTTTAAAAAGTTATTAAAATGATTTTAATATAACTTTGCCTAAATTGATGTGAGAACATAAAGATGATACTGTCTAATTTAATGTCTTTCCTGATAAAAATTTCATTATCTAATCTATGCTCATAAACGATCTTGGATAGGCAGATAAAAGTGGATTGATTTTTTTTCTTACAACTTAGATGACATTGATATTGGAGGTAATGTATCAATGTTGCTTATGTTTGAAAGATTATTCTTCCAGTTATATATACACACATACATTGTTCATAATTATTACCTAAAATTGTGTAATCTTATATTTTCTATCTAATTTCTATAGAATTTGCATTTTATTACTGCTAACCAAAATGTTATTACTAATAAGTTTTTTTTTTCTATAATAATATTACATCGTATTTGAATTAATTTATGTTTGATTAAATTTTATATATTTATTTAGTCTAAGTTATAATATATTAAACATAGAAAAATATTTTTATAAGTTTACCGGTGTTTTATTTTCTGTTTAATAACTTTGCAGTTTAGCAAACAATGTCATAGAAGTATTTTTTTTTTTTATCAAAGCAAATCTTTCGTATAGAAATAAAATACAGAATTTTATTTTTAATCATAATTCAGTTTTCTTGCTTAAAACTTCTCTAGAGAATGTTTATGATTGATAACATACTAATGTAAATAAATAAATTGCATTTTACAAAGTATAAGAAATTAAATAAAAATTAGTAAACAAGTGTATCTCTGCCTTGGTTGTGCATTTTATAAAATGGATTATTAAATCTTTGTTGGCTTTAATCTTAACATATATATACCATATATATATATTGGACCGGTAACCTAAAAAGATAGTCTTTAAATATATATTTTTATTAAAATGTGGAATGTAACTATTAAAAAAAAAGTTCATTAACAAACAAGACTTGAATATACTCTTTTCGGTTTTATCCATGTGTGTGTGTGTAGTGGATATTACGATAAATTGAATGACAATAAAAGTGAATTCTGTAACTGCTTTTAAAAATACCTGATATAAAAACAAAATATAAATTACCTGGTGATTATTATGTCCAATATAAAATTTTAGAAATTATATTAAAAGAGGGAGCATTAGTGGATAATCACTCTAACTATTTTTATTTGTGATCACCATGTTTTATAAAGTTTTCAGTTAGATAGAGATATTGATATTTTTCATGTCAATTAATACAAATAAACCACTTGAAAAATTTGATGACCTTTTATAATTGTTTTGATAGCAAAATAAAAATGATTAATAATTACTCATTCATTTATTAGAATTAATTATTTTAAATCGGTAAATAAAAAATAATGCTAGTATAAAACATCGAATGGTTTACTATATATGAAGGACTGTATAAAGTCTTGTTCTAAAAGATAAAGACTGATTGCATCAGTATGTTCAAAAAGTTGTTACTTTCAATTTTTCAGTAATTACAACTACCGTTTATTTGAAGTGTACAGTAGAGACGGTAGAGTGTATACAATAATATATATATATATATGCAAATTCAATAACGACAAAATTGCGATTATGTATGATATATATATATATAACATAGTAAAATATATAAATAGTAAATTTTTTTAAATTAATTTAATTATGAAAAAGCATTCCAAAGAAATGCGTATCCAATAATGTTATTTAAAATTAACATAAAAAATTAATAAATAATTGCTGATAATAACAATATCTATTTGACTTCTAATACTACATAAGAATCTCATGCTTATTTTGAATCTACCAATAATTAGATAATTCAATTTAAACAATCTTTTAAATGATACAGCTTTATAAATCTGTTGCAATATATCTTTTCAAGGTCTTATTAAAACAATTGTTCCAAAATTAGCATAACATATTCTAAATAAGAAACGAATAAATAAAGTTTAATTGAATAAAATAAGACTGAATCAACAATTATAGATAAAAGCATTCAGACTGTTTAAAGGTTTAATTATTAGACGTAATATGTTTATTAAAAATAACATTTATTATTACATATAATATTTTATTTTAATAACATTAATATATGCAAAATAAAAATAATAATTAATAATTGGTAGTATTTATATTTTTTTGTAGGTGCTGGCTAACAAAAATCAATCAAAAGCATGAACTTCTGATCTGAATCCCTACTACATTTCATAACTTGTGATTATTTAACTGCTGATTCAAGTGGATGGTGAACAATTACAGTAGCATTAATCTGCCATCTTGGCTATCAAGTTTTTTTTTATAAGAATATATTTCCTTTTTTTTCATCACTTTATATATCTCACATGTCTTAAAATGCATCTGATATGTCTTAAAATGCTGAATATTTATAAAGTCACAGTAGAAAATAAACTTTAGTTTTTATATGTGTTAGATATTCATTTACAACATTTTCTGTTTATTATATTAAATATTTATTTTCATATTATTAAAATTAATAAAAAATAAATAAATAAAATTTTATTATTATTGCTTTCTTGTGGACTTTTTGTGTGATTATTTAATAATTATTTTTTCAACTTTATTTTTATTGTAGAAATGTATTTAGATATTAAGTAATTTTAGTTTTCAGTTCTATTTTCTCTGGGGAAAAAATGAAAATTATAAATTAAATTGAGCAGCTGGATAAATCTTTTAAGAAAACAAGACACAAATTAATGGTTTGTCAATTAGATATATTAACTTACAATTGTAATTTACAAGTAAAGCATTTATTTAAATGTTTTTAAATGTTATTTTAAAATATGAGAACATTAATTTTACAGCATTATGTTTATTTTTATATGTGTGAATTTAAGATTATATTTAGAAAAGGTACTCAGGTAAATTTATACGTATGCTAAATTAAGATGTAGGACATGGTTATTTGAAGTGTTCTGTTTATAATTTTGTGTAAACATTAAAAATTTCCAATTTTTTATAGATAAATAATTGGTCATATATCTCCATATCTGTCTGTATATAGATATACCAACAATATTTTTTTAGAAATTATCATTAATTGATAGGATAAATGTCTAAAAGTTTAAATTTCCCTGATTAATAACTTCTGTTCTAACTGCATTTTGTTATTCCTTCATCTCACATATTGTCTTCATGTAAGATTTTTATATTTCTTTGTGATTGAATTTAAGATTGTAACAGTCCAAGTTCATTTTTGTCATATTTTGTAGCAACAAAGTCATTCTAGCTCCATTTCCATCTTTTTTTTCAAATGGTGCCAATGATAGCAACTTGTTTTCTTATCTATATGTTTCACTTTTAAACTCTCAATATGCTTTCATCAATATTTTGGTGTGTAGTCACAAGTCTCTGTATTTCATTTTTATTGTAACCAATTCTTACAAGATGAATTCTGAGATTAATTCTCTAATCCTATATGTTTCTATATAAATTAATAATCTTACCAAGATATTTTTAAATATTCACCTGGTTTAATTCATTACTATCTATCTCTATTTTTTCTTTTGTAAAAAAACTATTAAACATTACTTTGCATTTATTAGCATTTATTGTTAATTTTATTTTATTTTTTGCTTAGATAGCTCTGATCATTTTCTGAAGCATTATTGAAAAAAAAAAACCACCATTTCCACAATTTAAATAATTTAAGTAATCAGCATTTTTTTATTTTTTAGCTTCCCATTTTAATCTTCAAAATAGTTTTGTAAAGTACTGCAAAACATTTTGGAAGTGTGGAATTAGTCTGTCAAGCATTGGTGGACTAGTAGTTAGCATAGCTGCCTTCCAAGCAGCTGGTCTGGGTTCGCTTCCTGGTCAACGCTTTGACATATGAAAAAAAAGTATGGAATAAGCCTTTCATATAAATTTATCAATGTTAATCTTATTAAAGTCTTCACTTAATATAATTTTTTTATTAACATTTTCAAAAATATTTAATATCATTCTGGTTCACTGTTTGATGTTTAAAGGGTTTGATGATTATGGAAATGTGTACAGAATCAAATGCTATTTCATTTTCTTCAAATAAAAATATAATCGCACATCATTCTTGTTCATCTTTTCTATAATTTCTCCTAATACTTGCATGAGACCTATTGTAACAATCAATTTTAAGTTCAATGTGTTCTATTTGTTAGTTTAATTCTAAAGTTTTCTTTAACCCTTTTCCCGCCTCCTACGAGGCTCCTCGTCGACATCTGAAATCACTCTAACTCAGCCAGTTTTTATACGAAAATATTCGTTAAATACGTATTGAATTCGTTTTTAAAAGTTCTGTACGATGGTGACATCTTCCGATTTATTTTAGAAGTAAAAAATAGAAAAAAAACGCATTTAAACCTAAACAAAGAAGGAACATTATTTGTGATTGGTTCTTAGCATGCTCTCAGCCGAAAAAGACATTCTGATTGGCTGGAAAGAACAAAGAAACTGCCTGATCAAAGAAAATAAAGAAAAACGCTGAGATTTTCATTTCGAATACAATTTAAATTATTATTAAATAATATTTATGGAAATTAAACATAATTTTCAGAGAGAATAATAAAAAAACAAAATTATTTTCGAAAAATATTGAAGATTTAAGTAAATATATTGAAGATGTAGTAAAAAGAAATATTTACTTTTCTATAACGTAAAAGTCGATCTTTTTGTTTACATTATAACTTTTATGTTGCCGATATTGAATATCTTAGAATAAATAAATAGCAATTTATTTTTGAAAGAACTTTCGTTTTCTTCATGACCTGAAAAATTAATTATATACTTTTTATAAACGTATCTGAGTTGAATTTAATATTATAGGCGAATATGTTTTAACAATAGGCTTTGTCTTCAGTTTGTGAGTTGGCCAATTAAAAGATTTGATTTTTATCTGATACAACCAATGATAAAATTAGCGGTTAAAAGTATGGAATTAGTCTGTCAAGCATTGGTGGACTAGTAGTTAGCATAGCTGCCTTCCAAGCAGCTGGTCTGGGTTCGCTTCCTGGTCAACGCTTTGACATATGAAAAAAAAGTATGGAATAAGCCTTTCATATAAATTTATCAATGTTAATCTTATTAAAGTCTTCACTTAATATAATTTTTTTATTAACATTTTCAAAAATATTTAATATCATTCTGGTTCACTGTTTGATGTTTAAAGGGTTTGATGATTATGGAAATGTGTACAGAATCA
The DNA here is from genome assembly GCA_028023455.1 of Epiperipatus broadwayi. Classification (NCBI taxonomy): domain Eukaryota; kingdom Metazoa; phylum Onychophora; class Udeonychophora; order Euonychophora; family Peripatidae; genus Epiperipatus; species Epiperipatus broadwayi. Next base: position 289,453 of record JAQFVV010012499.1, read on the forward strand.
AATGCTATTTCATTTTCTTCAAATAAAAATATAATCGCACGTCATTCTTGTTCATCTTTTCTATAATTTCTCCTAATACTTGCATGAGACCTATTGTAACAATCAATTTTAAGTTCAATGTGTTCTATTTGTTAGTTTAATTCTAAAGTTTTCTTTAAGCAAAATGTAGTGACAAATACAAACTATTAGATTCATAGTTTATAATATCTGTTTTCATTTTTTTAATTTTCCTATCATTATTGCATTATTATAAACATCTACCAACTTCTTTAGCATTTAGACATTTGATATATGATTTTGCAAAAATGCCCATACTTTCTTATTTGTTCCTTTAAAGTTATCAACAATATTTTTTTTATGATTATTAACTCTTTTTCATAATATTTTATAAAAATGACAACTTTTAATATTATTGTAAGCTTAAGTAATCAAAGGATACCAAACTAGTATTCTCTACTTTCCATTAGTATTTTGCTTTTGTTTTCCCCACTGAGGTCTAGGATTTGAAGCTTGCCTTAATGCATTTATGCAACTATAAAAGATCTTTTAGTTACTTATACTGATCAAGCTGATCATCTTAAATTTTAAAAACAATAGATCTGATAGAAGATTAATTTAAAATATTTTAGAGACCTCTGTTTTTATATTAACAATAATTCTCTTCTATCCTTTCATTAAAAACATTAATACCAACAATTGCAACCCGTAACATTCTCATATATTTATTCATATGCTTCCAAGAGCAGTTCTATTCACCCTGCTATGGATTCATCTAATATAAACTTAAATAATCAAGAGACAAAACAGAATAACCCATAATAATGTGTGGATTTTGCATTTACCAATAAAAAACTAGCATACAAATTTGAAATTAATGCTTTATATATTCTAATACCTATCTTTTTCTCTTTTATACTATAGAAATTCAAAAAAATATCCTAAAATTTTGAACCAACTAATTTTGATCACACCGTTATTTATATCTAATACCATACTACTTTCTTATATTTTATAGACCACAATTTTGCACCTATGCACTCTTCAACCCTTTATTAAAAAAAGATTAATATCAATAACAATATAACCTGATTTTCTCAAATGGTTATTCATATGCAATTCTTTTTACCCTACATTAGAATCAACCACTTTAAGATTACATAATCAGCAGATATTATATGATATAGTGCTTTAACAGATATTACCAAGACCAGTTTCTAGCTATATTTTTTGTCAATGGAAATTTAAATTAATACTTGTGAAGAAAAATATGTTTCTACACATTACCGTACATTATGATAAAGTCATATATATTGTTTATTAGTATTACAATTTTTACCCAAATGATAAAAGGATACCTACAATTACATTAAAACTGAGTTCCTAAAATTTTTAGAAACTGAGTCTCATATTTGAGTTAACTTGCAATTAATACCTTACCTTTGTTTAATTTCAGGCTATAGCTTGAATAATATAAAGGGATAACATATAGCCTCTAGATGCTGAAGTACACTAGTACTAGTTTTGAATCGTAGTTATGATTGATGATGCAAAAAGCAGACAACACTCTAGGAATGAGGAAATTATACTACTGTACAATTTCATTTCCACTTATTCCTCAAACTTGAAGCATATGACGATAGAATAAGATGCAAAAAATCATGTTGAAACCATTTGTGTAAGCATAATAGAAAGTCATGTGATATTGTTGTGGTTTTTTAATTTTTTTAAATGGTTTATTTTAAAATTTTTCTTCTTTGTTTTTTTTTAATACTTTTCTTAAATCATTAAGGATTTACTGAAGAATTGCTGCTTTTTAATCTTGGTATATGGATTGCTAATTTTTGCTGAGCACAGAATATTTTATTAAATTAATTCAAGTTCAGTTTCACTGATTCTCCAGTATTTCTAAAGTTTAAAGGTATCAATTATAAATGCTGTCCTTCATAGTAACTTTTACCTCTTTACTTTTGTATTAATATATATATATATAATTTTTAAATACAAGTTATTTATCTATACTAAACTTGATGCAACTAGAAGGGATTTGAACTCAGACATCCAAGCTCCCTAGAGTTATCCACTCCATCTTATATAATTGAGATGCATGCAACATACATGTGAAAAATGTAAATGATCTCCAACACATGTATTTCATGCTGAACCAGCACTCATCAGTTCATCCAGATCATTATGTCCCACATCAGTCATCAGTTTATATTAAGATAACAAATCTTAATATATATAGAATTTCGCAAATTGATGATCATTTACATACATTACAATATTGATATTCATATTTCATTTTAATCAAAATATATTCAAAGTTTGCTATTCTTTAGTTGTTTACTTTTATGTTCATTTCTGCTTCAATACTTTCTCAAAAAATAATAATGACAGGCAATTTATTTTTTTCACAATTTTTACAATTTTTTTTTATATATTTCTATACATAAATTCAAATTTATATCATGATACTTTTATCTTTCAATCATTTCCTAAAGTAGACTATAAAATCTTACATATGTTATTTGTTTTTATCAAAAGCATTCTGCATATAGAAATAAAAGTTATTATTTTTCATTAGAATGACAATTTGTTAGGCATAAATCTAAATTAACTACATTTGGATATTTCATTAACTTGAATACTCTTGCCCTCTATATGAGTATTTAAGGACCAACATATTCTTTTATTTATATTTATAATCAATTCTATCTCTTTGGTGATTTTAATATTTGTGCTTTATAATGGAATACATTTCAATTTTATAGAAACATTGTCTCTCCATCTTTTTTTAAACTCACAAACTAAAATAATATTACATTTTATATGTTATATTTTTTCTTCCAATTCCTGCATTATTTTTTTTAACTAGAAAGTTATTTATAGTGATTACTTAGTATTGAAATGTCAGCCACGAATGATAGCTTTGGTTTCATAACCTAGTTGTTTTTAACAAACTTTACATTCATTTGCCAATCACTGTCATAATTATGAATAAAAAAAAGAATTTCAAATAACTCAAATATTATTCCAGTTAAAAACTGTCAATTATTATTGATGAAAGACAATAGATTTTTGATCTTAAAATCAGAGACTAAGCAGTAAACATACATAAAGGCTGATAAATATTTGTGAATATTGCACAGAATTTTATTCATCATATTAATATTTATGAAGTATCCAATCATAATCATGTATGAATTTTCCTTGCTCAGTTTTTTAAGAATATCCTTTCAGTTAATAGCAAACATTATATATATATATATATATATATATATATATATATATATGGTTATATATATATTATATATATATATATATATATATAACCATTAGAAAATAGTCAAATTAGAGAATCACTATATAGATAACAATCAACAATCTCCAACTGTTGTCAAGGTCACATTCTTTTAATAATAAAGTTGGAATCCCACCTTTATTTATGGTCTCATATATTTATATAGCCACTAAAGATTGCAACTTGACCATAAACAGTGAAATTGTTGATACAAATAAGTTTAAGTAAACCTCCTTAAACAGGTAAATATAGCCTGGCCTGAATGCAGACTAATAAATAGTCAATTATAATATTACAAATTGCAATTATAATGTTAAAATTGCACCCAAAGTATTACTTAAATAATAAAATAATAAAGTAATTTTGGATTAAAATATGTTTTATTTTAAGCCAATAAACATCACATGATCACCATTTTTTATGCTTGCTTATAACTGTTGCTTATAGTTTTGTAGTTAAGTGGAGATAAAAGATGGATGTTAGGGGGTTGTATTAGATTCTAAGATCTAGGTGCAAAGCTCTCAGATCCAAGGCTCCTCACTAACGAAGGCCACAAGCCAGAAACTAATCTGGGGATATTGGATGAGTAGGCACTAGATGGGGATTTTATGCACAAACTTTCTGGAATCTATTGATTTCTCTAGCTTGCTGTGTGTAGCAATACGTACAGTGAGTTTTTGCCTGTTTTAATGTATTATTTTGTTTAAATTCCAAAATATACTTTATTTACATCATATAACTATCAATATATATATATATATATATATAACTATCAATATATATATATATATATATACCATCAAGTGAAATATATATATAACCTTCAGTCTTGACCCATGGTATCAAATACTGTTCAAAAATCTCTGACTGTATTATATGGCTAAAATGGACATATAATGTAAAGTGATATTAAATAAATATAACTTATTTTAACTGATGTATTGAATCTCTGGATTTGAACAACAAAGTCAAATGTTGAAAAACATTTCAGCACCCTCACTATATAAACTGAAAACTGCCTGATATAGTAAGGTGCTGAAATGTTTTTCAGCAGAAAAATAGGGCTGTTAAAATATTTTTCAATAGCATTTGGTTTTACTCTATGATTTAAATATAACAGTTGAATTAACACTGTATTAATATCACTATATATTTTTTGCATCAAATGTCTGTTTTAATGCTAATGTTATTGTATGCCTTTTAGTCTAGCAACTAATAATACTCTGAGGTAAAAATTTTGACTCTGGTAATTCTTATAAATATATTTTAAGGATAAATATTTCTAATAAACAGAAAATAATACTTGGTGTCTGTAAATTGTATTACATTACACTTATTTCTTATATACCACGCACATTAATAAAATGAATTGTACTAAATATTATTTGTTTTAAACATAAAGCTCAAGTCATCAGAAAAATCTAAACAACACAGTAATGATTTTGATTGAACAAGTATTTGGTTGACTCTGTCTATTGATTATCATTATGCTATTGTTCTTACATATCTGAAGAATTTTATGCTAATTTAAATTATTGAATGCCTTTTTGCACTATATATATATATATATTGTAACGATATATAAATATGCCGTTACATTAATCTAAAATAAAAATTTTAAATTCACAAATAAAAATAAGTTTGGAAATAAAAGCTAAAAAAATTAAAGAGTTGTTAAACATGTATACGTATATATATTCACACAGATGCAAGACTTTAAAAAAATTTTTTTTTAATAAATAAAATTATTTGAATGTACTTTGTTATAAAAAAGTACAAGATTTAAAGATGGAATATTTTTATAAATGGAAATGATTGTTTTATAAATTAATTGAAAAGCAAGCTAGCCCTTGAGGCTCTCATATAATTAAAAAGTCTGATGAAAGATAGATAAGAAAATAAAGAAATTAGCTTGACCAATGGAAGCACCAAGCCATCAGCTTGGACCCTAATGAAAATGATGGATTAGTGACGTTTGTTCGTTGAATCTGTGTGGATGATATAAAAGGAAAAATATTGAAATTAAGAACAGTGCCGGCTTTTTTGTGTTTGAGAGGTGTGATAGGACACACATATCACACTCTCTATTTTAAAAAAAATGAAGTGACTGTAATACCAGCATGGAACCAGCTAATGCCACCTCCAGAACATCAGATCGGTCTTCCAATGGAAACATCATGGGAATTAAAAACAGGAACCTGTACTCTTCTACCGTGAGCTATGAACTTTACAAATTAACAAAAAAAAAGTAATTAAGAACTTTCATCATTTTTTTTAAAGATTCAGCTAATCTAAATTTTAAAATGTACTCTTATTTGATTTTCAAATTGATAATTAATGCTTAAATTATATATATATTTGAGTTTGCTAAAAAAAAAATCATTTCTATTTTTTTTATTTCTATTAATATTTATTTGTATAAATTATTTAAATGCATGAAATTTAAGTTGGATATGAACATTGCATGGATTTGTTAGCAGTTAATTATGTTGTGGTTTTCATATTCGATTAGAATATATAAGTCATCGATGTCAATGCGGCATCTTATGATGAATGCCATTGGGTTTCTTGTATTTCCTCTGCAATTGAAGTTATCAATGACTTTGTATTTTGATCGGTTATGTTTATTTTGAAATGTTTTTGGCTGTGGAATATATGCAGCCAATCTATACTCAACATTAAAAAACAAATTTTATAAAATTCATCTGTGTGAACGTATATAAATGTTAAATTTAAGTCAGGCATGAATGGCTATATAGATTTGTAAAGTTATATATAGTTTAAGGGAGGGTAATCTTATGTTATTTGTTTCATAGTTAAATTGGGTCAATGGATTGGATATATCAGTGTAATTAGTAGATGTAGTATGAGTTTCACTACGTGCAGAATCGCTGTATATGCCACACAACCCCTTTTGCCTATGGATGGCATTGTAAGTTGGCAAAAAGGACCGCAGTTCCTTCCTATGGAGTTTTTATTTTATTGTTCTTCTTGCCATACAGATTTAACCTTCCTGTACTGGACAAGAATCAATGTCTTCTCTAACTATACTGTTCAGATGTACATTTGTGATAGTATAGTATATATGTGCTGTTGTATTTTCATTCTACATTGAATACATCAATGTATCAGATGGATTGACACCGGTTTGACTGCGAACTTTTGGCCTAAGGTTAAATAAGGGATTGAACTTTTTTTTTAAATACAATCTATGTAGTTTATTCATACTCGACAATCTTAAAATAAATATAAATTTCATCTGTGTGGATGATTTAAAATCTTAAAATAATAATTTAAATTAAAAGTTAGTATTAAAATCTAAATAATAAATGTTATTCCTCAAATTCTAAAATGATTATATATCTGCATAAATAAATGTTGTTTGTGTATTAATTATTGGCAGTGGCTTATTTTATTCTTTGTTTAATATTAAAAATAGTCTTAGATAAGAATTTTTAAATATAAATCTCTGCTACTCTGCTGAGCTAGTGACAATGGGCTAACGATCAGAATTAACCAATATAATTTTTTTTTTTACTTACATATCTGCCTACTATATATATTTTCTAGGTTCAAATGCCTAGTGGCGCCCTGTAGTGCAGATTACGTTAAGTCTCCTATCTCTCTGATCGCTATAATATATATATTTAGATATTGATGTTATCATACCAATTATTTCAAGATTAATAATTGTTCTCCAAACATGCATTTATTAGTATTGTTTGTCTCTAATATATACTTTATTTTTCAAAAATAAAAATACTATATGTCCAAATTACATTATGGCAATTTTTATTTGAAATTGGATAATGTTTAGTTAGATTTAATTCAAATATTAAATTTAGTTGCATGAGTTAAAATAAAGTATTGCTATAAAATATGTAGAAATCTTGTAATGATATCTGCTTATTAAATGCATTTGACCATTAGGGTTTTAATCAAAATGCATCATGTAGATAATTTAAATCTTCTGATATTTTGAGGTCTAAATATAATTTTAAAAAACAAAAATGGTACAATATTTATTTTTATTATATATAAGAAAAAATACATTATGGAAGAAAGCACACTCTTTAATTAAAACAGACTTACAATGTGATATATTTATCAAATGGCCAATATGTATTTCATTACAATGCTACAATTATCACAGTAAAATTAGTTGTTTATAGAATTGTTATTTTGTCCAATATTTTACAAAGATATGTCATGAGGTTCCTATTGATATAATATAAAGGCACTACAAATTTTATTTAAGAAATTTCAATTAGATTCTGAAAATATAATGGCAAAAAGTCATATGGCAAAATGTTTTTTTTTTGACTGCTTAATATGAGACTATTGAATCTATTATTAAATATTGTTTAGATTATGTTATAAAGAAAATGATTACTAATACGACTTTTTGAACTTGGTATTGTTTTCATTAGAGATACAATACTTATTTACCTTACACAAATTATTTCCAAGACATTCTAAATAATAACAACATTATTTCCATGGAAAATACCTGGCTGAGAGATTAAATGTAAAGCTACAAGGAGACAAAACATTGAAGCCTTTCAAAAAGTATTTTTTACTATAGAAAAGTTTAAGGCAATTTCACTGAAAATGTTAAATGAGCAATTTAAATGTCCTCCAAATATGTGATTTGTATAGGAAAATTCATATTTCACTGAAAGAGATTTATATAACCAATGCAAATCATTCTCTTCTTTCTTTTTTTTATTTTCTGGATTGACTGTTAATGATTATTTATAAATTAGTAACAATCAGTAATCTCAATCTGTTGTTATGGCAACCTTCTTAGAACAATAAGTTTATATAGACACTAAAGTTACAACTTGACTGCAGAGAATAAAATTATTAATTCAAAAACTTTATAAATTTATTAGACCATAGATAAAATTGGACTTGTATCTTTGTTGTTAAAAGGAGGTTGCCCTGACAACAGATTGAGACTGTTGATTTTTATTGATATTGGTATTGTTTAAGTGTTGACTCCTTTCATGTATTACATTTATAAACCTATCTAGTCTTGAGCGTTGTTAGCTTTAATATCTGAATATTACATAATTGAAGTGCAGTTTGAATATTATAATTGCAGTTTGAAAGTTATAATTGACTATTTGTTAATCTGCTTTCATAACAAGTTATATTTACTTGTTTAATGAGGTTTATTTAATTTTTTTTTAATTAATAATTTTACTCTCTGTCAAATTGAAAATTGTTTGTGTCTATATATATACTTATTTTATCATAGATATTGGTGGATTTCTACTTTTAATGTTAAAATTAGGTTATCCTGAGATCTTCTGTGTATTTATATATTTATATTATATTTAATATTTTTATGATTGTATGATGTAAACAATGTGTTCTATGGGTTAAACCATATATTATTTTGAATTACTTCCCAACATTTCACCCAAATAACATCCATTATTTTCAAGGTCAAGTTGTTAAAGAAAAATAGTTAGATAATGAGATTGAGTATGATGTAAAAAGTGAGATTGAACATGAAGTAGTTGAGTATTTAGAATATGTCGATGAACAAAATATTTATTTTCTTCAGTTACACCATTAATTAATTTATAGTTTTTATTGGAAGAAAGAGATCAATAAACTGGTCTCCACAAACCTGTAATACATTGTGTTTTATCAACTTTATTTAAAACAGTCAGTCTACTGAAATTTTAAAAAGACCGACTGGTTTAAATAAAGCTGATGAAGCACAAATCTTGTGGAAACCATTTATTTTATCTATTTCTTCTAATATAAACTTCAAATCAATTAATAGTGAAACTGAAAAAAAATAAACATTCTATTAATCTATATATTCTGTAATAGTCAACTATGTTATGCTCTATCATCTTTATCTTGCCCTCAATCTTGTTATTACATGAGTTCCAATATTTTTTCTTTAAAAACATGACTGAGATAAGGGTGGATGTTATTTTGTCAAACATTGCAAAATAATGCATGGTTTAACCCAAAGGATATTTTGTTTATATATATATATATAGTAAATTATATATGTATACATATATTAAAATTTCCATACATTAGTTTTTTTGCATAAAGAAGTGATTTCTTTCTTCTTTATAACATATTGCTGAGGGCACTTTCAATGAAGTTTGCCATAATCATAGCTCATTTAGTTAATCAAACAAACAAAAGTATGCAAATTTGAATTATAAATACAAATGAAAAAAATAATATATATATGAAACAGTAAGATTCGTTTCGAATCTTAAGTTTCACCTTTTTCTGTCGTCTCTCACTGACCAGTCTATCCCGCCCAAATTTAAACTTTTTGATATTGAATTGTGTGTGTAACAATATTAAAAATGTATAAATATATGTAGAATTCAGCATAAACATGCATACATTTCGATCTCAAATTAAAGGCAATAAATAGGGATAAAATCATATAATTTACATTTCTTTAGCTATATAATTTTGTATAATTTTAATCATTTATTTTGGATTATAAAGTTCGTATTTATTGCTTTGTTTAAATTTCGTTTAATAATAATTCTAAAAAAATCTGATGTAATATTTAATTAAAATTTAAAATAATCTTATGTTTCCTTTTTGTCTTTGAAATTGAAAAGCATCGGTCAGTGATAGATAATAGATTAATTAAAGAAAAATTCCCCAAAATATAATTAGTAAATGTAAAATGTAAACAATAGAACAGCAGCTTTCTTTAATTAAAAACCAACAAAATGCATTGATTATCCTCAGGGCAGATTAAGTAGAACCTAAAAATATCTTAACAAAAATGTGAAAGATCAAGATTAGATAAAAAAAAAAAAAGAGGCCATCTTAGACTTGCTGGAGACATTCACTTAAACTTTAACTTTGCTCTTGATCACTGAGAGTCTCCAAAAATAATAAAATAATTTGTTCCTGCCAAGGTATGACCGAGTAAAGCACCTAGATTATTCTCCATCGGGAGATGGCCTATCAGATGCCGAACTTTCCATTGCCCCTCATAAATTCACCATGAAGATCTGCTGCCTGAAATGAATGAGAAAGCTGCTGCTGCCATGAAATTAAATGAATATCTAAATACAAGAAAGAATTGCCACTCGTAAACTTTTTTCTGCTAAACTAATGGAATCAGAAAACTTCTTATAAAACAGGTACCTATCTGTGTTCAAACTCTAGAGTACTCTAATAATATGCTATAGCTCTTCTTCATACTACTTATCTAAATTATAAAATGTAAAAACTACCACATGTATAACTAAAACTGAATAATTAACTTAATGTGTAAATTTCTCTAATAATCTAGCTTACCTCACTCTAGCTTTCTTGGGTGCGTATTTCTATAATCTACATTTTTATCTATAGTTATTATTTAATTATTGCATGCTCATAATTGTCTCAAATTTCAAAGTTTAAATCTATGATCGCTTAAAACAATGAATGCGTGTCCAATTTTCATTAATATTTACTTTCCTAAATAACTTTACTTTCATATAAATCGACACACATTTAGTGCATCATTTATTGTAATACAGGGTCTACTACTTCGCAAATGGCTGGCATATTAGTTGTAATAACTCCCAGTTTATATATATTTTGTATTTTTTAAATCTAATGAATAATTCTAGAAAATCCCATTTCTTTGAGAGTCGCCAGAGTTCTTGAATAAATGTTGGTAATGTAGGGCCAAGTCAGAAACCTATTTAAATCTCATCATAACTGTTTATACAGTATACATGTGTTACATTGTAGACGCGATGACCCATTCTGCCGTGAAATTTCCGGATTCTTCAGGGTTGAAATTAACCCCAGTCGTCCTACACAAGCGGGCATAATGGGTGCTCCCGTAGGACTTGACAATGTCATGCAGCCAGCCGGCAAAACGGTGACATGGACTGCTTGTCCCTGGTTATGCTTATGTGACCCCTTACTTCGTCGGGCCGATGGCAAAGACCAGCCCGACATTCTTATAAACTCATTCATGGCATTGCAGTTTCGATATACTGCCATTTCATATCGCCTTTCTAAAGTGTACCACGTGTTCCTTTACTTAGTTTTATTATTCTAAACATATCACTCCGCCTCTGCATTATCTGCATAATTCACTCTCAAATAAATGTTTCCCCTTAGTTATAAATAAATATTTTAATTAAATAAATATATGTCTGCCATTACTCTTATAACCCATACTTTAGACTCTTGCATTGCAAAGGTATAAATCCCTCCAGGCATGCATTAGAAATACTTACTCGAGAATTTTAGGTAGCTAGATTACACCTTCAAATAAGTGAATTCCTTTTGTAAACATTTCAGTATCGGAAATACCGCTACTGAAATCCTCAATATAAAATAATGTCTAAATAAATAAATGTATTCTTTAAAATATAATCATGTCACAAATTCCACTACTGAAGCTTTGAATCCATAAATATTGTTAGTAAATGATCTTATTAAAATGTGTTAATAAATAATTTTAAACTATACGTCTGCATTTACGTTTTATTTATTCGATACCCATTCTATATAATATTTCCTCGATTATGTAAATATGAATGTTTAATTAATATTAGTTTGATTATTGGCTAACTCGAGAATAAAATCATGAGTCTCTTGCATATCCCTGACCACCGTGCCTAAGGAAATATTTACTAATGTCGCATCAGATGCGTTGTTTCATGGGTGGTATTGTGGAACCGATAAACTATGTTCGAACTCAGTACCACGTGTGGCTTCGCTACTCGAGGTGCTGCTGTTCTGTATGGTGGTCGAATTCTGCACTATGTTTACGAGTCACACGTTTTCTGACTGTTACATATATATATATAAGAATAATAAATATAAAAGAGAGATTAGTAAAGCATAATTATTGATCCAAAATAACATCTATGTAATCATTCTGTCAGTTTAGTTTGGGTTCAAAATGTATTCAAAATCCTACTTTATTTGTAGAATGAAGTAGTTTCTAGATCTATAACTGCATTACTTCCAGACTTAAATCCCAATCATCATTGAGAAATACAAAAGTCATAAACTAATTTGGAAATGTAGATCACAGATTATGTAAAGAATTTTCTCTTCTTGCATTAAATATTGTGTGTAATTTAAAAGAATTAATGTTTTTATAAACTATAAATTTATATAAGATTATTAAATATCACAAGCAATTTCTTAATGGTTTTTTATAATGTTGTTTTATAAAAATCATTCTTGTATTTACTTAAAATCATAAGTTTAGATCAAAAACTGCAATTAGGCAACAAGAGACTTGTTCAGATTTAAAATGTTATTTTAAACTCAATTATTATGTAAGTACTTCTTTGAGCGCTAATATTAGATTTAATGGAAAATTATATCTTTAATCTACTTTTTTAAAAATAAAAGTTCAATTCAAAAGAATCATTTAACAAAAAAAAAAATTTTAATGTAATTTTTTCTTATTTGATTATGTTGAAAAAGTTTTTATTATTATATGTATATAGGAAATTATATATATATATGATTTTGACTAATGTAAGTTTGGATGATTCATATATTTTATTTATTTAACAAAATCTAACGTTTTAATTAAACATTTTAAAAATAATTTAATTGTTTAATAGTTTTTAAAGAAAATTATATAATGTAGTAAATTAAAGCGCAAAAATAATTGAGTTTAATACAAACAAATATACAAAAAAATTCGATGATTAGAAATAAAATTTAAATTTTAATTGATACTCTATGGATATGTGTGTGGAGAAGAAAGAACAATCAGTATTATATATTGAAAATAAATTTAAAAAATATGACTTTCTGAAAGTCAATAAATTATTCGTAGATCTTTAGAAAATCAAGCATTACAAGAAGAAATTTTAAAATGCACTTATTGTGTTTAGTTACATGTTATTATATCTAATGCATAATTAGCATTAAGTCTTTCTTTCCATTAATAAAATGATTTTAACATATAAAGTTATCATAGAGGCTAATATAAACATTTTTCTTTACATCAGATTCAAAAATTAATTATTTTTAATAGTATAAACATTGGTAGGTTAACATTTTATAGTTACTAGTAATTGGCTTCTATATTATAAAATCTTGATATTTAAATCTAAATCTCTTTCAGATTATTATTTAAAATCATTATTGATCTAAATTTTTGTTGTTTAAAAAAAACTATATTTAAAAACATAATTATTTTAATTAAATATGCAGTGTAATTTTATCAAAATGATATACAGGTAAATATTTAATGCATATAATTGTATATATATATAGTCTGATATAAAATAAATGTTTTCAATAAAAAATAGTATTTTGTTTTTATAGAGATGTTAATAATTCATAGGTCTTAAATCAGACAGGCTGCTTGTTTCTTGAGAAAGCAAATGTTAATATCTTATGAGGTGGCATAATAAATAATGATGCTCTTATCATATTCACATATTGTGTAACAAGATTCCATTAGCATTCATTTTTATGCAATTCTTGATTTTTTTTAAATAATTCAAATGATACCCTGAGCTTGTATGTATATTTCCACTGCTACTATTTAATGTTTATCTTTCCTAACCCATAATGTTTCACAATGTCCTCTATATAGATTAGATCATGTAAAAAAATTGTGGTTTGTTTATATGCTAATAAAATAGTTGCTGGGATGAAAGAGGTTAGGCAGTTTGTATATGTTTACCCATTAATAGCTGAATGAGTTACTTAGATTTGCCATACACAAAAAAAAATAATCTAGTATAGATATTATGAAGATATTAAATTATTTCTGAAGAGCAAAATAACAAATTTAAATAAGTATATTTACTGACTAGCAACACCCAAGAAATGAATGAGCTATGAATATGATATGTAACATTTCAATAGCACTCTAAGCACTAATAAAACTATTTAGACTAATTATTTGATTACCTTTTCTGTAGAAATGCTCTAACATTTACACATTACTATTATCTATTGTGTTTGAAAAAAAAAAGTGTGTTAATGATTATAGTTTGCAATCATTATATTAAAAAATATGTGATTTCTTTGATAAATAATTTGGTAACAATGCTGAATAGCTTTTTATGTCACCAATATATTTAATTCGAGGAAGGGAGAGATTATACAATACAATTTTTAAATAGATTGTTCACAAATATGAGTAAAATTCATGAATTTAGAGGAGATAAAATCTTGTACATTATTAGCAACTATTATATTTGCATACCAACATTTTTCATGACTTTTGCAATTATTTCATGCATTAGAATTTATAAAATGCTTGAATTCAGAATAAAAAAACACAACAATTTGTTTTAGTAAAATCAATGTCAGGTAGTTCCCACTGCAAAAAAATAAAATAACTTAGGTCCAAAATACATAATGTTTGTAAGACAAAAATCATACTCTATATTGATAGTCATAATCTCTTTATTGATTTAAAAACCTGTTTTACAAAGGGAAAATAATTGCGGGAATATGTTTTTGTTCATCTACTTCTAGATGAACTTTGTAAATTAAAGCCATGAGTACATTTTCTCTTGGAGAAAAGTAATCAGTCTTTCAAATTTTTTTCTATAAAAAAATTCTCACACTCATTCTGGAATGCTTTTAGATGATTATCAGAATGTCTCTCATAGGCTCATTGTTGCCAATGTATTTTAGAAAATATTTTTATTGTGGCTTCTCTTTAATCCAAATGTTAAAAAGTACTTATTGTTAGACACATATGATTAAAAGGTGTTTATTTTATTTACATCAATTTTCTACAAAGTTCATCTACTTCTAGATGAACTTTGTAAATTAAAGCCATGAGTACATTTTCTCTTGGAGAAAAGTAATCAGTCTTTCAAATTTTTTTCTATAAAAAAATTCTCACACTCATTCTGGAATGCTTTTAGATGATTATCAGAATGTCTCTCATAGGCTCATTGTTGCCAATGTATTTTAGAAAATATTTTTATTGTGGCTTCTCTTTAATCCAAATGTTAAAAAGTACTTATTGTTAGACACATATGATTAAAAGGTGTTTATTTTATTTACATCAATTTTTCATAAAGTTCCTTCAACCTAAGTGTAATATTCACCTGAGTTATTAAAACTTGTTTCAAAGTTAGTTTGAAAACATTTGCCAATAATAAGTTCTAATAATATTTCATAAAAGCATTTGTTTTTAATATAGCTCTAAAATTCTTTGTGATCTATTTTAATTTTAATAATTTTTATATAATTATATTTTGTTTTATCCCTAATATAATCACTGACATTTTTGTATGATTATGAGTTTTCTTGGAATTAAAAAGAATTTTATAATTATAGTGTATTAGTCTGCCTAAGCTATATTCTGATTGGGTTATAGTAAAGTACCAATAATTAAGATTACTTTTAAATCATGATTGTGAAGAATTAATAGCTTATATTAGCTATGCAGTTTCTAAGTCAAATTTAATATTTTTTTCTTTTACAGACATGGCTTCCCTTTCAGAAAACCTCAAAATAAATTAACTATTGTCATAAAATGTAGTAATTACTTATATTGGGTAGTATTTATGCAATCATTACTTTTCAAGGTTTTTTGGAAATAGCCATTTTTATTTTCTCCAAAAGTACATGCTCTAATAAACTAATTTGCTTAGACTCAATTTCATATAATTATATATATATATTTATAAGATATTTTCACCTGTAATTTTGATCTTATCATAATTGTAATTGTTATGCTTAGTCATGATTATACATAGAAACACAAATAAGTATACAAACATTTTATAATATATTTATATAGCAATATATAGATACAAAATATACACTACTGTTGGTGGGGTATAGTTTCCAATTCTAGGGTGAACCATTGACAAAGAGAATAAATGTGATCTTATGGATTTCCTTCCCACTCCTACTTGAGAGCCTGCCTTGTGAGTAGATATGACAACTTTTCCAGTTATAATGATAGATTGTCTAAAGTCAGCTTTGGTTCTGACAGCTTCCAAACTTAAACATGAACATGCCTTGCTGTGTAACCATTAGCATTAATAGTTATTGTCTGGAAAAGATATATTTCTGTTCAGGCTAGCACAAGTTTCCTTTGACTGTATATGGAAAATGAGGTTATTGTTATTCAGATTTAACAATTGTTCTCTGACCCTGTGCTCAAAAAGACTATTTATTGCCTGATATCCAACCTTAATGAAAACATTCAAATTCAGTGTGCATTATTGCATATTAGCCTATTCTTGACATTGGCTATATGTTAGCTCTATATATGCATTGGTTAGTGGTAATGAATGCTTAATCTGATCGAGATAAGAAAGGAATCTGGACTAGTGCATTATTTGAAGGCAAGGTGAGACATGACATGACAGTAATATTATCAAAATATGAAATCATGTTTCAATTTCCTGTTGAAATTAGTTGATTTTCTATTAACTATTATTAGGATCTGTGACTAGTATCAAAGAAAAGGCAAAATAAAGATCCTGTTTTCTCAAATAAAAACGTTTATAAGTTTTCCAGAATATCTCCTGTATTAAGTATATGATAAGTAATCTTATTTTTAAACAATATTTTAATAATCTCTGTATGTACCATTATTACCAATTCATTTGGTGATGATTACAATCATGTATTGTGATTTTCCAGCAGATATCTTATTTTCAACAACTTGTATAATGTATTCATATATTTTTTTTGACCTTAATATGAATTTCCTTGGACTTGCACATAATTGATGCATGCATTATTTGTAACTATTATACTTATTATTTTATGAGGGATAGGTTCAATTATCTTTGAAAATTAAAAAATTATCAATTTATTTTAATCAATTTTTTGAATAAATTCAGAACAATGATTAATGATTTAAAGAAATTTTTATTACTCTTGACTTCATGAAGTTTTAAATAGTCCATTTATTATTTAATTTCATTCAATCATATATCAAAATGATGTATTATTAGTGTCTTTCGTTTTTAAGTTGTTGTTTTTAATTTGATTAATGCTGATTTTAAAATAATTTCATCAGATTATCCAGGTGTTTAAACATTTGGAAACATGTTAGAACAATTGACTTGAATCCTCTTTTAAATGGGGGTTGAGTTCTCAAAAGAAATATACATAAGCACAAATCTTAAAATTCAAAATATCTGATCTTCATATTAATATATGTACATAAATAAAACTTTTGTAATTTATCATTCAATATTAAAAATATTTTGTTTGCCAAGAGAATTCATGGGCTTTTGAAAAATTCCCAGAAATCAAAAATATATCTTTCTTATACCAACCATTTTTTATTATTATATATGAATGTATGAGTACAAAAGTAATTTGGATCCTCAGTATATTTAAATTATGACCAAATTTATGCAGAACATATCCAATTAACACTACAATTTATAAAAAATTTTCAAAAGTAGTATTTTGGATCAATTTCACATCTGTGAATTCATCAAAAATATTCTTTCTGTCTTTTGTTTTTTTACATTTATTATCGTTTTTTTATTTTTATTTTCATGCTATCTATGTCAATTATTATTTTTATTAAATATTGACTTATAGTATTCTAATAATATATATATATATATCTTGCAATAATGTTATAAATGCAGTGGATAAGTATTTAAAGCAATAGTACATTTAAAACTATTTTAGGTTCCATTTTCATTGCAGGTATCAAATAATTATTTTTTACTTGATTAAAAAATATGGCTTATATGGTAATTTCCTTCATTAATATGGACTTAGCTTTATAAATTTACTGACTTTATTCCAAAAAATGTTGTAAACATTATTAGTATGATGTTTAATTTAGATAGCAATTTATCTTCAAATCATAATAACTCTTTTTATTTATTATAATGAATCAGGTCTTTACCATCTTTCAATGATTTGTTAGCAAAACAAATTATTAAAACAGGCAAAACTCACTATATATATTGCCACACATAGCAAACTAGAGTAATCAATGGATGCCAGAAGGCTTGTGCATAAAAATCCCCTTCTAGTGCCTACTCATCCAATATCCCCAGACTAGTTTCTGGCCATATTGTGCATAAAATCCCCTTCTAGTGCCTACTCATCCAATATCCCCAGACTAGTTTACAGCCAGAAACTAGTCTGGGGATATTGGATGAGTAGGCACTAGAAGGGGATTTTATGCACAAGCCTTCTGGCATCCATTGATTACTCTAGCTTGCTGTGTGTGGCAATATATATAGTGAGTTTTACCTGTTTTAACAACAGTTACACACAAGCATAAGAGGTGGTCGTCATGTGATGTTTATTGGCTTAAAACAAATTATTATTGATTAAAATAAAATATTTCCATTTCTCAAATTTAACTTTCAATATAATGATTTTTCCACTCAAGGTTTTCATAAGTATCTGATTAATGAGAATATTGGTTCACTATTTCACTTTAAAATTCAAGTGTTGTGGTTTATAATAAATATATCCAAAATATCAAATAATCACAAGCACAATCTAACTTTATGATACTTTACAACTTTTATGCTGAGTTATATTAAGACAGAATTGAAATCAACTAATAATTAATCCACTATGTTTTAAAAGCAGAACATGTTTGCACATTAACTGAAAATAATACATAAATTAATTTCTAAAATAAAGTTTAAGATGAAAGCAAATTAAATCATCAATATTAAATTTACCATGTTAATGTACATTAAATAATCAATCATAATATCTTTTATAAGATATCTTCATAATTTTAACATTAGTAAGGATTACAATTTCAGCCTGATAAAGGTTTATATTGAAACTTAAAATTATTATATGATTGAGCTTACTTTTTGTTGCTATAATGTGATGTCATAAAAGAATAGTATTGGCCATAAACTTAAACTTTAATGAGCTAATTAATTTATGGTTTAATTCCAGTTTTACTTAGAACACATTGTGAATTAATTATTCTGAAATAACATAATTAAAATATAATAATTTGTAGTTGACTTTAACTCTTTTTAATATAATTTGCTTTAAATTTTGAATAAGGTATAATGTTTGACTACATTTATAATTACTCCACACATTGATTTAAAAAAGATTAAGACTTTATTATATTAAAATGCAAGGATTACATTTATAGCAGCTAACAATTGAATTAGAGGCATAAAATAATCATATAGGAAAGCTTATGCTTGCTTATTAAAGTGATGTCAAACTCAGTAAAATTAGAAATGTTGATTTTAATTGGCTGTAAATTTAGATTTTGGTGTAGTACATATTGTTTGTGTTTAGGCATTATTAAAATATTATCATTTTTAATATTCTATTAATTTCCATTGATTTGACAATTTTATATATAAGATACCTGGTTTATTTAATTAACACACACATATATTTACGCATATATCTTTGTTTAATTATGTTAACTATAAAATTTCTTCTTTAAAAATTGCATATATAGAAATAATTGAAAGTAATAAAACATTTATACTATTAAAATAGAAATTATCGTATAATCTACAAAAAATATGAAAGTTAAAAGTCTGTTAAATAAATATTACTAGTATATATATATATATTGTTGCTTTTATTAGTTTAAAATCTATCTATTTATCAAACTATTTATCTTCCATCTACTGCCTATTTACTTACTTTTCTTTCTACCTATATATCTACCTATTTTTCCATCTATATGTTTACCTATCTATTTATTTATCTATCGATCAATGGATCGATCGATCTCGATATCTACCTATAGCTAAATGGATAGTCAACATATATATATAGCATGAGGATAATAACTTTAATAATTTTTAATAAACCATATATAGATAGAATATTAACTTTGGATACTTTTTATAATATTACAATTATTTACATTATATAGCAAGATAATAAATAAAGTATTAAAAAAGTTCATTAATTATTTTATTTTTAGAGTGGAAAAAATTATTTGTCTTATATATCATAGCCAGACACAAATAAATAAACATTAAGTAAACTTCAATTACAATTACATTTTACAACTTTCTATTTTGAGAAACAATTTAAAAATTGTTTCACAAGTATATACAAATTTGATTTTTATTAATTTCTTTTTTTCTAAATAAGTAACGGTATTAAGTTAAACATAAATTTGAGAATGCGATAACAACTTTTTTGCTAAAAAAAAAACTTTCATAATGGTATTAAAAGATTTTTATCTATCTGTAAAACAGACTAAAATATATCAAACAGTTACCACGATAACGTCAAGACAAATCAATAAATTATTCGACATACGATAATAGCTTACGCTATAAAAATAATTTAGACACTACATAAACATTACAGTCTTTTCAAAACTTTTGACAAAGTTAATTTATATATCAAATGTATTTATATATATAAAAAACGGCAAAAATTAGATCCAACATTTGCTTTTAAAACTTCATTAATTTTTATGAAAATACTCGGTTTTTTTAAAAAATCTGATATAAATAAATATTTTTATTTTTAACTGCTGCAGAATTTAAATCATTTGAAATACAAAAGTAAAATTTACTTGATAGTTAACATTTTATAATGCAATGCAATATAATAAAATTACAAAATATTTACAGAACTCATAATAGCTGCAGGTACAGCTAAAACAGAAGTAAAAAATATTTGAAATACCATAAAAAGCAAAGTGGTGTTATTTTACTAATACTGAAATTGTATTACTGTGATTCTATTTTTTTTTTTTTTAACTTTATTGGTAACAAAATATTTACATAAAATTAGTATATTTACATTGAGAGCTTTTTACATTTTTTTTTATAATTTTTAATTTCTTAGGATGTTTTAAGAATATAATTATTTGAAACAAGATGATTACTGTCATGGCAAGTAAGGAATACATTACTTTGCCATATTTTTTTTTGTGACATTACTAAATATATATTTCTGAGCATAAAGATAAATGTTATACCATTCTTTGTTATTTTTTTTAAGTACATTGTATTTTTTGTTTTCAAATATTACAGCACAACGGGCAAGCCATATTGTTCTCAGAGTGTGAATGGTTACAAGGGCATTGAATGGTTTTAATTTCTTTATATTATTTATTAGGATATTTTTGTGGAATACAAAGCGGCATAAAATTGAAAAGTATGGACATGTCTCAAAGATATGTGATGTATTTTCCAGGAGCAAATTGCATAGTATACAAGTAGGATCAATATTTAGTTTAAATCGATTTATGAGAAATAACTTTGTTGGTATTATATCAAGTAGCAGATTATACAGGAATTTTAACCATGAGTGAGGCACATACAAATTTTGAAATTTAATCAGTGTTTTTGCAGTAGATAGTGTTGACCAAAGTTGTCTATTGGGGTAATTAATTTTTTTAGATCTTTGTATGACAAACCAATTAGAGTATTAATGTTATAATTGTCCAGTAAATCAGCATGCTCAATGGCATGATCAGTGAAAAAGTGGCGATTCGCATATGGAGTAATAGCAAGCAGAAGAAAAGATAGAGGAGTTGTCATTAAAAAGGGATTAGTAGTGTCACAATGTACATCTTAGCTCTAATGTAGGATGTGAATGATTGAGGAGCTATTAGGTGAAGTCCACCCTTGCATATTGCAAAACAGGTATTTTCTATTGATAGAAAAAGTGATGTTGATCCCCTTATATATTTTTTTGCTATACTCATGAAATATTTAATAGTTTTTTGGAAGATGCATCCAATGGCTGTAATAGGCAAGAATACCTCCTAGAATGGCATTGATGATACGAACTTTCATTATAGGCTACATTAATTTTGAGTTGAAGCACTTTATTTTTGCATTAAATTTGTCTATGACAAGAAGATTTAAGTGATGACTTAGTTGTGTTTTTGAAAGATTAATAGGTATGCCAAGAAAGGAAGAAAATGAACCTGTGAAGAATGAGGGAAGACTGCAACCGGTAGCAATTTGCCATAAGGATGATTTGTTTATTTGTATCATGGATCCTGTTATAGTTTCAAATTTCTTAAGTTTATGAAGTATCATAGGTATATTTTGCAGGTCCCTGAATATTATCAAAACATCATCAACATATGAAATGATCTTAACAGTTGTGCCAAGGTGTGGAATAAAAATACTATCTATGCATTGCTCTATGTCTTTAATCATGGGGTCTATGTATATCGCAAAAAGTAATGATGCAAGTGGGGAGCCTTGTGGGATGCCTCTACTTGGCTTAAAGGGTTAAGAGAGTCTCATGTAATTTTTAAGTTTAATCATTCTATTGTTAAGATAGTTTTTAATAGCTGTAACAAGGTGTGTATGATTTGAAAGCATTTGATTTAGTACAGAGAATAAGAAGTTCCAATTTACGATGTCAAATGCAGACTTGAAGTCTACCTGGCATGCCACATAGTTTGTTAGTTTGTTTTGTTTGATATAAAGTATTGGTTCTTGTGCTAATAATATTGCTTGAGATGCTTTTTGCCCTTTGACTGCAAAGTGTGAAGGGGAAATTTTAGGTAAAGCATAGATATTTAACTGTTTGAGTATGATTCTAGCAAACATTTTCTGATCAATGTCTTCTAATGTAATGAGATGCAAATCATTTACTGTTGGATGTGGATTTTTAGAGTTTTTTCTTATACAGAATACTATATTTGTTGATAAGTTAGGGATGTGATATTTCTTCAAACAAAGTTGATTGTAGTATTTCTGTAGGAATGGAGATATAATGTATTCCATTTGCTTATATATGTTAGCTGGAATGAGGTCATTTGCTAGTGAGCTATGTTGTTTTAAATACACCATTTCATCAAAAACTTGTTGTTTTGATATGTAGTAATTTTGTGTACAGTTTGTTTCATTTGTAAATAACTGTGAAGAGCTATGAGATTTTTTAAGGGAAATATTCAAGTGGTGCAGAAGTGCCTCATCAACATAATTACTAGAGAGGAGTGAATTATCTTTTGATAGAATGGAAATGCCACAAGCATATGGGATTGAAAATTTTGCATAATTTATTGTGGTTTTCGTTAGTGCTGATAGATTTGGTAAAAATTTTCTCAGCCTAAAAACCATGTTGTTCTGGTTATATAACTGAGTTAAATATTTGTTTTCACATTGGAGTTTATAAATAAAATTTTTGCCTCATCAAATCTTGTTATAGCTTTAAGGGTTAAGTTTATGTCTTCAATACATTGCTTTATAGATCTGAACAGCATGTTTAGTATTTTTTTGAGTTGAGACCATTTTTCAATTGGAGAGAAATTTTTCATCTGATGTAGGTGATTGCTTACTATTAATATATTACAGAAATTATCTATGGTAAGTTTGAATTTTCTAGGGAGTTGTTTCTTATATGAGAATTTATATATTGTTTGTTTTTTATGCAGGTATTTTTGCATGAGTGTTACACAGATGTGGTCAGAAAATGAAACTGCAGTTAAAGGAATTGAGGATTTTAGGTTTATAGGAAAACTAAAAAATAGATCTATGAGAGAGGATCTTTGTGCACCCATGAATGTAACATTATTTGTTGGATATAGGTGTGCTAATGGCAGCAGGACAACTTGTGAAAGTGGCAAAGCATAGTAGCTGCAATTAAAGTCACTGCACATGATAATTATACCAGGCTTATGTAGTATTTTGTTATGCACAGCCAGTAGGGTATCTACAACATCCCTTGCCTTTGGACATGAATATATTCCTATAATGTAGTAAAGCTCAGACTGGAACAAAAAAGAGATAATTATTGAATTAACTGATAAAAGTATTATTTTAAGTTTTGTTACTGGGAATTGATTGTTTATTAGAATTGCAACACTTTGAGCTGGTCTGATGTTTGGCTTGTATGTAAAAATGTATTTGCTATGCAGAGTGTTAATTATGTTTGGATTGGTTACTCTGCTAATTTTTGTTTCTGTTATGACAAAAATGTCAGCATCATGATTGTTTAAGAATTGAGTCAGTATGTGAGAGTCTGTTATATGAGTTAAGACCTTGTATATTTATTGTGGCTATTTTAATGTTAGACATGTTTAGTGTTTAATGAGTTTGATTTAAGCTTTTTGTTTGTGTGCTTAGTACCACAGTTAGACATTTTATTTTTTTTACTATTGTCATTTGTAAGATGGATATCCGAATTTACTATTACACTATTTTGCTTTACTGTTATCTCAGGATAGTTTTTACTGTACAAAGAGTCTTGGCTATGGCTTAAAGATGAACTTTGTGTCCAGCTGTTGTTCAAATCCATTAATAGTTCCTGTGGATCATCAATGGAAATTGAGTTCTGTGATTGGTAATTATGCTGTGAATGCATATCAGGCAAACATTTATATTTACTAAATTTTTGGTTAGGGAGAGTTATGGTTGATTCATTATTGGGAAGATTAGAGAGTTGAATTGCCTCTGTATTTGATGGGAGAATGTAATTTTTTGAAACAACACTGGACCATGATAACTTTTCCTTATCTTTACTGCAAAGGTGACCAAGTCTATCAAATTTTCCACAACTTAAGCAGTTACCAATGTTGCATTGTGAAGCTATATGCCCTATTCTGGAGCATTTGAAACATAGAAGTTGATGACCTTTGATACTAATTGTGAGGGGGATGGATCTCATATAAATTCTGTGTGGAAGTTCATCTGGTTTATGATTATGTATCATTTTTAATGTAATTTTCCAGCAGTTTGTTGGAATCTCAAATTTTATGTTAGGTGTGAGTTCTCTTGAGATGTTTATTATCTGTGCAATTTCTGATATGTTTTTGTAGCACAACATCTGTAAAGTCTGGAGGTGCATGCATGATGTGACCATAAACTATTGAATTAGGGTCTTTGGTGATGTATTTTTTTTTTAAATTTAAATGTGTTACAGATTTTTCTGCTTCTTCACATTGTTGTTTTGAAAAATATTCTAAGC
Organism: Epiperipatus broadwayi; assembly: GCA_028023455.1. Taxonomy (NCBI): domain Eukaryota; kingdom Metazoa; phylum Onychophora; class Udeonychophora; order Euonychophora; family Peripatidae; genus Epiperipatus; species Epiperipatus broadwayi. Next base: position 314,597 of record JAQFVV010012499.1, read on the forward strand.
ATATAAAAGATCTAGCTGGGAAAGTTGCTGTCAATTTTATATTTTTTATTATGTTATACTTTTGCTGTTCCTCTAGATAATCATGTAGAGAAGGATGAGATAAAATTGGTCCATTGTCTGCTGGATCTTAGTTTTCTATTATACTAATAATTGATGTGGAAGGAGAGAGATTATTTGCAAATATCTTTCGCCAGTAATCATTAAGCTTGCTAAAAGACGTATATTTAGTTTTATTTGTTTCTATATTATTTGCAATTGAGTTAATGTCTATAAATTTTGTTGCATTACTGGAAATTGATGTAGAATCATTTTTAATTTTTGTTAATAGTTTTTTGACTTTTTTGTTCTGATGAAGTAATTTTTGCTGTATTACTAGCGACAGATACACTGCTATCACTAAGCAATGTTAGTAATTTAAATTTGCGCATTTTGCTGGGAGGACTAATATTTATATTATTACTATTAATATTATTATTTTCATTTAGTTCCATTTGTTTACTCCATGTATGAACATTATTTGAGGATTGAAAACTGTCAATGTTTTCCGGGGGTTTTTTTTCTTATTAGAAGCTTTTATATTATTAGAAGCTTTTACATTTTTTTCTGCATTTTTTTTTTGTTTCATCATTTGCAAGACCATTTGTTTGACTATTTGTTTTAAATTCATTAAGAACAACAGAATTATTAGCTGTTTTACTGATATACACATTACATTTTACATTTTTTGATATTTCAGTTTTAACTGTTTTCCTTTGGGATGTTGCTAAGCAAGAATTTGTGTTAAACTTATCAATATCAGGTAGACTGTTGTACTTTTTTTTTCTTAACCTTTGTGGTGGCCAATATCTTATTGGCCAAGTGAGGTAAAAGTGTAAACTTTTAATTGGTCAAAATCACACTAAGCCTCAAAATATATTTGTCTTTTAATATTATATTCACTTTAGTTTCATTTGTTAAATGTATATTAATAATTTGTCAGGTTATCAAAGTGAGTGAAAATTTTTTCAAAAATAAATTTCTATTTATTTATTAAGAAATATTCAATAGTGGAAATTTAAAAATGAAAGTTAGTAACCAATGAAAAAGAGTTGCTGAAGTAAATGATTTCTTTGTCAGTTTTACATTATGGAAAAGTAAATACTTTTTTTGCTAAAATCTTAAATATTTTTACTAAAATCTTAAATATTTCTCTAAAATAATTTTATTTTTAGTTCATATTTTATCAAAATAATTTATAATTTGTCAAAAAATACTTTTGAAATGGTCTAAAACATTTATTATTTTTAAAATGAAACAAAAAAGATCGTAGCATATTTCTTTGATTAGGCAGTTTTCTTTGTCCTTGACAGCCAATAAGAATGTATTTGACGACTAAGAGCCAATCATCGTGAAGCTTATTTCTTCGTTACAGCTTTACTGGCAGTTTTATTGATTTTTTACTTGTAAAATAATTCAAGAGAAAGCAGCATCTTACAGAACTTTTTAAAACCTTTCCAATGATAGTAAAATCTCTAGCATAGCATTAAAAGTGACAAAAATCAAGTGATGTCAAGCTGACGCAAGTCAACTCATAAGGATCAGCAGAAAGGTTAACATTTTAGATGTAGAAGTCATTAAAGGAAAATTATAATGAGATTTGCTTTTATAAAAATTATCTTTTATCTAAACTTACCTTAAAGTTAAGACAGCTACGAGTTTAAACTTTTAAACAGGCAGCCATTTTTATAAATAAATATTTGTTAAAATAATAAAATGTTCTTTGATTTGGCAAAATATAAGTTTATTACTTCCAGTGAGTCTATTGGCATTAAGAATACTTTCAATCAAAATTGATAATTGTTATTGATTTTTACGATTGGATATACAGGATATATTTACTAATATTTAAATACAAGTATAATTTATATATTTGGAGTTTACGGCACAGAAATTCAAGATTTCCTCTGTCTTATACAACCAATACATGTCAACAAGGCATGTGATGTGATGTGATGTATTTTGGCTACTCTTTAAATGAAATCAAAAATATCTCAGCAATTATGCCTAGATAAACCTGTTAGCCACTTTATTTTCCATTGCCCACTCTAAGTCTTCCCATATTCTGCCCCCTACCATTTCCAGAACATAATCTTTGTCAACTGTATGGCCTTTATATCTAAATCCCCCTTATCTTTTCGCAACCCCAGCATAAAACCAATAACTCACTTTCTGTATAATCACTTTGTTCATATCTATTTTCCCATAACTTCATTATCTGTACCTTTCTGCTTTCACGCATTTACATTCAATTAGCAGATGCTTAATATTTTCTATACCTTCCTTACACAATTTGCACACTAAATCACACATAGTTTTCCATAGTTATAGTATAATTCAATGTTTAGTGCATTTGGTATAATTAAATGTATATGCAAATTATTTGGCAATAAGGGTTGTTTTCCTACACTGTTGTTTTTATTTTGCCCAGATAGGGGTTTGTCACTTATATAGTCTTATATATCTGAACGATGCAATACAAAGTACACAAAAAAATTCATTTGGATTGAAAAAATTATTGTGCTTTCATTTTGGTTTTATGGATTTATAATTAACTAAATAGGTAAAAAATAGCTGTTGGAGAGTTTCATTAATTCCTAAGAGCTAGGTGTTGTGTTCACAATTCCAAGACCTTTCCCTGATGAAAGCTACAAGCCAGAAATGATTCTGGAGATACTGGATGAGTAGATAGTAGATAGAGATTTTTTGTACAAACTCTCTTGCATCCACTGATTATTAAGACTTGTACTGTATGGCAACTACTGTATGAGAGCCCGTAACTGTTTTAACAGCTTCTATATGCAGAAGAAGTGATGATCATATATTTCTAGCAGTTTTATGCAAATTCTGCCCATAGTTTTAAGGTAGCTGTGTTTTATTTTTAAAAAAAAACAAGACACCAATGTATATGGATACTAAACTGGGTTCAGATCTGTATGACTATAAAAAAAAAGAGTTTGAAACATTATTGTGTTTTCATCTTGGACTCATAGTTTTATAGTTAACTAAATAAGTAAAGGATGGCTGATGGATGGTTGCATTCGATCTTAAGATCTATATTTAGTGCTCTCAATGCTAATATTCCTCACTGATGAAAACTACAGGCTAAGGTCTAATCTGATGATATTGGATGAGTATGCACTAAATAGAAATTTTATGCACAAATTTTCTTGCATTCATTAGTTATTAAGACTTGTACAAGGTGGCACTACTCTGCTAATATTTAATTAAACTACAGAAAATAATACAATTTTTGTTTATTGCCATCAACAATAGAAATATTTATTTCAAGTAGTCTTACAATTTTTCTCAAAACCTATGATCAAAAATCTACTATTTCTTGTCAGCTCATTTATACTATTTTTCCCTGTAGAATACCTGACATCTTCAGATTTTTTCCAGCATTAAATCCATGTTTTTTATTACAGTTTCTACCCATTACATGAGTGTGAAATCAAAATAACTTTGTTATAGATATCTGCAAGAGAGTAAATATCTACAACAGTTGCTATCAATTACGGCATCATATCAAACAGCTAAGACTCATTGATTTAAAAAAAATTGCTATTAAAAAAGCAAGCTTTTTTTTCAGTGAACTATAATTTTATATTACTATTAGAATGATTTAGTGCACATTTTTGCAGTCATGTATTTGCATGTATGATTCTTCAGATTTATTCTTTACTTTTCATTTGTTATTTTATTTAGTGCATATTTTTTACAGTTTTTTCTGTGTGCATGTGTGATTCTGCATACCTTTTTTACTCATTTGAGGTTTTGTGTGATTCTACATACCTTTTCTACTCATTTGACATCTTGCTTGATTTGGTATAGATATATAGATTGCTAGTTTAGATATTAAAAACTATGAATCACTTATCTTATAGTAGTTAAACTTTTTACAAAGCTACTGAGCAATAAAAATATTCTGCATAATTTAGTACAGTGGTATACTGGCATTGTTTTGGAGATCTAGATCCATAAATTATGGCCATATTTGTCACCTCAAAATCTTGGACATTTTTGAACTCTAAAATATTTTTATTAATGATTTGTTTATAATAAACAGCAGTCTCTTCTATTAATTACTATGACAGCCCACTTATATATTAAAACAAATGTAATGATCCACTCTAGGAATTTGGTATTTAAATATAATATTGGTGAATTATTTATAATGTTTTATAGGCAACCAAAGATCTGCCAATGTGGTGACATAAATCACCAGAGGACACCACTAGATTTACAATCTAAAAATTTTTGTTGCTGTTTGTCAATGATAAAATTCTAATGCTAACTAACAACAATTTTGATTGGATGTTCTGTTTACTAATGAATATATATATATAAATTTTAAATTTATTGATAAAGATATTAAACAATCAACATCTACAAAGTTCTCACTCACTGACAGTATATATATATATGCTCTCTAGATTTAGAAGAACCTTGAAAATCATTTAAATGACTTGTTGACAGTAGCATAAGACAATATCTTTGCTATATAAAATGTAATAAAATAAACTTGACATAAAATAAGTAAATGACAACTAGTTATTTTAAACATATTAGTATTATTTTCTAACATTTAACATACATATTCTTGAGGCTACTTTTTACAGATAATGTTTATAATCTGAAATGTTTGAAATCCTTAGTAAAATCATATATATATATATTGTAACCTACCCATCTGTAAACAGCAAAATTTATAATGTTCCAAAGATTACAATATTACAATTGATCCAATATCTGACCACTATTAGATCAATAATGTGCCAAGGAACTGTAACATCCCAGCTTCATTTACTACTGTCATTTACATAATAATTTGAAAAATAACAAATATAATAATAAAACAAATTACATAATGTTTTCATATATATCATTATATATCAGGATTATAATTCTGCTAATATATCTCAATGCAGGCACAGTTAAGTTAAGTAAGAGGATTATATATATATATATATTAACCATCATCCCCATATATCATACCTAATGCTTGACAAAAAAGAAATCTTTAAACTGGACAAGTGTACCACACAGTAAAAAGGATGAAATACTATAGCTGTCTAGCCAGCATAACACCTGTAGACAGTATTTAACCAATATCTACTGAATTGAAATTCAAATATGAATCAATTATCTTTTGAAAATTTTATACACACAATTTCTTGATCTTGTGTATATCTTATTTAAGAATCTAAGTTAAATTTCTTGATCTTGTGTATATTTTATTTAAGAATCTAAGTTAAAGGTTTTCCAGTGGCCATTGTCTCTTGAGTAAGATCTATAAATAACTTTCTACAGGAAAAGTATATTTATGAGCATCAGTTGGTAGCTGACTTCAAGTGCCAGACTTACTAGTACAGTGACAATTATACTTTCCCTATTTTTTCTATCTAATGAGATGCCTGACCCAATCTAGCTCATTTTCAGGGTTCGAAGAAAAACCTATCGGATGAACGGAGGTATGTGAAGAAATATGTGTATTTGAACGCTCTTTTTATCCTCTATCTAAATCTTTATTTCCCAAGTTAATTGCTCTAATTTATTTTTTAAATATTAGATTTGAGTCTAAAATATACTTAGTGTATACATGCTTATTCATATCAAGTGTATTTAAATAATTTTGTGACACTTAATGCATGAACATGTGATTTCTTGATTGACACAACAGCAAGTTTCACATGGATCATTAGATTCAACTTCTCTGCTGCCAGTACATTCTGGTTCAGGTACAGTTACTTCACATACTTCCTTAGCACAGAATTTACCAGGAACAGGAACAAGCTTACAGTTAGGCCGTGCTTGAGGACACCTTACACTATTACATATCTTTCTTCCATTTGACATTCTTAGCATTTATCGGGAGACTGAATAATATCATTATCTTCACATTCACATTTCACAGTTGGAACAACATTGATCAGGAGTTGGGACCAATTTACAACCTGGTAATAATGAGCAATATGGGCATTTAATGTGTGAACATGTAACTTCTTGATTGACACAATGGCAAGTTTCCCATGGATCATCAGATTCAACTTCTCCATTGTCAGTACATTATGGTTCAGGTGTAGTCATTATTTCCCATACTTCCTTAGCTCAGCATTCACCAAGAATAGGAACAAGCTTATAGTTAGGTCTTGCTTGAACATCTTACTCTATTACAGATATTTCTTTCATTTGAACAGTGACATTCTTGGCACTTATCAGGAGACTGAATAATACCATTGCATTCTTATTCACACTTCATAGTTGGACAGTACTTACCAGGAATTGGGATCATTTTAAAACCTGGGACCAAGGTAGGCATCAGGCATTTAACAGGTGAGCATACACTCTCCTGATAAACACAGCAACAAGTTTGACAAGGATTGTCAGATTCAACTTCTCCACTGCCAGAAGAATCTGATTAAGATGTTGTTGATTTACATTTCATAGATAGGCAGCACTGACCAGGAACTTTGATCAATTGACATCCTGGTAACAATTTAACAGGGAAACAGGCAATCACAGAACATCCAATTTTTTGATTTTCACAATGACATGTTTCTTAAGGATCATCAGAATGTACTAATCCAGATCCAGTGCATTCTGGTTTTTCAGTAGTGTAGTTTCTTCACATTTTACTTGTGGGCAGAAAGCATCATGGACATTCACCAATCTGCATCCAGGTTGCAAATAGGTCTGAGCACATGTGACTGGAGAACAAAATTTTTTATTATATTCACATTGGCATGTTTCACATTCTTGGTCTGAATGCAGAGGCCCAGTTCCAGCACATTCTGGTTCAGGTGTAATTTTATGCATTCGTCTTTAGGACAGCATTCACCAGGAACATTAACAAGCCTCTTTATATATAATAAAAAGTTTGTTCTCCTATCACATGTCCTCAGTCCTATTTGCAACCTGGATGCAGACTGGTGAAGGTCCATGATGCTTGCTGCCCACAAGTGAAATGTAAAGAAACTACAACTACTGAAGAACCAGAATGCACTGGATCTGGATTAGTACATTCTGATGATCCATGAGAAACATGTCATTGTGTAAATCAGGAAATTGTATGTTCAGTACATTCTGCTGATCCTTGTGAAACATGTCATTGTATAAATCAGGAAATTGTATGTTCTGTGATTGCCTATGCCCTTGTTAAATTGTTACCAGGATGTCAATCGATCAAAGTTCCCAGTCAGTGCTGCCCATCTATGAAATGTGAAGCAACACCACCACTTGAATCAGATTGTATTGGCAGTGGAGAAGTTGACTCTGATGATCCTTGTCAAACTTGTAACTGTGTTTATCAGGAGATTGTACGCTCACATGTTAAATGCCCAATGCTTACCTTGTTACCAGGTTGTAGAATGGTTTGAATTCCTGATCAGTGTTGTCCAACTATGAAGTGTGAGGGTGAAGGTAATGGTATTATTCAGTCTCCTGATAAGTGCCAAGAATGTCACTGTTCAAATGGAAGAAAGATCTGTAATAGAGTAAGATGTCCTCAAGCAATACCTAACTGTAAGCTTGTTCCTATTCCTTGTGAATGCTGTGCAAAGGAAGTATGTAAAATACTGACTCCATCTGAACCAGAATGTACTGGCAGTGGAGAAGTTGAATCTGATGATCCATGTGAAAATTGCCATTTTGTCAATCAAAAAGTCACATGCATTAAATCTCCATATTGCTCATTATTACCAGTTTGTAAATTGGTCCCAACTCCTAGTCAGTGTGATCCTACTGTGAAATGTGAGTGTGAAGGTAATGGTATTATTCAGTCTCCTGATAAGAGCCAAGAATGTCACTGTACAAATGGAAAAAAGATATGTAATAGAGTAAGATGTCCTCAAGCAAGGCCTAACTGTAAGCTTGTTCCTGTTTCCAGTAAATGCTGTGCTAAGGAAGTATGTAAAGTAACAACTACACCTGAACCAGAATGTATTGGCAGCAGAAAAGTTGAATCTGATGATCCATGAACTTGCCATTGTGTCAATCAGGAAATCACATGTTCACACATTAAGTGTTGAAAAATTATTTAAAGACACTTGATATGAGTAAGCACATATACATTAAGTATATTTTAGACTCAAATCTAACATTTAAGAAATAAATTAGAGCAATTAATTCAGCAAATAAAGATTTAGAGAGAGAAAAAGAGAGCATTCAAATACACATATTTCTTCATATACCTCCATTCATCCGATAGGTATTCCTCCCAACCCTGAGAATGAGCTAGCTTGGGTTGAGCACCTCATTAAAAAGAATAAGTAGGGAAAATATGATTCTCACTGAATCTAGTGAGCTTGGCGCTTGGTCAGCTACCAACTGATGCTCATAAATATATTTTCCTGTGGAAATTTATTTATAGATCTTATTCAAGGGACAATGGACACTGGAAAACTTTTAACTTAGATTCTTAACTAAGATATATGCAAGATCTAGAAATTGCATGTGTAAAATTCCCAAAAGATAATTGATTCTTATTTGAATTTCCATTTGATAGATAGTGGTTAAATTCTGGCTACAGGTGTTATGGCAACTAGACAGCCATAGTATTCCATCCATTAGACCATGTGGTACACTTGTCCAGTTTAAAGATTTATTTTTTGCCAAGTATTATGTATGATATATGGGGATGATGGTTAAAATGGTGCCCAATGTGGGGCACCAATTATATTGGTCAGAAAGCAACAGGTTGGTGTGTCATCATATCTGCCATACACATGGTAGGCAGAATGAGCTTTGTACCTGTAGCCAATGGTAATGCCCTTCATGTATCTGCTGTTACCCTGGCATTATGAATGTTGACTTACAAATTGATTCAGGATACATCTATTTTGCAAAACAGTTAATTCTAAAGAAAAACTTGATATCCTTTACAGCAACACAAGCACAATATTAATTAATATATATCAAAGCCACAATATATATATATATATATATATATATATAAATGAAAATTATGATTTACAAAATGTCTACTGTTCTCTCCTCAGTTGTGTTTCAATTTAATTAATTTAACGTCTTTGTTCCTTTTCCAAAAAAATAATTTATCAAGCACTTCGATCTCTTTTTCTGGAATGCTTTTTTTTTTGTCTTTTGTTCTATCATTCTTGATATGTTTGGTTCACCATACATTCATTAGCTTTCTCAGAATTTTTAGAATAGTTAAGCATTGTATTAAATAACCAAGAATTGCCTAGAGACATATACAATAATTCTTGTCATTACCCTCATTAACTTAAGATATAATCAAAACAAAAATCTATATTTGAAACAATCGATAATAATAAAAAAATATTTGCATATAACTGTTTTTCTCAAATTTGTAATAACGTATTTAAAAAAAAATTTTTAAATAAATAATTATACCTCTTTAATCCCTTTCCTTATCCCATTTATTTTCTTTTTAAAAAAATTCAATATTGATTTTCCTTATATATATATATATATATCTCACTCCTCATGCATTATATTTAATTTAATCTATTGATGACAATTTAAATGATTACATGTATCAAGGGTAATGGGTACATGTTACTTAATTTTCTTGTAACAGGGTTTAAACCTGGCTAGTGTTACAATATATATATATATGTCAAAGCATTGACCGGAAAGCAAACCTGGGCCAGCTGCTTGTAAAGTGGCAATGCTAACCACAGGGCCACCAATGCTTGACAAAAAGGTTCTTTTTACTTCTTCCTAATGTGAATGCACCAGTATATAAGAAGACATTATAATTTAGATTATGGTTTGATTATTTATTTATTTATGATATTAAGATGATATACTTTGTGAACAATATAACATTACCAGTCATCTAATTGATATGAGACTCATTATATTTGTATTTTCTGTTAATTAATTGATACATAAACCTCGGTGCTTAAACTTAACAAACCATACATTGGATGATAACAAAAGAGAATAATGTATTTTATTTATCATTCATGGCATCATTTAAGTAATCCATTCCTCAAATATCAAGGATTACAAGATAAATATAGCTTATGATCTCAATAATGGAAATATTATAATTCTAACCTTTCAAATAATATAAATCTTTATTAGACTGTAATGGAAGAATTGAATTTGTGATCAGTGATTTGGGATGAAACATGATTGCAAAAGCAATAACTAGTATGCAACAAAATTACATTGATATTTATTTACACTACTATTTATGTCATCTAAATATTGGAGATATTGCTTCTGCAAATAATACCTGAGGTTTAGGAAATAATACAAGTATTATCAAATCAATGCATGAATGAAGAATAAAAATCTCTAAAAACACTAATGTAAAGTTCAACATACTAGAAGAAATTAACAACTACAAATACTTTGGTCAGATTATTACTACAGTTAAAAACAAAAATGGATGAAATTAATCATAGAATTTAACTTGGATGGAGTGATTTGATTAACATAACATATTAAAAGAAAATTTGCCTAAGCATTTACCCTCTTTATGTAGCTGAATCAAATTGCAGAATTTACATTGTAATCTTCAAATGAAATCAATTATAAGGTATTCTAAAATCCTGTATAAAACATTAAATGCCAATATTGCTCATTATATATGTATTTAAAGAACAATATTACTTTTTATAACAGTTGAGTCACAAATGCAAAATCTCTGAAGCTATCCTCTAAAAGCTGATAGTAATATTATTTCAATAAATGTACTATTATCAAATATATCTGATTTTATAAACCAAAATTTAATTGCAATCATATACTCAAATCTTAACTTATTATTATGGATTTATACTATAACCTATTAATATGTTGTATTAATAGTTAGTTTTATATATGACTATGTTTAAATGTGGACAAATTTAAGAGGTAAAATTCAAGCATGGTTTATACAACAAATTTGCGTTTTTACTGTAGAGATTCAGATTTTTTACTTTTCTAGGTCACCCGATGAAAAAAAGTTATTATCAAAATACATATATCATAAAAGATATTGGCTATAAATTTTTATACTGACAAATAAAGTGTCTTATAATAAATTTCAACAGAAATATGTTCTGTAAAATCTCAAATGCACTTGGTTATATATATTGAGACAATTGGTACTTTCAATCATAAATTTGTTTAATTTAAATTAATTTTGTACACTACCGATTGATTAATGAACTGAATTATTTTAAAAACGACTTATTTAAACGTTATGTGTATTTCAACCAAAAAGGTACTACTATAATTTATATATATTTATTGTTAAAGAAAAATACCCTAAATTTGTTTTTCTTAACTTAAAGTACATATAACATTAAACATGTAAAAATGGAATAAATTTCTGTGTTAATGAAGTAAACTAGTAATTACTGGTTTTCAAAGAAACAAAAATATGATTATAAATATAGATGTTAGATAGGTGATAATTTATGAGATATTAGATTTATTCTAAAGACATGTGTGTTTAAGAATATTGAAATAGAATTCTAGCACCTGAAGTAATGAATTGAAAATAGAAAATTCTTATTATGTCCTCTGTTCTTAATGTCATTTTTAATATTATTTTTGGCTCTCTTTAAACTGTTTGAATCACTTATTTATCATAGTCATGTAAACAAAAATCACTATCACATAACTTAAATTAATCTCATGAGACTCAAGAATTGTTCCTGTTAAGTATCATAATTATCCTATCTGAAAGAATTATATTACTCTTTTTAAGAGTGAAAACCATTTATCAATTATATATGTATATGAAACAACCATACTAGAATATGAGCAAACTATTAATATGAAGTGAAAGTAATAAACTAGAAAAAAATAAGTCAACTGAGAATTGAACTGAAATATCATACATTTGAAACACCATAAAACTTAATTTCAGAAAAAAGTTTTCAGAGATGACATATGTGCAATAAAAATATATTGCTGCAGACTAATCCTAGGTAAATTATTGCTAATATCTAACAACAATTTTTAGTAATTCATTAATAATTTTTATCTGTAAATTAATATATATATATATAAATAAACTGGATTCCAAGAGATTGTAAAAGACCCAGAAAGAGACCACATGTGAGATGGATGCATGAAATAAGAAAGTGTGCAGGGGTGATGTGGAGAAGAGAAGCTAAAGATTGGAGAAGATGGATTGAACTTGGAGAGACCATCCAGCAGAGGATTGATAATGGTTAATAATGATATATATATTACTACTTTATTAGGCATTTAAAAAATTTGCATTATATTCAAATCAAATTATTTTCTTACATATTTGTTAAAATACATTGGTTTTTTGAAATCTTGTATAATTTGCATATATTATTATATTTCAAACATTTCTCTAATTGTTAGGGGAATACTATACAATACTAATATAGTATGTGGCTAAATTTATTATTTGTTTTTAAATAATTTTTTCCTATACACATTAAATATGGCTGTTCGATCATAGAAAGTCATGATCATGTGTTGATTTTAAAGCTTCATTTTCTTTCTATAAGTAAACAAACATGTTTTGTGAGAGAAAGCAGTAAATATTTATTGTTGCATAAGAAGGCATCATCTATGTAAAGTACTGATAATAGTATCATAGCCAGAAATTTTTAATCACTTCAATTCCATTTTTATTTATATAATATTTATAGCATGTTAGTAAGAACTAAATATTCTATATTTATTGATAATTTAGATCTTTATAAACTTATCATGTTATTCTTGCTTTTTATTGTCAGTCTGCACAACATACCAGGAGTATGCCTCATGCTTTTGAATTTTTTGATATTTTGACCAATATCAAAAATTGATTTTTTAATTAAAAATACAAACTTAAGAATATTCATTTATTGCTCCATATATAATTATTTTTAATTAATATGGAATGTATAATTAGTAACCTATCCATTGCAATATATATATATATATGAAAAACAAAAACAAGTTATAATCACGTAACTTGATATCACTTGTATTTATGATCAATAGATGGTGTTTTACCAAAACCACTGAAACAAAGTGTATATTTGTTTACATAAATGACAAAAGAGTCAGAATTTACTATCTCTTTCATTTTCCCACCCTCAGATCAGCTGATTTCAAGCTAATTTGCTATCATCAGTGAAGGATAGAGCTAGAAACTAGATCTAAACACTAACCCCAAGTGTTTATGCAAAAAGTTTCTATCAGTTTGCAAGCATGAATTTGTCAGACCACATAAACACTTCATGCTTGCACACTGATAGAAACTTTTTGCATAAACACTGGGAGTCAGTGTTTAGATCTAGTTTTTAGTTCTATCCTTTACTGATGATAGCAAATTAGCTTGGAATCAGCTGATCTGAGGATGGGCAAATGAAAGAAATAGCGAATTCTGACTCTTTTGTCGTTTATGTAAACAAATATACGCTTTTTTTGGTGGTTTTAGTAAAATGCCATCTATTGATCATAAATACAAGTGATATCAAGTTACATGATTATAACTTGTTTTTGTTTTTCATAAATGTACCTTTAAAGGTTTTTGCAATGATATATATTGCAGAAGCTTTGACTATGTGGTGAAACTGAACTGAGATCAGACCCATGTAGCTATCTGGCTTGTTATCTGGGTTTGAAGATTTTACCCGTCTGAAAAATTCATGTTTGCAAACTGATAGAAACTTTTTGCATAAACACTTGGAGTCAGAGTTTAGATCTAGTTTCTAGCTCTATCCTTCACTGATGATAGCAAATTAGCTTGAAATCAGCTGATCTAAGGATGGAAAAACAAAAGAGATAGTGAATTCTGACTCTTTTGTCATTTATGTAAACAAATATACACTTAGTTTCAGTGGTTTTGGTAAAGCGCCATCTATTGATTATATATATACTATTTTATTTAATTTGTTATCATGAGAATAGTTAATAATGATAAGACAATAACTTTTTTTGTAAATAAATGATCCTTAAAAACAATATCTGCATTGTAGTAAACATAAGATAATCATGCATGTTGTCAAAAATGAATCAGTTACATCATGTTAATTACATAATATGGTGTAATGGTTTAATGTAATATAAATAATTGTGTCAGAATAAGGTCATTGTAATTGCAAAGTATTTACTTTTTTGCTTTGATATTATAAGAACTTCACAGAATATGTGACATATTTGTAGGACATTTGAAGCTAAAATATCTCTTTTTAGTTTTTCAGAGTGATGCTTTAATACATTTCTGTTTAGAAATAAAACATCACATTTTTTATTTATTTCCTTTCCAAATTCAAACATTATACCTGTGCAAAGCATTGTATTACTCATAATTCTAATGAGTTTATATATATATATATACATTCTTAAAAAACAGTCAACACTTAGACAATATCAAGATCAATAACAATCAACAATTTCTAACTGTTGTCAAGACAATATTTTAACTATATATATATATATAGATAGATAGATAGATAGATAGATAGATAGATAGATAGATAGATAGATAGATAGATAGATAGATAGATAGATAGATAGATAGATAGATAGATAGATAGATAGATAGATAGATAGATAGATAGATAGATAGATAGATAGATAGATAGATAGATAGATAGATAGATAGATAGATAGATAGATAGATAGATAGATAGATAGATAGATAAAGCCCCCTTACTTAACACTGATCCTGCACCATATATGAACAAATGCCCAGGGTGCCAATTCTATTAATGAATAGAGTAAATTAACAACTTTATTTTGCTTTAAGTTAGTATTGAGACTATTTTACTTATGCCTGACTTATAGCTTAGCTCAGTAGAGAGTTATAGAAAGTCAAGAACATATAGAATATAAATAAATAAAGGAAAAATACTATTGATCACTAAAATAAGATATATGCCTCATTTGTTAGTAAAGCAAATGATAGAAATCAATAAGGTTTTTTTTTTTATTCAAGTTAATAAACTATAATTTCAATTTGATCTCTTCCATCATCTGAATACTCTCTTATATTAGCTACAATATAACTTTAAAAGAAAAATAGGATATTAAATAACTCTACTATCTAGCATGTATTAATTTAAATAGATAAATTAGTATTAAGTTGGGATTATGAAATAAGATCTCAGGGAATCTTTAATACAATTTGATTAAAAAAAATTATTATACAATAATTTACAATTATTATAATAAAAATAATAATGGAATGAGTTGAATGATGTTTTACCTGGCTAGCAATTAGATAATGAAGTAAATATGGTATCTTTTAATCTCACATCATTGTCTAAATAATAAACTGAGTATACAACCTTCTTCATAAGTTTACTAAATGGTAAAGTATTTCACAGAATGTTTGAATCAAGAGAAAATATTAACAGATTTAAGTATGTTCATTATCAAATTTATAAAGTAGTGCATTTATGTTGTAATAGATGTGAAATGTGGAACTAGAATACTAATGCATATAAGAATAACTTGAGACAATGTTTTGAATAAATAAATAAAACATTTATTTACATTTTGCAATCAAAATAAATATAATTGGTTAACATTGGGATTATTAGTTTTATTTCTAAATTTACAAATACATTTGCTAATCTGGATTTTATATCTCTTTTTATTATACACTTTATTATTTATTGATTAGACATTTATACAACATGAATAAACAAATAAATAATGCCCTCATATTCTAACTTCAAATATATTTAGGATATTAATTAACTCTAACATCTTTTATTAGCAAACAACACTGGATAAATAAATATCTTATTATGAGCTCAAATATACAAGTTGGAGAGATCACACTATCATTTATTGGGATAAAACAAATTAATAGCTTTGGCTGTCAAAAGAGTAATCTTAAATAACTCAATCAAATAATTCTTTTAAATAGCTATACTTTTCACACATCCAAAAAAAAAATAATCATTCTGATGATTTAATGATTTAAAGCTTGCAGTAAATTAACATGATGTAGTCCAAAATATTTTATTTCTGATGTATAAATTTAATAGTACTGTACTCTTATATCTGCAAGGTTATTTGCATTACATGTGTGCCACATCTTATGGTATAATTAAGATAGAATCAATATATTTACATCTTGTTTGTTTGCTTATGAGTTATTAAATAAGTATCATAATATGGATAATGTCATAGACCAACCAACAAATATAACATTATTTCTGCTTTAAATATTCCATAAAGAATTTAATCTTACCATTTATTGAACCACCAACTACATTACATATAGCTATGATTCTACAATAACAAACAAATATTAAAAAAAAAAAATAAGCACATGAGGAATAAACAAGCTTTTTGATTAATAAATCTAAATGACAAATAATGACTCCCTACCTAAATTTTGAGGTATACTATTGGTGTGGAACTCAGTCTCATGCCAGAAAAAAGGGAAATACATTACTCAGCTTCATAAAATATCATCTTTATAATGCATAAATACACAATCTGGAAATATACTTCACTCATGGCAAATACTTAGATATATTAAGGGAGAAAGTTCTCCATCCCAATCAACATAGGACATATCACTAATAACTTTCTTTCTCACAGCTATTTAATACATTTCATTCTATACATTGGAAAATAAATTCACACAGAGAGGTACCTAATTCTTTTAATTCTTTTAGCATTTGACATTATCCAAAACCAACAGAGAGAAACAAGTCATAAAACTGAATATTTAATAATTATATATGAAATAAACTACATAAGAAAGACACGTATGTATGAATAAGAATGTGTAAATAATTTCAAATTATATATCACACAAATGTTACAGTAAAGTAAATGGTATATTGAAAATAAAACTTTTAGATTATGATAAACTATTAGCTGTTTTACAATTTTAAATTGCAGTAATTCTTGCCAATGGGGTTTCACCATTACTGATAACACTATTTATTTTTCATACTACTCTCTAAGCCAATTGCTCACTTCAAGACATTAAATAGAGAAATATCTCCTTTTAATAAAACACATGAAATATATATATATAAATTATTAATCAATGCCTGTATTCCAATTATAATAAAATATATATAATTATTCAAAACAATACAATAATTAATACAGTAACAATATTTTAAACAAACAAATATATACCAATTTAATAGAAGTACTTTCAACTATCTATGTAGTCGTTGTCAACTAGATTCAAATTGTATTAGAAAAAAAAAACGTTACAAATGTAAACAAAAAGTAATACGTCATACATCAATTTTCCCACAATTCATTAATTTTTATATTGGTGGCCTGTCTGTTTATCAACTGTTGCTTTTCACTTTTTATTAACATAGCTTCTTTAATTTTGCGTTTATTATTATTTCTTTCAATACACAAAATCTTAACTTTATTAAAATCAAAATCAAAACCATAATTACATGTTACATTATGATCAAAAAATAGTGATGGTGATACATCATCATTTCTATGTTAATAAAAAGTGAAAAGCAACAGTTGATAAACAGACAGGCCGCCAATATAAAAATTAATGAATTGTGGGAAAATTGATGTATGACGTATTACTTTTTGTTTACATTTGTAACGTTTTTTTTTTCTAATACAATTTGAATCTAGTTGACAACGACTACATAGATAGTTGAAAGTACTTCTATTAAATTGGTATATATTTGTTTGTTTAAAATATTGTTACTTTATTAATTATTGTATTGTTTTGAATAATTATATATATATATATATATATATAACCCACATAAGAAATTATATTTAAATAATAATCAATTACCAGTGTATTGCAACTTGTAAGACACTATCCAAGAAGTTCTTGAAGTCAAGGAAATATTACAAAATAAATAAGCAAATAAATAAATAAATAAATCTATTTATCTGTCTATGATATATTAATAACAAACAAAAAAAATAGTTACTCTTCTTCAACTTTTTAAAAAACAAAGTTCACTTGCAAAGTTTTTTAACATAAAGTCTCCTGAATGAAGTAAAGATAAGGATGATGATTTCAAATGAATTTGTGTTAGTAAAACAGGAAGACAAATTCCTATAGGATAAACATTCACAATTTTAAATTTAATTAAGCAACCTCAAATGTTCTTAGCAATAGCTAATTGAGCTCACTTATAAAATGCATGAGTAATAAAGTTCTTTATAACAATGGATATAATGGATAGATCATTTCAGCTACATATTTGTTTGATATTTATCATTAATTAATTCTGGATATTGTCAACTTAGCAACAACTTTAGCAGGCTTCCAAAAAACATTAGCTTCTCATAAACTTCATAAGTTAGTAGGAATATAATTATTTTGGTCCATTGCTAAATGTTCATGGAAAATGTACAATTCCTTAGATAACAATATTGTTCTTTTATAATATGTCCACATACTGAGGAGAACAAGAAATATATAATATTAATCTTCTTCTACTTGACTTAAATCAGATACTCATTAAATAAATACTAATTATTGGTTATTTCTTTGTGAACCACACATTCACTTCTTTAATAGAATATTTCATAAGCATAAATGATAAGCATAGTTATTATCATGTAGTAGTTTAAAATATGGCACTATAAATTATACACATATTTTCTCATTTTAACTTAACTTTTATATAATTATAAGAGAATTCAAATGGAGAGTCTATAATAGGCTTTGTTAAACAGTCCTGCACAAATTTCCTTAAAAGAATATAAAGTTCACACAATTTCATTTTCTCCTTAATGATAGAAAACATAGGCAAATAAAGTAGATATATGTTATAAGCATATAAATACACTTTAAACAATAGGTTAATTAAAAACATAATTGAGTGGATAGTGAAGAAAAATATACCTTGTAAAAAAAATTTGCCTGACATTTTTTTTCTTAAAGCAGTCCAGTAGGTAGAATTCCCATACTAAATTTTATAAAATAATGTTTAAAAAATTACACTTTGGAATTTAACTGACTTGATTTCTGGAAGAGATTGGAAAAAACCATGTACATAGAAGAAGAGGCAGAAGCATAATAAGAATCTTTTTTATTACTGACTATCACTTAAATACACCTCCTTTCCATCAATCAAGAGGTCAACTTATCCTCCAAAAGTTATCTCCACCCTTCACACTCAGATAATTAAGCAACAAATATTCAAGAAACCTTTCCTTAAAAAAAATAATTTGATTTTCTAAATTAAATCAAACAGAATAAAACAAAAAAAAAATATTTTTTACACTTTTAAAATAAATAAACATTAATTATCCAATAAAATAAAGTAGTTGATAACACAATTTAGTTTGGTAAACAGTTCACCAATCCAGAGATCCATTAATCACTCAAAATATACTTGCATTTTTTATCAAAAATATTTATTGCTAATTTAAGTGTTTTATTGTAAAATGTAAAATTCTGTACTGTAATTAAATATGAAAATGAAACTGGAAGATGACACAAACATACATGCACACATATATGCTGCTATATGATTACTAAAATATCCTGATTAAAACATAACTTATATGGCTATTGGTTAAACATATTTCACTGATTATACCACTTATAATGAATGGGTGTGCCAATGAATAAACAGATCACAAAAACATCTAAACAAATACCAACCAATATTTTACAAATAAATAAAACAAATTTGCATCAACTTAACTTACACATCAACAACTCCTGTAATAATCCACCTCCCCTTTTTACCATTAAATATTTCATCAAATATAATAATAATAATAATAATAATAATAATAATAATAATAATAATAATAATAATAATAATAATAATAATAATAATAATAATAATAATAATAATAATAATAATAATAATAATAATAATAATAATAATAATAATAATAATAATAATAATAATAATAATAATAATAATAAATACTTATAAAACTTCCAACTAATGTCCATAAGCAACTCTCACATAAGATTTTGACCATTAACATAAATTTTTAAAAATTTTAGTGCTATTTCATTTTTTTTAGTTAAATGCAGTTATTCACCACTGATACAGTATGATTTAATTAAAGTTTGTTTTTTGTACCCATTCAGAAGGGCACAATATATATATATTGATATGAAAATTTTCACGAGTTGTTAATTTATATTGGTGTATTTTATATTGGATTATTTCCATAATCTAATACGATTATTGAATGTCTTTAGAAAAATTTAATTTTTTTAAATATTTCAAATACCTTCAACTGTTAGTAATAGAACATCAAACAGGTTAGTATATGCACAATGTTTTGAGAGGTATTATTTTTCCTGTTCATCAGGTGTTGCTGGCCTAAAAATTATAAATTTTATCTTTTCAATATTTTTTAATTATTATTAATTCTTTTTTTATTAAAGTACATAGGTGTGACTCATCTCTCTCTCTCTCTCTCTCTATATATATATATATATATATATATATATATATATATATATATATATATATATATATATATATTATAGAAGCAAATGTACTAACAAAATATTAATGTTATAAATATTTTTATTATGCATCATTTATAAAACAATAGTTTATTTTTTATTAAACTGTATATTTTTATAATATCCAAGATGGAAGATGCAAATGTTAATTGTCCAAATATAATAAAAGGGTTAGAAATATAATATTGTTTTAATCTTGGGAAGGTAATTTTAATTAAAATTTTACTAAAAATAAAATGGGGAATCAGATTAATAGATTTTACTTTTGTTATAAACATTTTTGTCAAATCTATTTCCAATCTGGAAATAGATTTGAATATATATTTTGGAGTGTTATTTAACAATTGCATCTCCCAGAAAAATGTATCAAGAAATGTAAGATTTTGTTATATCCAAGATTAGATTTTGGTCTAGAAATAAGAAATTCAAAACATTCCACAAATACCTGAGTGGGATATAAAATGGGCTGATTTAGAAATGTCAGTGGATATCTACCATTGAGAGAACTGTGCAGTTAACAGGTCCACAAATGGTTTGAAATTTAAAAATGATGATTGAATAGAAAACCCATCATCTTTCCAACTCATGGGGGTCATCTTTTGCTGCCATACAATCCTGCTGCCTAAAAATGAAGTAAAAGCTGGATTAGAGAATTATAGGGTGCTGAATAGGAACTTGCTCCCCCTAAGAACTTGCAGGGGTCCTTGAACTACCATGCATGAGCTAGACTTTTTAGAATGGACTCTTAAGAAATGTGTGAGGTAAATCAGTATGTCATGCTGCAACTTAAAAAATAAAGCTAGTCTAACTAATCTCGGATTTCTCTAATATATTGTTTAATTTATTTATTTCTAATATGTAAATTGCTCTCAAATAATTTTAATAAATCTAATTCTCATATGCTCTAACTTTCTTTAATTCTGGTGTGGTCAAATATTTATATGTAGCTGTTACTTGACTTTATGTGTACGCTTTTATTATTAATATGCCAATCTCAAGCAATCTGACAAGCTGAATTTTTCAAAATCCTTCCTTTCCTCCTTTTAATTAAACCTCTATGAATTAAGGTTATTAACATCAATTAGTATGCTCACCAGATTGTTTTTATGAGTCAACATTTTAATTTGTTTTTTTCATATAAAAATTATTTGTTCAACTCTAAATAGAATGAAGTAATTCTAAATATGGTAAATCTATTACTCAAGCTAATTAGCACTTTGAAATTTTTTTAAATGTTATTTATTTAAATTCTGAAAAGGTGACCCATTAGTTGTTTTAGATACAACTGCCAGTTTCTTCTTTTTTTCATATTCTTAAAATCTCAAATGTTTAAATATTCTATTTATTATCAAAATCCATGAAGGTGGGATTGAATTATATTAAATAGCAGAAAAGGAGGGGATCAAATCTTAACATATATTTTATGAAATGAAATATTCCCTATATATAATAGCAGCATAGCGTAATATTTGTCTCAATTATGACATTCAAACAGGGGCCATTTATTATTAACCCTTTTCCCGCCTCTTATGAAGCTCCTCGTAAACATCTGACGTCACTCTAACTCTGCCAGTTCTTATGCTAAAAAATTCGTTTGATAGGTTTTGAATAGGTTTTTAAAAGTTCTGTAAGATGGTGCCCTCTTCCAAATTATTTTACAAGTAAAAAATAAAAAAAACGCATTTAAACCTAAACAAAGAAAGAACATCGGTTGTAATTGGTTGTTAGTGAGCTCTCAGCTGAAAAAGACATTCTGATTGGCTGGAAAGAACAAAGAAACTGCCTGATCAAAGAAAATAAAGAAAAACGCTGAGATTTTCATTTCGAATGCAATTTTAAGTATTAAAAAAATATAATTTCAGAAATTAAACTAGTTTTTTAAAAAATATACTAAAAAAACAAAATTATTTTCGAAAAATATTGAAGATTTTAGTAAAAATATTAAAGAAATATTTAAAAGAAATATTTACTTTTCTATAACGTAAAAGTCAACCTTTTTGTTTATATTATAGCTTTTATGTTGCCGAAATTGAATATTTTAGAATAAATAAATAGCAATTTATTTTTGAAAGAATTTTCATTCTCTTCATAACCTGAAAAATTAGTAATATACTTTTTATAAATGTATCTGAGTTGAATTTAATATTATAGGCGAATATGTTTTAACAATAGGCTTTGTCTTCAGTTTGTGAGTTGGCCAATTAAAAGATTTGATTTTTACCTCATACAACCAATAATATAATTAGCGGTTAAAAGGTTAAAGCAGTAAATCTTATTCAATGTCATTAATGACATTTATCTGTACTGCATTATTGATGTTCAGCTGATCGTCATGAATATATATTACGTGCTTCTAATCTGGGGTCTGCGACAGGATTGAACCCATAGATTTCTTCTTATGTCTTGACCCATAGATCCTTTAGCTTCTTTAGACTTATTTCTTATAAAAAAACTCTGGCATTGGTGATTCCAGTAAAGCCTGGCTTATGCCACACCTAATCACACTTCTCTAAACACTGCCCTAAAATAGGGATCTTAGATTTCATTTTTTGATCCAGAAACATGACCATTTTCTGTTATTTCTTCACCACTATGTCAATACCACCACTTCTTCATTTATTATTTCTTTTGCTTCATGACCTAGTTTTTAGTGCTCTAATATTAAAATTGCACTCTGCTCAAATATATGTGAAAGCTGAGTATTACTAATTTTATTAATTAATAATGTTATTTCAAATCATATTATACAATCTCACTGTCGTAATTTATTATTTCTGTATTTAGGAGTATCTGCCTTGGGGAAAATCAAGCATTCTGTCTTTTAAATGTTTTTAAATAAATATTTTGCCACAAAATCAAATATAAATGTTCAAATGGATTTTATTTATTTTCATAATTGCAATGGCATAGAAATAGTTTTTATTATATTTGTTGTGAATCCTAGAATGCTCTCTGAAATTATATGTTAATCACCATGTTTCACAACCATAAACCAAAGCATTAATAGTAATATTATATAATCTTTTTAATAATTGATTGGTATCTTAATGCTCTACTCACTAAATATGTGTGTATATATATATATATTATTTATTTAATAAAAGAACATATGAGAACTCTTAGTGTGAATTTCACTATGTAATTATCTACGGTTTGGTAGACCACTTGCTTATTCATGCACACATTAATGTATATAAATAATTTGTCATATTATTAAACTATTTTATTGTCTAACTTATTTGAGTAGTTCAAATTCCCTTTTTCTTCACTTCCACATGTACTACCATATCATATATGCTTATGTTAGTTAAGTCATAATATAGTTAGTAATTAGTCTCATTTTCTTATCCACTCTGCTAGTGGGCCAGATCTTAGAATTAAATTCTCATGTGCCATCATTATATGTTATTCATTAGGTGTTTTATCTGGGGCTTGGGGAATGGGTTTGAATCCAGGTTGGTCCCTGACTTAAATCTCAGGCTTAACTGGGTTTGAATTTCATTTTTTGAATTCCAGCTCATGTTAGATAGATTAATATGTTTTGACTGGTACAATATATATATATTGTAACAATCGGAATAGTATATATGTGTATACTGGTATACAGATATAGATATATATATATATATATATATATTGTACCCTCACTTCCCGATATATAATATAAGTTAAAATATGACTAGCTCAATTAAATCGTTATGCTCGGCTAAAATATGTATAACTATCATTAATATATTTTTATAATACTATATCTTATTAGATTCATTATAACTTACCAAAATTAATATAGTTCAATATCATGTACTAATTAAATAAGTATTTATTAAAATCATGAGACTATGAAGTGAAGTTACAAGTGGTAATTGAATTTACATTGAGCTAATGTCTTCCCAAGACACTATCTCAATGGCATAAGAATACTATTACCTCTTTATTATCTCATTACTACATCTACAGCACTCTTATGTCTTTTATAAAAATTAACTAACTTCAATAATAATAATAAATAAATCTCAATCTTTTATTAAGGAAATATAATTAAATAATCTCAGGTTCTTTTAATTATTTTAAAGTAATAATATTTCTTGCAGATAGGCATGATAAGGGATTTAATATCAAACCTAACTACACCTAACTTATCATAATAATAATAACTAACAATAATAATTTCTAGTGTATAAATTAATCTTATCTATTTTATTATACTATTAATCATTAAGGAAATAAGTGAATCATCTACATGTCTTTCATTTTCATATAGTATCTTAATTTAAAAATTATACTAAAATCTTATAATTTAATAATATGTGGCAATAAATAATATTATACTCTTATATTGTGCATTATAATTACCTTGTGACCATTATAATATTATATGTTAATGTCAATCAATTTCTATAAATTATATTAAGAAAATACTGTGTTTCTTTTTAAAAATAATAATAATAAATTCATATTGTGCAAATATTATGTTTATTCAAATTATCTGTTGTCAAATGCTGTGGTGCAAAATAATGAATTCGACACACTTTTAAACAACTTAAACAAATTTATTTACATCAACTTTAATAAACAACTTATGTACATTATTTACATTACAAGTGGAAACCAAAGAAAATAAAAAATAAGAAAAATAATAATACAAGATTTTTACACTGTTACTATTTCCATAAACATAAATAAATAATCTATACATTTCTTAAATGTTTTATCAGTAACATTTAATTAAGTTTATGAACTTAAATCTTAATAGATATCATTTGTCATTAGTTAGTACAAAAGAAGACTTTTATGTAAAATATCACTTATGTAGCATATGTAAAATAAACAAACTTTAACAATTAAAAAATGCTACTTCACTTAAGTATTATTGCTATTTCTATTATAATGTACTAGTATGTATTACATTTACTATTAGCATTAATCAAATATCAACTAATGTATAGACTGATATAACTTTATAATATAATGACATTTATTGATTATATAATTATTTACTTCATTCTGATGTAATTCCATACTGTATGTCTTACCAAAATATGCAATACATATATGTTCTTTTCTTAAAATAATATTTAAAATTATTCAACAATTTCAAATTTTATAAAGTATTATATTAAAATAAATTCTATGATTCTTTTCTATTTAAACTACTACTCTTCTCTACTCGTAATTCCTATTCCTTCCTAATAAAATTCTATCTACAAATATCATTTGACCTTATTTAACTTCAGTAACAGCTTACCAATTTTTAAAAAATAATGACTATCCAAACTATCTTATACCTCATCATCGATATACGATAAACCCTTCAAACAAAATATAAATTTCTATATAAAATTAATTTAACTTATCTAATAAAAAAAAAAAAATATAGATATTTTTACCTCTTACTAACTTGAAAGGTAATATAAATAACTCATACTAATATAATAAATCAAATTCCTAATATTGTAACAGAAAACATTAAAACTTATTCACGAAAGAATCATATAATTATTTATGGATTTCTCTTATTACGTTATAATAAATTTATATCATAAATTTAAAGTATGCATATTAAAATAAAACTGTTATTACTAATATTATGCGTGTATATTCTTTAAATATTTATACATTCATTCAACAATCAAATAATATTTGGTTGATCTAAAGAAAACAAAGCAAAATACATCAAATTATTACTATTATATAATTTTTACCATAAATGATACTCCAATTTATAATCCGCCACACGATGTCCTCCAGGATTACAGTTTTACAAAATAATTTCACATTTATACTCAACAATTATTCTTTAAAATATTACGTGTTGTATAATTATATAAAAATAAACTTTATGAAATTAAGTGTTATATTAATATTTAGTTACTTTTTTAAAAAATGTACCTCTCTTATCTTTAATAGATCAATAAATAATTAAATATCTATGTTAGTTAAGAAAAACAAAAGATGTTACATAAAATCCAACGGTGTCTTCTTTCCACCCATAATTGTTCTTTTTTTCCTAGGCACAAACTTTTACCAACATTACTTCCTTTTCCGGTACATCACGTGTTTTTAAAAGTTTTTATGAAATAAATGAAAACGTTCTTTTTTAAAAAAAAAATAAAAATAAAATAAGTTCCACCATAAAGAAACAAAATAATAATTAAAACAGTCTAAAGGATCCGGATTCATTTCTTTAAAGACAAATTATTTAAAAGTTATTATTTCTAGGATTAGTCAATAGTTTATAATGTTCTTATTTAATTATTATAAATTGACTTGGATATCCACGTATACTTATTTGTGCATTCCTTAACAAATATTTAGGTAAGATTAATTTCTAAATTCTTCTGTACGACCAGCGTCCAGACTTTACTATATAATATTTTATTTACAGGTATTTCTTTACCAATTAAATTTCCGATTTGTTTGCCTTTTAAAACTATCGAAATCTAGTCTTTTAAACCACAAAGACTTAACAAGGCAAGTACTTCTGCAATTATTATTAATTACCATATCTTTACCAAGATATATACTTAAATTTGTAATTTAAAAATACTTTCTTCATAAAGAAGTATTTATCTTTCTTTAAAATATTTGTTTATAAAAATTAATTATAATCAACTTTTAAATTCATATAATGTCCAATATATTACTTTTATCCAACTAGTAATTCTCCTAGTTAATCCAGCGTTTGTTATATTTTTAGTATAAAGTCTCCAATACATTTTATCCTTATACGATGTTTTCATGATTATTTGATAGTAAATTGAGCTTCGATAGAGACGATCAATAGGGAATTATAAATAAATTAGCACTGCATATTTAACGGTAAAACTTTTATAAATTATTTAAAACTACTCTCTTATAATTTTAAAACGATTACGAGAGCGTCTATAATTTTACTTAGCTATATCTAATAGCACACTTCACTTAAAAGAAATCATAATCATAATCCCCCCTGAACAATTGAACCTTGGTTTTATACCGGAATACATTCCCCACTTGATTGGTAAATTAAACAATCACCTTGCTAGCCTATTTACATATTTTACCAACAATACAG
This sequence comes from Epiperipatus broadwayi, assembly GCA_028023455.1. NCBI lineage: Eukaryota > Metazoa > Onychophora > Udeonychophora > Euonychophora > Peripatidae > Epiperipatus > Epiperipatus broadwayi. The sequence continues at coordinate 342,061 of JAQFVV010012499.1, forward strand.
AATTAAAAATAAATAATGACTTATTTAATATTTATTATTTATTACATTATTAAATTCTTAAATGGATCTTTATCATTTATTTAAATCCATTAAACATTTTTTTAAAATATATTTTTTACTTTATTTCACTTTTAACTTTTATAAGACTATTTTTTAAACAAACTAAGTCTATTTTTATACGTTACGTTTTTTTAAACAGTATTTTAAAAATCAGATTTAATATTTCACATTAATTATCTTTATTTTTATCTCGTGATAGCCAATATAATATTTATAAATTTTATAATAGAATTTTAGAACAGTTTTGCAACTTTACTATAAAACTTACAAGCATGTGTGTACATATGTCTATCTATCATCTGTTTTACAACACAGATACAAACGCTTGTAATATCTAAAAATAAACTAACAATTTAATTTTTTAAAATAAATGTTTTTTTAAAATAAATAATATATTATAGCAACTTTAAAATAATAATTCGATATTATTAAAATCAAATATTAATCTTCTATTACATACTATTAACAATTAAAATATTTACATTCACTTATTAAATATTAATCTTTATCAACAATAAATATATGCATTTAATTTTAACTTGTCTTTTTAACTTTTAGCTTTAAACATTTATTTACAAAACTTATTAATGCAGTATTGATCATGGCCAGTTTTCCCAACCATATAATATTATCATCTTTTATTGAAACGTCTCTCTCAAACATTAGCACAATTTCACATATCAAATATTCATAGATTACTTTAATTAAACTTTTGAAAGATTATCATAAATAAAATCAACATCATATAGCTAAATATACCTTAAATTTAAAATTTTTAATAAATTGATATAACAATTCATGGTGACCCATACAAAAGGGCACAATATATATATATATATATATATATATATATATATATATATATTATAACCTACACTCCCAACACCGCTCATATACATTACATGAGCGAAATGCCCAGGCGCCAGTTCTATTAATGAATAGAACAATATAACAAGATATATGATACAAAATTATTATTGAGACTCTTCACTTAAGTCTATGCTCAGCTCAGTGGGAGGCTATAGGAAGTTCATAAGATATATGATTATAAGTAAATGAAAGAAGAAATATTACAAAACATTAAATATAATGTAAATCCTTTTTATTAATTAATTGCATAATAAAGAATCACAATGTTTATTTGTACAATCTATTAAAGTATTCTTTCAACTTAATTTCTTCCTTCATCCAAGTATAACATATATCAGCTTGCTATAATTATATTACTAAACAATTCTATGACTTGGCATATCATAATCTAAACATCTACATTAATGCCAATCAAGAAATAAACAATAAGGTCACAGGGAATTTAACAAACACAGTTGAATTAAATAAATACATTGGCCCATAAGTTATAATTCTAAAGTATGATAAAATGTAATGAAACAAATTGACTAAAATATTTTACTGGGTTTCAATAATAAGATAATGACAGAAATAAGGTATTTAATCTCATATCATCATCTAACAAATATACTAACTTGGCAACCTTTCTAATACGTCTATCCAGTGGCAAATGTTCCTTATAATGTTTGGATTACAAAAACAACATTGTCAGACACAAGAAAATTTGATATTATAACTATAAAATAATATATCTACTCTATAATAGATTTATGAAATGTGGAGATGTGGAAATTGAAACACGAATGTACACAAGAATAACCCAAGACACAGTTTTTTTTAAGATTTTAAATAACTAAAACAAATCATTTATTACAATAAAAAAATTGAGTTTAACATGATATTTTTACAATAGGACTACTTGTCTTACAGATTTCAAATTATACAATAAACTTTGAGCATCAGCCCGGGATTATCCCCACCATGTTCCATTATTCACTATTCAGACTCTTTGAAAGCAAATTAACAATAAAACTCTAATATTCTGACTTCGAATATTCACTTTGCTTAAATGTTTCATTTAAGCATAATTAAGCATAACATTGACTAAATAATATATTATATTATTGGCATACTAAATATTTTGAGAGGATATCACTATTGACTAATAAAATAAATCAAATTAACTATATTTGGCCATCAATAAAGCAACTTTCTCTAACTAATTAAATAATTATTTCAATTACATATACCCTTCATGCATAGCAAATAAAAATCATATTCATTCTGATGATTTGATGATTTACAATTCTGTATTAAATAAATATATTGTGTTTTAAAATATTTAGTTCCCGTTTTAATTTCAATAACTCTATATACTTCTATTTAAATGAATGTAATGTGCTTCAAAACATTTATTTCACATTTTAATTTCAATAACTTTAAACCTTTATATTCGCAATATTATTCATATTACGTGTGTGTGTGTGTGTCAAGCAACAATAATAGAAAACAATCTTTTCTACAAACTCTCCATTCATCAAGATAATATTAAATAATTACTTCATTTCGGACAATGTCGTAAGCCATCAATAAAATAAGACACTAATATTACATCAAGAATTTGACTTAGCTATTTATCTGGCCACATTTTAAATAACACGGAGCTATATTTTCATGATTATACAGACTACACGTTCCAAGGAGAATTCACATGAGGAGTAAATAAACTCTTTACTTAATACTTCTACAATAATTCATCTAATTCTAAATATACTATTGGTGGGGAACCTTTCCCCATCACTAAAACTCTAAGAAAAACATCACATAACTTCAAAACTATCATTTCATAATACCCACACAATACAAAATAGACTCTACTCATGGAAAATTATTAAAAATATACTATTTAGGCAAAATCTCTCATCCCTACAAATATAGAATGCAATCAGATTATTTTCCATTCACAAAGCTCTTCTACATGTCTAACATTATATTTACATGCTGGCAGATAAATACACACAGATAACATACTAATCCATTCAATTCTATAGAATATGACAACATCCGAAATTTATACATAAAATATTCACAAACTGAACTTTATTAAACAAATGTTATAATTGTGCAAAATAGACACATACATGCACGGATAAGAATATATACAAAAAAATAATAATTCTAAGTTATATACCATGCAGATAATATGGTAATTAAATAATACATTAAGGTATTACTTTTAATTCAGAATAAACTTTAAGTTACTTTTAAAATTTAATAGTTATAATTATTATGAATGAACTTTTCTTATCATATTTAGCAAACTATTTCAGTTATATGTTCGTTGAGTTTAAAGCCAAAATTCTCACTTTGAGATAATAAAATATATAAAATAAATGTAAACCTCTCTCTAACGATATAATAAAATATATATATATATTTCCTTTCTTTACCTTCGTAAAAAAAAAAAAGACATATTTGTATAAAGTCAATTTTTACCAACGTATCCACTGCTCCTGAATACGCATTCCAAGACAATCTAGGAGATCATAATAACCCAAATTATAAATAAAACATAATAATAATAAGTATGCCTAACTATCTATAATATACATTAATAATGACAAGCAATAAAAAAATATAGAAACAAAAGTTATTTGTTCTGTGACTTAAAATTAAAAATTTGCTTGCAAAGTTCCACTCCGAGTTTATGAAACGATATGGGGACAGATTCCAAACTGAATTTGAACATAAAATGAATTTCTGTAGGATAATCAAATATATATATATATATAATCACAACTTAAATATGATCCAGCACCTCCATTGTTCATAGCAGAGCTATTTTGAGTTTACTATATCACACATAAGCAATCAATTTCTCTTTTATTATGATGAAAATATGACATTTTTAGCTACAGTTGAACAGGAATTATTTCATTCCCTCTGTAGTAATTTTAAATTAAGTATTCTTAATAGTTTTCTTAAATAGCATTTGACACTTTATAATCTATCTTGATTCATTAGTAATTCCATAATTAATACTTTATTATTATAGTGCATTTTTATTGAACAGAACAGAAATTGCACTGCATTTCCATCCTTCTATCTGATTTAAATAGATATTTAATGAGTAGTTTCCTTTGGTTATTTGAAATAATTCACATTTTATTTCTTTTATTAAATACATATTATTTTTAGAAATACCAGATAAATAAATACTGTCACTTTTTTTTAATTAATTTAAGCATGGCATGATATATCAAAATACACATGTCCTTAATTTTACATTTAACTTTCATAAAAACAGAATGCAGAAGATGGTGAAAAATCAAAATAAATTCTGAAAAACAGTTCTGCATACATTTCCAAGATATATTAGAATACACATGTGGATTAATTATATAACAATAATGTTCATACACTCTATATTCTTTCTTCATTATAGATAAATAAAGTAATGCCATCTTACCAGCAATGATATACATTTTTAAATATTAATAATTATGAGGTGGTTAATTCAAATGTTTAAATTAAGGAGAGTAATGAAAAACTAATGTACCTTCTTAAAATTTATTCCTGCATTCCAATTAAAGACATTCTTCTGTAATGAAGTTCTTAAGATTTTTTAGAAGTTTACTCCAAAGCATTTTAAATCAATTTGACTTCGGCAACTGGCTGCAATTACAATTATAATGAGCTTTGGCTGCAATTACCACAAGAATGAGCAATTTTTTTACTGGAAGCTATCTGTTAAATAGATATTTCTTTTCCCCTAGCAAAAGGTCATTTCCCTTCCAAGGTTAACTCCCATGTTTTTGCACCCAAGCTAATTACATATTCAAAAAAAAATCTTTTCTTAAAAAAAAAAAATCATTCTTGATTTTTACAATTAAATCAAGACAAAAAATAATAACAATAAAATAAATAGCTTTTACAAACTTGAAAGAAATGAATATTAATTAACTGTTAAGCAAAAATAATTAATAATTTATTTAATTTGTAAAGTAATTCACATATCCAAATATCCATTAATCATTGAAAAGAAACATATATCTGTTAAATTATTAAAGATAATTACTGTAATTTAAATGTTTTTATTGTGAATGTACTATTGTTTGCTATTATTAAAAGATGAAAATGAAATGAAAATGATGCAGAGTCATACATGCATGCACATGTACTGCAACCTAAATATTAAACTATCTTAACTAAATATAATTGAAATGGCTATTAATGTTGATAAAAGGATAAGTATTAATGAATAAAGGATTTTGAAACCATTCAACCAATACTACACTAACATAAAATAACTTTGCATCTTTCTGACAAAATATATCAATTCCATTAATACAACCCCTCTTCCTTACATTAACTACTTCATTAACCACAATAATAATAATGAATACTTATAAAGTGGTCAATCAATTGCATAAGCAATCTATATCTAAGCTTTAAACAATTTCCAGCAAAAAAATTTTAAAATTCTAAGGCTATTTCATTTTTTTAATACAATATAACTAATCAATGCAGATACAAAGTATCTCAATTCCTTGTGCCCATTCAGATGGTCACAATATATATATATATATATATATATATATATATATATATATATATATATATATATATATATATATTTAGTTGAATTTTACTTGAGAAGGTCTATTTGTTAATAAGTGAAACATTGGTTGTGTAAGAATTTTAGCAATATTTTGTTGCTTTGTTTAGTATTGTAGTGTTATATAAATTTCTATTTTATATACTATACTTGTGTTTAAACAGTATGTTGTTTATAAATTATTACTTAATAAATACAGTTTGGTTTACACTATTTTGTATTCTTTCAGCAATCTTTATATTCATATGTTTCAAGTCTGTGTAATGGAATGGACCTTTTAGAATAGAAATCTACTAAATTATATAGTGCTATAAAATATAAACAATTATATGCAGTATAAAAACAACAATAATTTAAAAAATTCCAATAACTACCAGCATTAAAGAAATAGTTTTCTAAACAGTAAAATGTTTGATATCTATTTTATAATAATATTATATCTAAATAGATGACATTTCACTAAAAATTCACTATGGACAATAAATTTATTGCTGTAAAAAATGTATTTATAGGCATAATCTTATTACAGCCAAAGAAATGAAAAAAGATATCTTAAATATTCTTAGTTAATAAATAGTACAGATTTTTCAGGAAAAAAATGCAACACAAAATGATAAATCATGTTTGTCATATCACATATATTCATATTGGGTATAATAAAAAAATTGAATCATAAACTTGAAGATTAAAAAAATTGTTTTTGTAAAACACATGGACAAAACTTTATCAAAAAATTTTTGTGAAGAAAAAAATGAGCAATTTGATATATTGCATTAAATATTTCCATAGATTGTATTGTAATATACATTCGAAATGAGATAATATCCATGTAAATATAATTGAACCTTTAACCTTTGATATTTCCAGGAAATAATCAATTACTACCAACTTAAAATCTCTGAAAGGTTTTCATTACACATATTATAACTCTTTTGCTTGAGTTTTTGTTGAAGTAAAAGGGATCTTTTTTTTTACTTCAAACCCAAGTTTTTATAAGGATTTAAATGCAGAAAGTTAACTTTTTTATAAATGCGAGATAATATCTTTTTTTGAGATCCTGAAAATAATATTTTAAACTTTTCCAAAGAGTTATATATCTTAAATTAAATATTTTCCTTAATTGTTATTATAATAAAGAATGGAAATGTGGAGAATTCCTGAGAGCAAACCAGTTTTTTCATGAAACTATAATAGCTCTTTTTATTTGAGTTTTTTGTTGAAATAAACAAAGTTCTCTTTAAAACATGAAACTCAAGTTCTTATATAGATTTAAACCCAGAAAGCTTTTGTTATAGGGGTAAGAATGTGAAAAAATAGCATCTTTATTGATCATCTGCAAATAACGTTTTAAACTTCTCCAGAGAGTTATATAAGTTGAATTAAATATTTCCATGGAAATAACTCAAACAAAAGAACTGATATAGGTTTAATGAAAAAACTAGTTTCATCTCAGGAATTATCATTAGTAGTAATTGACAATTTTCTGGTAACATCAAAGGTTATTTTCAATTTACATGGATATTATCTCCTCATTCTCTTCTTTATTGTAATAACAATTCATGGAAATATTTAGTTCAACATACACATCTTTCTGGAGAGGTTTAAAATATTATTTGCAGAATGTCAAGAAAGATGCTACTCTTTCACATTTTCACACCTATAAAAATGGCTTCTGGGTTTAAATCCATATAAGAACTTATGTTTGAAGTAAAAAAGAATTCCTTTTATTTTAACAAAAAGCTGAAACAAAAGAGAAATTATAGGTATAAATAAAAAACTGGTTTAGCTTCAGGGATTGTCAGTTAGTAAATAATTGATGATTTCTTGGTAACAGCAAAGGTTAAAGGTTATTTTTCTATTTAGATATGCATTATTTCCTCATTTCCATTCCTTTTTAAGTATAAAATCAAGCTACCAAACAATCTTAGAACTGAAATATGAAAAATATTATGCCTTTTCCTGTAAAAAATGAATAGATATTTTGGATTAAACTAATTATACTATGAAAAGTATTTCAATAGTCAAGAAAAAAAGTAAAACTGGCTTCTACTGCTAGAAATCATGCAAATAGCATTTCCCCTAGTGTTATCTATCAATTGTTTGGATTATCAGGATGCATGAGCACATACTCATTACTGTAATGATAAAATCCCTTGCTGTTAGACATTCTCTTCTTTATCATCCCAAACGCATAATGTTTATGAACATAGAATAATTTAGCTTGGCCATTTAAGCAAGAGTTTAGTCTTGTCATTTGTATTCGTGATAAATGTAAACATTGAACAAGAGAATTTACACTAAAAATATTGATTTAAATTTTTAAAATATATATTTTTTATTGATTTCAATTTTTAAAAAAATAATTTTCTCTATTGCATATATACATATATTTCTTTAAAAGTATGGCGTTTTAAATCATCAATAATTATAATAATAATAATGTAAGTTTTATTATTTCTTTAAAATCAATAATTAATCCAATCAACTTTAGATTGTTCTTAATAAATATTGATTTTAGATAAGAATATTTAAAAAAAGCATTCAAAGTCTAGACAAGGTTTTTGTAAAGCTGTTTTATAAAACCATTTAATTAATTGCAAATTTCAGTTAAAATAAGTTAAAATATCGATTACTATTGATTTATATTAAAATAATGGTTTTAATATGATTATACATATATATATATTTAAAGTCACGCTCTATTAACATCATTTTTGACATTTTCCAATTTTTCTTTCTAATTGCTTTGATTTTACAAATTATTACCTTAGTCCTTTTAATATTTTATTGATTAGTCCATTTTTTTGTCATATTTATCATACAATTTCCTTTCTCTCTCTTTTTATAAAAGATAAGAATTTAAGAACGATTTTTTTTTCTGCCACATTTGTTTTAAATCTTGTTTTGATATTAAAAAAGTTCTGCACTGATATGAGATCATAATTCTTTTTAAAGAGTGTTTTATTAGACTCATTTTTAAACAGTTTTACAATATTATTAATAAGTTTTGACCGCTTTATATTTTACTTTTATATTTCTTGTTCAATCAAATTTGTGTATAACTATTAATAAAAATGCATATACATAACAATTAATATATATGTGTGTGTAATAGACATATATGTAAAAAAGCAAGCAATGGTTTAATTAAACCTAGTAACTTTATAACTAACAAGTTTAATTTAGGATTCCAATTTTACGTAATAGAAAGCATATATAACTAGAAAGTAGATAGTTTGTCCATCCATATCTGTAATGTTAACGCAGAGACCTGTTTACCGTTATTATCATTATAAAATTAATAAAATTTACAACTATATAAAGTTGACGCAAACCACTAAACATACAACGCGCATATCTTTATATAACAAGAACATCAATGTAAACAAAATAGAAGAGAGCAGAGAATAAAGAACTAGTATGAAGTCAAAAATATTTTTTAATTAACAAGTAAAATAACAATAATTAGTATATATTTTTACAATATACAACATAGTCCATGATTATAAAAAAAAAAAAAATTGTATAGAACTTTTTATTAAAAATAAGAATTACCATTAGGACATTGCTACAGAATATTGACATGATGTCAAATAGGAAATAATAATATAACTATCTTAATTGTTTAATTAATATTTAAATCTTTAATTTGGCAAAGATTAAATATATCCATATCTATAACGATATTCAGAAACAATATTTATAATAAATAATTATCTACATAGGAAATAATTAAGACAATTATAATTAAAAATTAAATTAATGACTTCATAGTTTCCTCCAGGTTTTAAACAATATTAAATAAATTAGCAGATTTCAGTTTAGAAATATAATTATTTTTAGCACTTCTTAGCTATTTTAGATGTGACCAATTCGTTAGTTTTCTCATAATATTTTCGAATTTAAAATAAATAGTTGATAAGAATTCTTTCTTCTCTATTTTTTCTTTGTTTACAATTGATGTGCAGCTTTTGATTCCAAATCTAGATATAACAAATTCAGTGGACAATGAAAAGACAAATATACATGCAACTGAATAAAAAAAAGAGTTGCTTTAGTCAATCATTATTTCAAAAATCAATATATATATATATATATCATCATCAACCATTATGAATCCACTGCAGGATGAAGGTCTCTCCAAGTTTAATCCATCTTCTCCGATCTTTAGCTTCTCTTTTCCACAACACCCCTGCACATTTTCTTATTTCATCCATCCATCTCACATGTGGTCTCTTTCTGGGTCTTTTACAATTCTCTTGGAATCCAGTTTAAAATTTCAATTGTCCATCTATTATATATATATCAATTATTGTGGTATTAGACTTTCATAATTTATTTTTAAAAACTTGTTTCATTCTCTTCTGATTTTCTTGGCCTTGTTTTATTTCGTGCTCATTTAATTATTAAAGTCATGTATGTCTCTCGGTCTTGTTCATTTCCTTTTTGTCCTTAATTATCTGTATTTTAACTCTTACTGACAAATTACTGAACTGACCATAAAATGACTTGTTACTTTACACTTTTAGTTTAACTTATTAAAAAACAAATGAAATAACCAGTTGTTTTTTTTTCCTGTTTATGGAAGAGTTTACATACATATTACATTCAGTTTAAAAACACAAATGTTAATTAATTAACCATTATCTAAAATGATTTAGATTTAGGCTTAGGCAAAATATACTTTATAAAACACGTTTATAAATGTAAGTAATTAAACAATAAAAAATAACATTAAAATAATAATTACTGATGATATTTAAATGATAACTATTGTAATTAACATGGAATTAACATATTTTGAGTTAGGGAAATATAAAACACGTATTTATAAATGGGAAAAAATGTTAACAGAGTGAAACTTGGAGGTAAAAATCATTTTTTTACATTTCTTTAACTTTATCTCTCATATTTTGAAACCTTTTAAATATGTAAAATGATTATACTATAGAATATATATTTCATTTTTATTATCAACAAAATTGAAGATATGTGGCCTCTACAAAATCCAAGTCATATTTTTTCTTGGAATAACCAACAGTTTTCAATTAAATAGAAAATGTATGTAATTCTTGAGTTCATTTTTGCTATTAGTTATTTTAATATATTACCATGTTACAATATTTATTGTCTTTTTTATTACACCTTTGTATTCTCCACAATAGATTATTCATTTCACAATTTCATTGCTGGCCCTTCTTATGGTACTGCAGTCAGTTACAATAATCAGTTATTCTATTACTCTGGTAAGAGTAGAAATGATGTTATTCTAAACTTGGATACTTGTCACTGGAAAAATTGGATGTAATTCTTTCCCATACAAAAATTTCATCATTTCATAATATTATACATTATCTTCATGTTCTTCTCTCCAGAAGGTATTCATTATTGTGATACTTTCATTTGAGGCACAATACATTTGACTTTTTAATTATTACTAACATTTTTATAGTTCATTAATAATTTTCTTACTAAATACTCTATAAGATTCTATCTAACATCTCCTTAGAAAACTTTATTTTTGAACTTTTTGATTAAATCTTGAATTAGATATCTTTCATACTATCTCTTACTTATCTCTGCTTCTAATGTGTCATTTGTAGGTTTGAAATCTTGCCATGAAGATATCAATACCTTTCTACTTTACAAACTGTTTTGGTCTTATACATAAATATCTTTTATCTTATAAGTTTTCCTCTCATTCTTACAATGTTTTTTTTTTTTTCATTTTTCTTATTTTAAATTAAAGTTTCAATATCAATATTAATTATAGTTAAGCATTTTGGTCTTGTGTTTTAGTTTCTGTTCTACTATTTTCATTTTATAATACATTATTATTACTCTCCCATGTATCCTTATATTATTGCAATTTTTTAAATTTTTATCATCTTTTTTTATTAATTGACATCTGATTATTAATTTTATCTTAACTTCCTTTATAATGATTTTTTACTCACATCAAATATATCATTCTATTTTATATTAGTTTTCAAAAACAGATCTTGTAACTTTTGTTTAACTTTTCTTATTATGGTTTGACACTCATTTTAAATATTGCATTTTTTTTTATATTATCTGTTAAAAAAAATATTCCATTAATCTTCCCTCTATTCATTTCTTATCTTTTCCTCTATATTTTTTTCATATTAATCTCTTTACTTTTTATAACATTTTATCTCTTTTCACTGTCTCACCTATCTTAATACATCTTTTTTTCTAATCATTCTTCTAATTTTGAAACACTTGTTCTATTTTGTTCTTTCATTTTTAATAGTTTTGAAATATTTTTTTATTAGTATAGTGAATTTTTTTATTGTAACACTTACTACTAACTCGTTTTTTTTTTAATATTTATTGCTAACTGTAATATAAAACTTTTAATTTGAATTTAAAGCCAATGCTTTATATATATATTCTGAAGTACTATTTTGGATCAATACTTTGCACTTTTAGGAATATCTAATTACTAATATTATCTTTTTAATTGTTAATCTGATTATGTCAATTTTATTTTGGACCAAACTTAATACTATATTTTATATTATGTCACATTTACATTTTATATGATCTGTATCAGATATTAATCACCTCTTGCATAAAATCAATTAAAATTATTAGCTAGAATTTACTTTAATACTCCTTTAAAACATTTTTGTAACTTTTTCCCCAGGCCTTAAATAATCAACTGTATGAATTAATGGTTCTCTGGCCTACATGAATGAGCAGTAAACATAACGGAAATAAATATGATGATCAAGTAATAACTAAATTATATCATGTGTCTCCTCCATTATTAGATCTAACTTTAGATTTCCAATATTATGTAGTAGAAAATATAAAGAATTTGCAAGTAGTTTATTTGTTGTTGTTTTTTTTTTTAAAAAAGTACAGTAGAACTAATACTGAGTTATATTTTTTCTTTTTTTTTTCTGCACTACTTTTATTTAATAGAAATGATATTTTTTATTAAAAGAAATAATACTGATACACTTGAACATATATATGTTGAAAAGATAAATAATCACCAATATTCGTAATTCATGCTAAACCAGCAATTATCAGTTGGTCCAGATTACCATCTCTACACATATATGCTATAAGTGCTCAGATATATATTAAGATAGTCTATATTTATACTTTAATGGAGAGGCTTCAATCTACTCCACACTCCAACTCTTCATCCGTCCATCCAATTGAAAATCTGACCATGGAATGCCCAAAGGCCACCCTGAGGCCGAGATTCTTGTCACACCCATGTTGACCTAAGGTCAATCTGACCCCTCATGTACAGGACATAATCCATTTAGTACTTATACAAGGGATGGACAAACATCACTACTATGTAAATAACTGAAACACAGACTTATTATATACCTGTGTCTTTATATGTAATATATAGGGTATATGAGCACAGACTTTTACATGACCCACCACTCTCCACTCTATCTCATAACACTCATACACTTGGACACATATATGTTGAAAAGGTAAATAATCACCACTATATGTATTTCATGCTAAGCCAGCAATCATCAATTGGTCCAGATTACCATCTCTACACATATATGCTATAAGTGCTCAGATATATATTAAGATAGCCAATCTTTATACTCCACACTCCAACTCTTCATTGGTCCATCCAATTGCTGGTTTAGCATGAAATAAGTATATTGGTGATTAGATTATTTATCTTTTCAACATATATGTGTTCAAGTGTATCAATGTTTTGAGATAGAGTGGAGAGTGGTGGATCATGTGAAAGTCTGTGTTCACATACCCTATATATTACATATATAGATACAGATATATAATAAGCCTGTGTTTCAGTTATTTATATAGTAGAGATGTCTGTTCATTCCTTGTATATGTATTAAATGGATTATGTCCTGTACATGAGAGGTCAGATTGACCTTAGGTTAACATGTGTGTGACAAGAATCTCAGTCTCAGAGTGGTCTTTGAGCATTCCATCATCATATTTTCAATTGGATGGATGGATGAAGAGTATGAATAAAGCCTGTCCATTAAAGTATAAAGATTGACTATCTAATATATATATATATATATATATATATATATATATATATATATATATATAGATATATCGGATTCAGATATATATATATATATATATATATCTGAACACTTATAGCATATATGTGTAGAGATGGTATGATTGCTGGTTTAGCATGAAATATGTATATTGGTGATTATTTATCTTTTGAACATTTATATGTTCCAATGTATTAGTGTTGTGAGATAGAGTACAGAGTGGTGGGTCATGTAAAAGTCTGTGCTCATATATCCTATATATTACATATATAGACACAGGTATATAATAAGCCTGTGTTTCAGTTATTTAAAAGAAATAATGTAGACTAATATCTTTTATTAATAAAATAATATTTAGTAAATCATATTTCAATGATTACTTCTTTGATTTCTCAATCCATAGCTTATATTTCTTGTATCTTCCACTATCTAACATTATAGATGTCCATACTTTATATGTGAGGAAATTGTGATGAATTTCAGTATAAAAATCTATTTATTGTCAGGCACTGAATGTAGCTAAATGTCTTCTGGTGTTGTTGTCAATGGTGAAAATTCAGCAAGTGCACCAGAAAGCTTACAGGGTGAAAGTTGTTGCAAATGCTGTGGTAGGGTTATCTTTTGATAGCATTAACTTAGCTGTTGTATTTATACAACTGATTATCTGTATATATTTAGCATGATAGTTCTGATTTGGTTGAGGGCTTGATGCTGCTGAAAGAGATGTTGTGTTTCCTTTGCCACATTACATATAGTGATACCAGAGGAAATTCAATGTTGGCAATGTATGTATGTTAAGATGTTAAGATGAACTAGGAAAATAAAAAAATTACATTCCAGGGACCATCTTTTGAAGGAGCAGAGCAGCTGGTGGTTATTGATACCAAGTATGGGAGAAGTTTTGCAGCTGGTGGTTATTGATACCAAGTATGGGAGAAGGATAATCACTGTTGGTCTCCAGATATAGGATAGCATATGTCTGTCAGTATGTACATTTATTAGTCATGGAGAACGTTGATTGGTTGGATGCTTATAGGATTGATTGGTAAAGTTTGGTTAGAAATGTAGCTGATGTAGAGGGAGTTATATTGTTAGGAATCACTTGTAACAATAATCATAGTGCTAAGAACTTTTGTACAATTGAATTTATGGCTTTTGGATATAGAACACATGAGTACTGTATAGTCCCAGACCATTATTAATGGGTTGGCAACTGAGTCTCTTATCTGAGATTAAAACTGTATGCCTTCCCCATAGTAGTTTATTGCAGAGGGAAAAGATGATAAAATTAAATGATTTTGAAAATTTAACAATAGGCAAATAATATGTAATCTTAAGCTTTGGAGAGGGAGTTGTTAATCTTTGTGGCAGTTTTTAAGCTTTTTTTTTTTTGTAAGATGTTCTTTAGTGTAAGTGATCCCATGTAAAAAGGGCAAACCTAAGAAGGGGCTCGCTTTTATTTGAGTGTATGGTTTGTTGGTATATATAAACCATGCTGCTCTTTTATTTATGTAAAATCTAAATTTATATGTGGCAGTATATTGATTAAGATGTTTATGAGATGTCAGAAAAACAGTGACATCACCCATGTATGCTATGCATGAAATATATTGGTGAGTATGTATAATTTGGATGCCTAAAACTGTCTGTTGTATATACTTTAGTAGGAAATTTATGTAGAAAATGAAGAGCAGTGCACTAAAAGGTGAGCCTTTGAAGGCAAATTGCATAGAGATGAATGATGAACTCTTTCCATTAAGGATGATATGTATCTCCCTGCACTGCAGTAAGTTGGTTATTAAGTAAAGCAGATTCCTTGGAATGGTAATGTTAGCTAATATATCAATCAGAATGGGAATAGATACAGAGCCAATTGCAGATTCTATATCTATCTGAACTGCAATTGAAGCATATTTTTCAGTCTTGAACTGAGTTAAAGACTGTTTTAAATATCAAATCAGGCTGCATGGCAGATCTTTTTTTAAAAAACAGCATATTGGAAATTAGAGGAAGTAGATGTAACTCTAGATGATCCTTTACAACTTTTTTCAGTATCTTAATTCCCAATAGCCTCATGGAAATTGGATGAAGTTTGGTTTAAGTAGAAGTTAAGCCTGGTTTTTTGGTAAATGGTACAATTGAGATTGGATATAGACCTATGATGTGATATATTTTTTGGAATAGATAATTTGCCAGGTCACAAAGATATAGTGCAGTAAAGTGCCTAAGATGGGCAAAAACAAAAGCAGATATTCCACTAGAACATGGATAACATGAGTTATTTATAGTGTCATGCTTGCCAGAAAATTGTATGGATTGGAATGGGATGTTGACATCAAGTGGCCCAAATATGTCTGAAGGTGATGTGAATGTAGTGTAGATTTGTAACTTCTGATTAAAATATTGGTATATAGGATTGATTTATATAGTTTGCATAGATATTACCATCAACTTAGAATGCCATAGGAACTTTTAGTGGGGATGTGTGGCCCAGGGCCCAGCAAATATATTCCCAGGTCCATGTTTCTTGGTAAGATAAATTCTTTTTTTTAATGGCAAGATATTCTTAAAGTTGCTTGGTGGTATTTAATAAGCCTAGGAACATATATGTAACTGTTGATGAGTATGATATCCAGGATTTATTAAGGTGATATGTGTATGCAATTCATTGACCAATGCCAGAAGTTGGGAGATGGAGATGAACTATACGTGAGATATTGGATATTGAATGATATTATATGTATAAAGACGTTACTTTGTACTGGATCAAGTTGTATTTGTTCCATTTTCCACAACATAAAATATGTTTCAGAGAATAAGAACTCTGTGGTTTGTGAGGATAGAAGAACTCAAATGGTTTTATGTAAATGAATCATTATGATGAATAGTTAATCGAGATTCAGGATGAGAGATTGTCCAGAGTGGTCAGAGAAAGACATAGGATTAAAGTCAAGTTAAATTAAATGATGTAGAATTGGTGAGTAAAAGCAAAGATCGATGATGAGGTAATATTATTATTATTATTATTATTATTATTATTATTATTATTATTATTATTATTATTATTATTATTATTGGATTTTATTAGCTTGACAGTAAGTAAATGAAAGCTGAGGTTAATTTAAGATTATTAATCTTCATCTGTGTAAGAGATCATATTTGTATAATCATAATTGGCAGCTATTTTTACTTTTGTATTATTAGATTTAATAATTTAAATCATAAACTTCCTATATAAGTGGTTGTGTTTAAAACCATAGAATGTATAAATTTTAAATAATTAGCTTAGATAATATAAAAAAGTAAAGGGTTTCCGGGTTATATGTTTAAAAATCTAATGCTACTTTTTGTAAAGACTAGTGGCCAGAAACTAAACTATAATTTTAGTAGCTTTATCATCTAGTACCCATTGATTACTCAAGGTTACTACAAGACACAGTTTTTGTTGCAAGAAGTTGATGATTTCAATCATATAAATCAATGTTATATTTCCATCAATATTTTAATTGCATGTATATATAGTCTATGTGATTATGGTAATGTTTTTGAACATAAACTTTGATAAATTATTTTTCTTTCTTAATCTTTATATATATACACTATTCGAGTTCGTTGCTTGCTATTTTTTGAATGGTTGATAATTTTTAGTCAAAATGATTCCCTACAAAATCATTTTATAAAGATATTTATTACAAAAAAAATATTGGTGTAGTACACATTATGCAGCATATCTAGTTTTTGAAATTAATTTTAGATAGGCATAAAGATTAATTAATTCCTATGATGTTGTGTTATATATTGTTATATATCATTTAATTACTCATACCTATCACAAAAAATATTTTACGGGTGCTACATTTCATAATAAGCACTTATTCACAATAATCACACTACAATAAAGGTATAATTGATTATGGTTGTCTTTATTAGAACTGCTTTTCATTTAAACTTTAGATAATTTATAATTTTAATAAAGATCAAAGGTGACTATATTATTTTTTATAGGGAGAATACAAACGCCACTTTTATAAAAATATTATATTATTTTTTCTTTTCAAGCCACAAGTTATAATTAGCATTTCAAAAATATGATTGCAGACATTGGAAGGGGGGAGGGCGGAGACTATATTAATGATTTCCAAGATTTTTTGTTTCAATGCTTTTGATGATATGTTTAACATTAATAATAAACTAATATATATATATAGATTGACGAATTTTTAATTACATTTTTTATGTAAAAAAAATTAAGACTTGGTAAAGATTAATTTCTTTAATCTATACAGGAATAGTATTTAATTTAAATACTTATTTTAAATATTTATTTTTGATACAATATGTGATATATTTGCCAATCCTATAAGTACTTATTAAAAAATGGCAGAATTTCGTTTTAGTCTACGACATACATATTAACTTAAAAATCCATTTATATACAGTAAACATTAATTAAAAATAAAAACATGTTTCACTATAAAGTAGTTTCTCTCACTTATTTTAAATAAACTGTATACTAGTGTCCAAGTAAATTTTATAAAAAAAACTAACTATATTAGATTGTCATTTTAAATTTTTGATTTACAAAGAAACAAGATATATTTACTTAAGCCATAATGAAAAAACTAATAAGATGTGATACTGATTTGACGTAGACTAAAAGTCTTAATGTCAGGATTTAACTTCAAATAACTTTTTAAAATAAAGACCTGATGGAGACTGTCTCATTATTGCAAAATTTCATCAATTTCATTACTTTGAGTTAAAAACCACAGCTACAAAGATAAAATTATTTAGATCTTTTGGTAGTTAAAATAGCTAATGCCTATAGGAACTAGGTTTTAACAAAATATTCATTATTTCTTTTATTAAATAACCAGATGAAGAAAAAATGAAAACAATAAGACTTGTCAGCTTATACCATTAGTTTGTTCAAATATTGCTATTTCTTTATATACTCAAAAGTATTTAAATGACATTTTAATTTCTGCTTATATTTTATATAGTTTTAGTAGTAAATGTAGAGGATTTGAATTCAGACTTTCAAGCACCCACCAACTATCCACACTATCTCATACATCTGATATGTTAAAAAAATAAATGCTTTAATTTTTTTTTTTATTTGAGTATTACTGATATTATTTTAATAAAAAAAAAAAATTAATTTTTTCACAGAAACTTGCCACAATTTAAAACAATTGCGTTAGCTTTTTAATTTTTAATTTCAATTTTAAAACACTTTCTTGAAATTACTCAAAAATATAATTCGTTTCGTTAAAAGATTAACTTTTTAAAAAAGAATTTTTTCTGGAGCATTCTTTTCTCAACTTTTTGATAGAATTATTTATATGACATATAACTGAAATACGGGCTTGTTATATGCCTATATCAATATATGTAATATCTTTTCAACATGTATGTGTTCAAGTGGATCAGTGTTATGAGATAGAGTGGAGGGTCGTGGGTAGTGTGAAAGTTTGTGCTCATACACCCTATATATTATATGAGATATATTTTATCATCATTAAAAAGTTTTATGAAATATTTTCTTAAAAATCATTCGTCTTCATAAAATGTGTATACACATACTATTAGGTTTACATTTTGTTGATTACATTTATGATGTCGCTTCAAAACTGCAAGATAAAATAAATTATGACTTAAAATAATAATCAGAAAATAATAAATTCTTACAACAGCTATATAAATATCAAATTTTTTATATACATAAAAAGCCTTTTTTAAAAAGCACCTGATTCGGTGCCCTTTTCAAATGTTAATAATCTATTACGTTAACGAACTATTACAAACATAAAACCATCTAGTGCTCAATAATGAAATTAAATAACCAATACAAATATAAATCATTAAAAAAAATCAAAACCTACATATAACTTATAGTCAATTATTTTGTAATTACTGGATTTATATGTAGGTTTTGATTTATTTTAAAGATTTATATTTGTATTGATTGTTTTAATGTCATTATTGAACACTAGATGGTTTTATGTCTGTAGTAGTTCGTTAACGTAATAGATTATTAACATTTGAAAAGGGCACCAAATCAGGTGCTTTTTTAAAAAGACTTCTTATGAATATAAAAATTTTGATATTTATATAGCTGTTGTAAGAATTTATTAGTTTCTGATTATTATTAAAACAATAGAAATTAAAAATGACTACCAATAACAATCAATTATTATATCTTGGTCATGGCACTCTGTTATCTAGGTAATTTAATCTATCTTTAAAAAGAAAACTTAACTACATTATGAGGCAGCATCATAATCTAACAAATCATATAGTGTCATTTAAAGTTTGAATTATGAGTGTCAAATTTAGACCACTTACAATTTTGACCCCATTGACTGTACATAAATATAGTACTGCTTATCACTAAACATGTATTAAACTAGAGATTGTCTCTATCACAAATAAAAAATTTAAATCTCAGTTAAGGATTAATATATCTGATGTTTTTAAGTAAACATACATGGAGTTATTCACATTTCTCTGCCCATGTGTAATATCCTTATAAATGTATTAACCAACCTCACACTTCCACACATTCTTTTCAAATTATAGGAATAAAGATACAATAAAGGGTAATAATATTTTCATTTCTCACAGAATGATTATCATAAGTTGATTTTGTGTTTTTTTGTTTGTGACATGTTTTTCCAACTCATTGTTGTTTACATGGTTCAGCTTTAATTTTTCATATTTCCAATTAAACATTTTTCTAATAGTTTATATTAATGAAGTTCTGTATTAAATATTACTTTTAAATTTAATAAACCAAATGCTTAATTATGCAAATGAACTAGATATACATTTAAAACTATTATCGGGTTTGCTTTTTAAAAAATGCATATAGACTAATACTTTTTTATTAATAACTAAACTCCCATTTTTATGACATTACAACCAACATATTATTAGCTAATAAAAAAACGACATTTTATCATATAATGCTAATATCTGAAAATGATGGCATAGTCTTAAAAATCAGTATATAAAAGAAAGTTCAAGAAAAAAACTAAAGATTGCTTTGGGAATAATTATGTTTTTTTTTTTTGTTTTTTTTTTTAAAGAAATAATTAGTTGCTTCTAAGTAATGAGATATGTTTTAGCATTAGAAGTGGTCGGTTTGATAGAAAAACATATTAATTAATGTAGGTGCCCAAATGTAGATTCACTCAACTATAAATTTTAAGAGTTTAACAAATAATATAAACAACTACATTAAAATAAATCTCGATTGTTTACAATTAACCTGCATATATAAATATTTAGTAAATAAATACATTTTTTTTGTTTAATTTAAAAATAATTTTTATTTTCATATTGTTTTTTGATATGGTTAATGCAGAAATTATTTCTACTTTTAATAATGCTATGAAATTTAAATTAAAAATTGATAGAATAATTATAAATGAAGACACATACAACTTAACATTTATGAATTTGATTTAACACGCTAATTAATAAATGTATTTATTCTGCATTATTTATCTTGCATTCATATATAAATAATTTAGCATAAAATAACTAATTTAGTAAAAACCGAATGAAATAAAATTAAATCATCAAAATAAATAATGAAGTTATAATAAAAAAATCCATTGTTTAAAATTTTATTTATGCAAATATCTTTAATTTAATTATATTCTTGCACTAATTAAAATTTAATAACGCAAAAGAACAATTGCTTTTACATGTAACTATTTTAAATTACAGTAATGTAAGTCTTATAAATGAACATAAAAATATTTTTACAATATACATAAAAATAATTTCAAATAGTTGATTCCAGAATAAGGGATCATTAGAGCTTTTTTCCACAATGACCAAATGAAACACAAATTGTCCAAGCTAATTAGCTAGCTAATGGAAGATTTTATAGTATTCCTTTTGTTTGTTTTTTGCCCTCTAATTCAAAATATCTAGATGCACATTTATTGGCAAAATAAATAAGTGGTTGCCTTGGTTGGCTATAAGAGTGATTCTTAGAAGAACAGGGGAGGGGCGTGATTGGAAATTATTCTCTACCTGCAAAAAATATTACCTATACTTGAACTTTGACATCATAAGCATAGTATATATATATATATATATAGAAGAAAAATATAGTTAAAGATACATCATATATATAACTCTAGCTATCAAGCATTTTATATTTAGAAAAAACTTTAAAAGAGTTTAATAATACTGTAACATTCACATCTACATCATAAATTAATAAAAACTTTTATTGTTTTAATATGGAATTAGCATATACTTTTGTTGATAAGAAGTTCTTATTTTACTGGAAAAGATTTCATTTCATTATAATTACATTTGTTTGGAATTTCCTGCTAAAAATGTCAAGAAAAGTAAATAGTCTAAAAAGAGTAGATCTTAAACTTTTTTTAGAGTAGGTAATTGTTGATATTGTCAAAAGATTTAGTTAAATGATATAATCAACCTGGAAAAAATTAGTTAAATGAAAATAAAAATTCTTGACTGATTTGATCAGATAGACGCAAATAATAACCGAAAAATTACATTCAAACATGTTGCAATTGTATTACCAAGATTTGTCTTAGACATTATATTGTGCTATATTTAGATTATGGAGAGTCACAATAGAACTATAATGCATTACTATTTATGATGATTCTAAAAAATAATAATTATCATGGCTACACTTTCACCATATTTATTATATTGAGTGCTTTAGTTATGTATAATTTTATTTGATTTATAATATAATTACAAATTACTGATTATATAAATATTAACGGAAAAGATATTAATTCTCTAATGCACCATGTATTGTTTTTATAATTTATTTTATTTATCATCATATGATGAAAAATCTGAACTGATCTCTGCATAAATGTATTTCACGTATTTCCATATCAATTATTTTTAAAATAATAGACAGCTCTATTTGATTAATGATGTTATTCTTATTTTAATATTATTAGAACAATCTATTTAACATCAACCTAGCAATATTATAATAGCTCTTTAATGTACAAGATAACACCCCCCCCCCAAAGAGTGGTTCTGTTTATTCATTATGTGGGAAGCATAAAATAAAATAAGAAAATATTGTAGACAACCCTTTGAGGATTTAATATTGCTTGAACTAATTTTGGATTTATAGTATTAATAAATTATTTATGTAACAAACAATATAATAAAGATAATCAAATATTTAATAAAATAAAGTATAATGAAAATATATTCATGCTAATATTTTATTTAGAATTATTATGAGTATTTTTATTAATATTTATATCGTATAACATTGTGATTTGCCATAATAACTATGTATGGCACATCATAATGTCAAGACTGACTTTAATATATTTACCAGTAATGTAATTGAATGTTCTCAAAAATAACTAAAATTGAATTAAGTTAATACTAATTTTAAAAAATATATATTAACTTACATTATCTGTATATTTTTGGCTGTGATACTCATATGTTAGTGTTTGATGGGAAAAATCAATCAATTTCTATTGAATGTTGCTGAATAACTGACATAATTAACAATTTGAAAACTAGTTGAGATCCCACCAACATCACAATCATTGAGAAATTTTTCAACTGATGTTAATGCTACTGAGGATAATGAAATGACTGGTTTCATAATCTAGTGGTATTTTAAGTGATCAAGCAATCTCATATTTTTTTTTGTTTAAGGAATATGCACAATAACTTGAAACAAGAATAGTATTAATAATTTTACATGAGATGAATAAAGCATAATAATAAGTCTAATAAGTTTTTATTAATTATAATGGCCATAATATTTTATTATTAACAATAATATAAATTTACAGAAGATGATGATATATTGACAATGTCTAAATTTATATTTTAATTGGATTTTGTTTCAGTAATGGACAGATTGGGTTCACAGAATATTATTTAGTTACATTTTATTTGAAAAATCATATTTTTAATATTCAGTGCTAAAAACTATTTATGAGATATACTTTTTATTGTGTTTTTTTGTTTTTTTCATTTTTCCCATTCTCTACTGTGTTTATTATTAATTTGTATTATATGCTTTTTTATTTTTCTTTGTGTATATTTAGTTTACACTATATATATATATGTTTATGTGTGTGTGTTTCTGTGTGTATTGTACCAGCTTTATCCAGATTTAAACCCAAAATCACTATGTTTTTAAAAAAGAAAAAAAATTGGCTTAATTTATTTTATTATTTTCAATTGTTTTTTAAAAAAAGATTAATAATTACATTATTAATAAATGATGACAATTAATATTACATTGTTATATAAAACAACTTTCATGAATTTTTAATTTTTAATTTTCTTAACAGATAGAATATGCATTTCATATCATAATAAAATTAATATTTTATTATTAGAATGATTGAATAGTTAGAAATATGTATTAATAGATTTTTTTTAGTATTTTTTTATTTAATGCATATATTTAACAGATAATACATGAACACAAATAAAGAAATAGTTTTTGTTTAGTGTGTGTATGCATGTAGATGTGTTTAAAGTTTACACTATTAAAATAATATTAAATCAAATCTATTTTAAAAGATTATATATAATTATTTGAAAAGGTATGTAAAAATATAGGATATTTTATATTAAATAAATAAATATACAAGATGTGTTTATATATTTTAAATTATAATTTTAAAATGTATTTTAATTTGAAGATTTATTTATTATTTTTTAAAAATAGTAATTTATTACAAAATTAAAAAAACATTTTTATTTCATGATTGCTGATGTATTTCAAGATTTTTTTATTGAGGGAATGTACATAATTGTCAAATTTGAGTGATTTTACAGGAACAGTTTTTAGAATTGTAATCTAAATGTATCATCATTAAGAAAAATGTGTTTAAACTCCTGATTTTATATTGGTTATTCTATTTCAATCTACATCTCAATAAGCAAAGTAAAAGCATTATATATAATATTAGTAGTTAGATTTTATGATAAAAATGAATGGCTAGGTAAAAAAAATGTATGGTCCAAAAGACTTCTGTCCTTTGGGAAGTCTGCTAACATATTATCATAAATTAGCTCATGATATAATGCATTTACAATGCCATAGGGATAAATTAATTTATGTAATAATTTCAGTGCTGTAATGATAACATTAAGAAAATAACTGAAATAGTATGTAGAATTTATTATAGATTAAATTTTTAATGCTAAAACAATGTTTAAATCTAAGGATTAACTAATGGTAATACTAATATAAAAATGGAAAATATTAATGTAGCAATATTTTACTATGGAATATTTCATTTAAAATGTATCCTATTTTCAAGAAAACAAAAAATTTGTTTTAAATAATATAAGTGGGATATAATTCGACTTCAAATATCATGCTTATTTAATATATCTTCATACTACTGAAAGCCTTATAAAATATTAGTAAAGACTCATGAACTTTAATTTGATCATGTTTTCTGCAAATATTGTTATATTGATATGTATTAATAAATATGCTTATAATGGAGTTTTAGTTAAGGAAAATATGTGACAATTTTTATACAAAATTAAACAGGTCTTATGTTTTTCATTGTTTATTTATTTACTTTAGAAATATATGCTTGTTTATAGTATCTAAATATAAAAACTAACCAAAAAGAAAATGTAGATTACTTTAAAATTAAAATTTAAATATAGCACCTATTATTTATATCATCTTATTTGAAATTTAATATTATGTTTAGTTGTTTTTGTTATATATGTAAAAATCAATAGATCTTAAATATAAAATATTATAAATTATTTTTGTGATAATTTAAATTTTAATAATCATTGATTGTATTATAATTTTTGTAATTAATTAATTATTTCAGTTTTATGATTGTACAAAAACAGGAAACAAAACAAATATATTTAGTTAAAAATTTTAATTATAGTATTTATTTATAAGTATTTATGTAAAGATAATATTTACTTTCTTGTTTATTAGTGTATTATTCACATCAACTACTAAATACACACATATAAAAATATTACAACTTATGCAATAAATAAAACAAAAGAGATAATTAGTTCATAATCAAATAACATAACAAATATTATTTCATTTGCCTATAAACTTATATATATATATATATATATTCTAACCTGGTCTTGTGCATCTTCACTTCCAGATAATATATGATATGAAATAAAACGGGTTCTAGCTCAGTTAATAATTAATAAATAAAATATTCAGCATTAAAATTACCTATTTCACTAGCTCAAATTTAAAATACGAATAAGGTTTAGTTTATAAAATAAATTAAATAAATATTTAATATTTTCATGAGATTTGAAGTGAAAAAACAGGTGACAAAATAGATTACATTGAGCCAATATCCTGCAGGATACTACCTCAATGGCATAAGAACCCTATCCCCCCTTATTACTATTTCAAATAACAAACTCATAGTATTCTTACGACTTTAATAACTTCTACCCACTAAGATTAAACTAATAATTAAATTTTAATCTTCTATTTGTAATAATCTAGCTCAATAAAATCTCAGGTTCATAAAGTTTATTCTAAGTTAATAAAAATACGTAGTAAAATATGAGAAGGGATTTTATATCATAATCTACTACACTGAAACTAATAATAATAAATAATAATAATAATATTCTTCATTGTTTAACTACTACTGGATATCTTTCCTTTTCGTTATATTTTTATTACCATAATAAAATAATAAAATAATTTTATATAATCTTTTATCTTCATGTAATAATATAATAAATATGTGGTAGCATATGATAATCTGATAAACAAAGGATGTGTGGCAACTGATAGCATATAATTCAGTATATTATTGTGATAACTTATTTATGACCAATAAAATAATATAAAATTATGATTATTTAATTAAAAGAGTACCAATAAAATATTTAAATTCTTAAATATAATTCTCTATTTATCTTTTTGTGCAAAATTATATATTTGTTTCAATTGTTATGAATATATCGTGATTTCATGCAGTGAAGTGGAGAAATAAACAATCCAGACACAAAAATTTTGAAAACAAATTTTAACAAAGTTTATTAACAACAACAAATAAAATAAACAATTTATGTACATTATTTACAATAGATATCCTTATTTTAATCTTACATTTTTATCTACCAGGTTATAAAAAATAATTTATAGTTTAGTTATATCTTTATTTAGACTTAAGACAAAATAAAATGTTACCATTTGGTTTCTCGGTATGGTTAACTTATTGCAAATATATTTACTTATTTTATTAACAAAATATTTCATCCTTAATATTATTAAAACTAGCTTATTTGAAAACATTCATAGGAAAACATTCTACAGAAAACAAAATTAACTTTATAATGAGTATGGATTTCTCAAAATATTAAAAAATTTCATCTTGCAAAGTCAAAGATGTTACATAAAATATTCATCCAAAATTCAGTACTAGATTTTAGTGTTTTATCACACGATGTTTACTAATCATAATATATTCTTATTTAGCCTTACTTTAATATGATATAAGTGTAATAATCAATATATTCCTGTTATTCAATAAACACAAAATATATACTATCCGTATTCCTTACATTTATTGTATATTATTGTTTTTAAAAATATGCAATACTTATTTTTCTTCCAAAAATAATAATAAAGCAAAAATAATTAACATTTCAAAGAAAACATCTTGTTTAGATATTCTATTCCAAAATTTATATTTCATTTCCGAAATAAATTCAAAAATATATTCTATGATTCTTTCCCTTCCTTAGGATATATTGGACCTTCAATTTTAAGTTATAAAATTCTGTTCCTTATAAGCAAATAAACCAATCTTATACAAAATGATAGCATAACCTAAGCTCTAAATTATTTACCATTTCTTTTCAAAATATGTTACTAAACGATGCAGTTACATGAAATAAAGATAGTGAAACAGATGTATAGGATTTAAGAAAGAAAGCTAGAGTATCACTCATAATATATCTCAAAAATCATGGCACAATGCATTACAAGAAAGAGGTATAACCTTTACCTGTCTAATAACCTCTAATACATGAACGATGTTAAAGCTATTTCTTCAGCTTTATTAGAACATCAAATATTTAAAGAAATATAAAAACACTGTCCAAATAAAATATGTACCAGTCATAGGGTTTTGTTAACTATGCTGATATCCACATAAAGACTAAATATTATTTCTATTCCTTATCATATCCTATTTCTTAAAAACATCATCTTGATTTCCTGTTTACTAAGTACTTCCAAGCCACAATCTCAACATTATTTCTCAAGATTTTCCACATCTTACATCGATAAACAACTATCTGCATTTACAAAAACAATAAATAAAATTCATTGATAATTTTAAAACAATCTAGCTGTTCCATAAGAAAAGTCTGTCCACTTCATCATTCTGTGTGCTTAATCATATATAATCTAATCAGACAATATTTGAATATCCTAACATGAAAATTTTAAAAGAATCACATAATTATTTGTTATTATGTTGGATTATATCACTAATATAAAAAAAATCATTGTATGCATATTTTCAAATCAATCCTATCTCATAATGTTTTTTAAAATGTTGTATGAAATGCGTTACATATAATTAAAACTTTTACACTTCATTCTTACGATTCATAGATGATCTAAAGAAAACAAAAATATACATTATAAATTATTAATAGTTATTACTATTACCAAAATAACCTTTATCTGGTCATCATATTCAGTAGGCTTCTTCATCCACTAGATACCGATCATTGCAAACATAAAGAAATATACATTCATACACTTTATTTTAAAATATATTCTTATCTAAATTATTAGATTATTCCATTATAAAATTTTATATCATCAACAAATTAATGTTATATGTTTTCCTAATCTTATAAAAAAAATTAGATTTAAACTAGGTTAATAAAATAAAAGGAATCAAAACAATAATTACATATTTTCTTGACAATAGTTCCTGATAAGTCCAAAATGTTTATTATTTTCTCTAGAGTTTTAAAATGTTCTCCTCCAAGCATGTTAAAGTTTATAAATAAAATAATTATTAATCTGTTTAGTCAAATTTATAAAAAATAATCCTTGGTTTTAGTATTTAGGATGATAATTATTAAATCATAATATTAATTAATCCTGTGAAGCTTCTTAATATTCGCTGCCAATATTCTCTGTGGCATATCTGATGCATCACTCCATCTAGCTTAAATTTAAAAATATTCGGTAAACTTTTTTACAATATTTCCATGGATCCATTTTTTATTCAACTATGTGTTCACTTTTTTTTATATAAGTTTCCTTCTTAATACATTTAAACTTTTGTTTGATATTTTTTTATATATCACCTTTTTAAAAAAAACTTCAAGTACTTTTAAACAAATTTTTTTCTAAATACATTTTAAACAATTCTAAGACTGGAGGTTTTAATATCAAAAATGCTTCAGTAACATATTCTCCTGGGCTCTTTCTTTAACTCTTGAAAATATTTTTTTTTAAAAAAATGTTACCTTCAGAAAGGATATAACATTTTACTCCTTTTGATATAATATTTTATAAAATGATTCATAAGATATAATTGTCTTATTACTATTTTAAAAAATAAATCTTGGATAAGCTTATCTAAATAATAATGCGTCTCCAATTTTTCCTTTTTAAATGGAAAATAACTTTCCACTGTATCATTATAATGTCTGGGTTTTTATGCACCAAAACAGTTCTTCGGTGAAGCACTAACAAAGCTGTATCAGAATATTCCAAAACCATTTTTATATTATTAGAATTTATATGCATTTTATTCTACAGTATATCCAGCTTTTCATTGCAAAGTTTAGGTCAAATTTCAGATAAAATAATCCTGGCAAGTATTTGAAAAAACTAGCAAACCATTTTCACAAAGTTTCTAAATATATTATTTTTTTAAACTCTCTTTTGCAAAATACTTCTTAAAAATTATCAATTAGTTTCTGCAAATAAAACTATAAGAAAGTATTAAAAATTGACTAAATAAAAATTTAAAAAATACTATTTATTTGATAGCTACTAATATACCTTTCTCTGGTTTCAATACATTATTAAATCTCCTCTGATACCCCCATGCAATTCATATTTATAGTCTGTAAGAATACCTCATTTGATTGGTTGATTCTTACTTTTAGCTTGAGAACAAATTTACATATTTTCAATTTTTTTACAGAATTGAATCTTTAAAATAAAAATTTATGACGTAATAACTCAAAATATTATTTAAAATATTACTTTTAAATCAATTATTACTTTATCAAATTGAATAGCTTCACACTCTTAGATCAAAACACTTCAGCTTCACCTATTTATATATAAAAGTAGGTTGAAGTAAAGAAAGGATTCTCAGATTCTCTCTTTTCTTCATAGCGTAAGCTTGTGTTTTAAGACCTATAGAGGTCCTTATCTTCGTATTTTTCAGACGCTTATTTCTAAGGCTACAGCCTTAGTAAATTATTATTTAATATGATAATGGGCGTTTAATAAAATTTATAATTACAACTTTAAATTATCGTAACAGATTTTTTACTATAAGATCTTTTCATTGACTCGTAGTAAATTGTAAGATTTCGCGAGTATTAATGTATTATAAGAATTGTGGACTTAATTAGTGAAGTATTGAATAGCTTCACACTCTTAGATCAAAAACACTTCAGCTTCACCTATTTATATATAAAAGTAGGTTGAAGTAAAGAAAGGATTCTCGGATTCTCTCTTTTCTTCATAGCGTAAGCTTGTGTTTTAAGACCTATAGAGGTCCTTATCTTCGTATTTTTCAGACGCTTATTTCTAAGGTTACAGCCTTAGTAAATTATTACTTAAACATTTAAAATAACTTAAAATAATTTTTAATAACCTACTCCATTCTTAATATTCAATTTATCTAGTTTTATTTAAACAAAATATTTAATTTTTTTATTAACTGTATTCATCTTTATTACATTATTTAAAACATTACATACGATAGTTAACTTAATATTTATTATTATTTGCTTTTATGATAGGCAATAATTCCATCCAATTCTATAATATAACTTTTAAAATATTTTAAACACTGTTATTAATTCAAACAAGCAGTGTGTGAAAGTATGTAGTATACAAGCCACATGATCAATATAGAATTTAGACAGACGATTTTCAATCTATGTCTCTGCCTAGATTAATAAAATTGCAACACTTTATTATATTAAATAATATAATTATAAAAATTTGGAAAAATAATTTAAAATATATAATTAAATACAATTCTCACCATCATTAAGTTCATTTTTAAAATATATGGTTTTTATTAGATTATTAAATATGACTTTATAAATTTAAAATATAACATTTATTAAATTATAAGTTTTAAACTATTAAAATGGAACTTTTTAAATATACTTTTAATTATTTATAGCTGTGTTATTTAATATGGACAGCTTTTGCAACCATATGCAACAATATTTAAAGCTTTACATAACTATTTTTAAATGATTCGTTATAATTTTATATACTACGCATTTGCTTTAGCCTCAAATTGTACTTTATAATATAATTAACTTAATACGATTACCATATTAAAAGAACATATTCTAAAATTTAAAATTTTTAATAATTGACTGAGATGGACTATTACTGACCTATAGAAAAGGGCACAATATATATATACATTGTAATGTTTTCCATCTTGCTAGGCCTCTACACACAATATAAAATGCGCATGAGTTGATCAAGTTATGCCAAAAAGAAGAAAATTGTATTTCTATTTCTAAAAAACATAACTATATTTTCTGATCAACTCTATCTAGTAATTGTTGTGAATTACACCATCAACAAAATCAGATTTTAATTTATTTGAAAGGTGCCAGGGTTCTGCAAGAACCCACTGAAATTGTCACATAACATCTCGCAAATTAAAAAGAAAAATGTTTTTTTTTTTAAGAATTGGTAATTCTACCATAAACTAGAATTATCTTTTAAATATTATTATTCCTGGAACTTATAACCTATTGGCAAAGGTAAATTACATTTTTAAATTTTACTAAACTAATAATAAATTTAATAATAAACACTAATAAATATTATTAATAACATACAAATGGAAATTGATATTAGAAATATTTTTATTCTAACAGATTAAAAATCTGTTTAAGTTAAATTGCGAATTAAATAAACTGGAGAGAACACATACTAATCCAAACATGAAGCAATTAATAAAAAATAATAATACTTAAACAAAATAATTAAAGCAACTCAATAATGTTCACTTCTTAGAATTCATTTCCAAGATCTTGTATAAAGTTATTTAAAAGAAAGTTCCTTGAGTACAAAAATTCTCTATTGGGATTTTATTATAAGCTTATCTTTGTAAAATGGTTTGTTGACAATTTAGTCACAATCAGGAATAATAAAGAGTTATAGCTTACCGGTAAGTTTAGCGAGAAGGTAGTAGATAACTATGCATAGTTTTTTGGGGTTAGAATGAGCTTGGCCATTTGTTATTAGTTGATCTTGTGGTCTATTCTCCTAGTCAGTCATAAAGGCTTTTCTGTTGTACATCTTCAGGCATGATGTCCACTGAAGTTCCAGTTCACTCCAACATGCTGAATTATTTCAGCATAGAGTGATCCTGGATATATTCTTGTTATCCAGGACTAACTATAGAGAAATAAACGAAACGACGTTCATCAAACTGGTCTCTGCCTTTTATACTCTAGGCCTAGTTTTTAGACTTCTGTGCATGTTATTATCATAGCTTTTAGGTTCATAATCTTGTACATTCATTATCATTTTTCAATTACAAAGTCTTTATTTTTTCCAGCAAAATTCTGCCATCTTTAATTAGCTAAAATATTTTTCTTTTAGCTTATCTTTTTACTTTTTGAATTCTTTTACTTTATCATGATTAGTAATCTGTGTGTCTTTTGTTCTCTCCAATTTCTACTTTTATTTTTAATTACATAAAAAAATATAAAAGACAATTTAAACTTTCACTGTACGTTTTTTTTAAGAAAATAAATTATACTAATAAAAAAATTAAGTTTACTCTTTTTTTTTAGCTTTTACCAAATGCCAATATATTTGTACCATATATAAATAAATGGTACAATATATATAATTTAATTATTATATTTAAATTATCTTATTAATTCATTTCAACAAAAATTTTATTAACAATAAATAGTGATTACATATTAATATATGATAGATAAATGAATAAATTGTACAATAATATAATTGTATAATGTTCTATTTGTCATCTGGCTAGTTTTTGTTATGAGAATTCAATTGTTATACTCTTATGTGATTAGGTATAGTGATGAGATTCTAAGAACTTGTTTAATGGAATAAGCATTTTTTATATAAACATGAATATTTTCTATTAGAATTTCCTATTCTATAATGCTGGGTAGGTGGGAGTTGATAATCAGGAAAAGGAAAGAGCAGTTAAAGACCAGGTGTCATCAAAGACTTTACTGGAGGCCAGGAGCTGGTCACGTTTCTTGATTTTTTTTGAGCATTTGATAAAACAATGGTATGATTTGTGGCGGGGGTAATTCCATGAGAGTTTTGCATCTCACTATCCAAATGGAATAAAGGACAAAGGTAGAAAGCCTTATTATTGAAAAAAACCCATTATGAATGGCATTTTCAAGTGAGAAAATCATATCAAGTCTTATGCTGGAATTGATTATAATTATATCTTTCAGTGTTTTAAGTCTTGGGCACTGGTGTATAATATGGTCTATGGTTTCATCTTCACGAGCACACAGACCACATATAGGGTCAATGCTGGTAAAACCTCTTCGGTGATAAAGGAACCAATTCGTGGGAAGCGCATTAAGATTTATTTTAATGATGAAGTCAAGGAATTTGGGTTCCAGACTCCATCTTTTGAAGTGTAAAATGAGTCTTTGGTTTGTTACTTTTAGGCTGGTTTTAATGGGTTGTTGATTATAGTTGATTATATTGTATGCTTCCTATAAGGTGATTTTTTTGTTAAGGTTAAAGGGCATTATTGGTTTATAAAGTTGTAGGTGGTTTATTAGGGAGGCTATCCATGAACTGGCAGAGGGTGGAGGATGATCTGTCGGTGTAATTTTTTTAATAATGTTGGAGTATCCACAGGAGAGGATCAGATTATGTAGAGTGTTGTGGGTTTTTTGTAAAATGATTGCTTGTATTGAGTGGAATGACAGTCCATTGAACTTGTGTGGTCGTTGGATGCCTCGCAAGCTAATAGCAACTGTCCTTCCTCTCCAGAGAAGTTTGGTACATAATCGGTTGATTTTATTTTGAAACTGTTTACACATTTTTACGAATGGAAGATAATATGAGATTTTTGGCATTATGATCATGTTGAGGAGGCCAACCTTTCCATATAATGAAAGGTATACTCTAGAGAGTGATGTGGTGATGGCTTCAGTTGAATGGAGGATTGCATCTTGAATCTCTCTTGCCATTTCAGTTGGTGTTTTGAAGATTGGGAAACCTAGGTATCTTTGGGGTTTTGCAGAAAAGGGAGGAGAGTTAATTTGTTTACCAGACATAATCTTCCAGATGGAAGATTTGTTAAAGTTTATTTGTAGGCCAAGTTTCACTGTATTTCTGTTTAAGATGTTCATGAGATGGGGAAGGTATTTAATGGTGGGAAGAACAACCATGATGTCATCTATATATGCAAATACATTGAAGTTTTTATTGAAAGAGTGAAGGAAAATTCCAGGGAGGTTTTTTTCTATATCCATCAGAAGAGGGTTGATGTATGCTGTGAAGAAAAGGGCACTGAGTGGAGATCCTTGAGGGATCGACTTGTATGGCTTGAAGCCTGGTGTGATCTTGCCATCAAGAGAGAGAAATATCTCTCTGTTGTTGAGCAGATTGCTGATCATCTGGACAATCCTGGCTGGAATGTCACATTCCAACAGAATATCCAGGAGGATATTTATCTGGACTGAATCAAATGCTGCTGCAACATCCAGCTGGACAGCAATAGGTTTTGATTTATGATGTCCTCTGATGTAATTGAATAGTGCAGTTACATTGGACATAGCATGCGAGGTTGATGATCCCTTTTTTCCGTATTGGTTTGATGAGATATGGCTAAGGATTTGAGTTTGGATTTGATCTTTAATGACTGACTCAATTATCTTGATAAGCAATGCGGTCATGGAAATTGGCCGGATATTGTTAATCTCGTTTAGTGGTTTTGCTTTTTTAATAAAAGGCACGAGTGCCACTGGGTAAAGATCTGTTATGTTTCTGTTGCCGGAGGCTAGGTGATCAGTCATTTTTTTAATAATTGGCACAGTGAATTGACTGAGGTATTTGAGAAGGAAATTTGGGATGCCATGAAGGCCAGGATGAACGCCGTCAGGGAGAGAAGTTATCTTCTTTTTGATTTGGATTTTTGTGATGCCATGTTCGCCGGGGTCACCAGCATCCAACCAGCTGTTTATAGGAGGAGCTCCATCTTTTTGCATTAATTGGCAGAATTGTTTGCTGATGTGCTGCATCATTGGAAAGCCAACAAGATTGGTTCCATTAGAATTAATGGATAAGGGAGTGATTTGTTTTCTATTGTACCCCAGTGCCCATCTAAGGTAGTCTCTCGTCCAGCAGTGTTGTTGTGCTAAGAAACATTTGGCTCTTCTGATGGATATATATTCTGCAAGGGACTTTTGCTTGATTTTGTAGAGATTTTTAAGGAAGATGATTTTTTCTGTATTTGTGAAATTTTGCTGTAAAGCTTGAAGTTGTATATTAATGTCTGTTAGATCATTTAGAAGGCCATTAGGTCCTTTGATTTTCCTGGTGTGGTGATTTAATATGGATTGTAGTATTCCGATGAAGGAAAACCAGCCCTCCTCAGCAGGAAGGGAAAGGATGTTTATTTTCTGGAAAAGGATGTATGCCTCAGATACTATCACTTCGGTCATATTTGATTGGGTGATCATGCGCATGGTTTTACCAGGTCCATCAATAGGTGCAGGGATTGAAATAGGTGTAAGTTGTAAGATTAGAGTTATATGATCAGAGAAAGCAACAAGGGCCAAGGCTGCATCAAGGTTGAAATGGAGGTCTAGGGTGTAGTAAACTAAATCAATCAGGAACTTTTTAGTTTTAGTATAGAAAGAGTAGGTTTCAGGAGGGAAGAAGCCCTCCACACTTTAATCTGCGATTTATTAGATGCAAAAATCTCTTGTTGAAGTCATTGTATGTGGTGTTAAAGTCTCCCAGAAGAATAGTAGGGGAGGCTCTGTTAGCGTTGATGGCATTTAGGATGTGGATTATTTTTAGATATTGAGAGGTGTCTTTGGCTGTATATATATAAGCTATGATGATCGGATAACCCCAATAATCTATTTCTATGATAATAATATTGGCATCTAGGAATAGAATGCTAAAACTGTTTGGTGGTGTTGACTTGCTGAGAAGAATACCAACTCCACCTGAAGCAGAATGGCCTATGGAAAATCTAGTAAATCCGAGAGTTGAGAGAAGAGATAGTATTTTATGATCAGTCTTATGGTGATATTTAGTTTCACCCATAAGAAGTATATGAGGGGAGCAGAGCGAGAGCCAGTTTTTAATAGCTAGAACTCTATCAATTCAATTGAGTTGATGCCACAAATGTTAATGCCAGCAATTTTGCAGAACATGATAGATTAATCCAAACCGTCCTCAGCAAAGTGTACCAAGTCAATGGGACATCTCCATGTTAATGAGGTCTGATGTAGTTTGGCAATCAGAGTCTTGTTATTGAATTTGTGGATGGATTGGTGATATAGTTGTTGGTTGAGGAAACACATCCATGAAGTCTTCGGTGTCTGATGAAGTAGTGTAATCTGTCTGAGATTCGTCAGAAGGATCAATGGTATCAATGGTTGTAGGATCCATGGTTTTCCTCTTTTTTTCTATGGATTTGCAAGGCTTTGTGCTTGATATATCTGAAATTTGTTTGTTAGAGGGTGGAGGTGAGTAATGTATCAGCTGGGCGCTATCATCATCAGAGCTTGATGTATCTGAACGAATTGATTTTCTTTTAATTTTCTTATTTGTATTTTGGGTATTTGTTGTGTCGGTTTTTTGAGGGTTTTGAAGTTTAATAGTGTTTTTTTCATTTTCCTGTTTTTTTGATAAAAGTGTTTTTTTATTGTTATAGGAATTTGTTTTAAATTTTAGACCCGAGTCATTTTCGGTTTGCTCTAACTGTTGGGAAACATTAACTATGCTGACTTTCGGGTTGAGTGTTTGACAAGTCTTTTCATCTGGATGGTTAATTATTGCAGGAGTTGAAGAATTGAGGACAGTTTGTGGATCACTTTGTTTAGGTTTACTGGACTTAACTGAACCAGACTGGGTGGAAGTTGTTATGGATGGATTGTTTTGAAATTTTTTGAGTGTATTTTCTTCATTGCCTGTATTTTCCTTGCTCTCGTCAGGTGGTTTGGTCATATTGCCTTCTTTTGTATCAAGAGTTTGGCCTAGTATTGTTTCTTGGGGATTAGTATAATATGTATCATATGTATGATCTTTAGTCTTATCGGTTTGAATGATTGGTTTAGGCACAGTATATGTAATTGCTTGGATCTCTGATTCACTACTATTAGTGTAGAGGTTGTCGTTTGTTCTTTCTGGAATATTTTCATTTTGAAAGATAGGTTTGTATGTGAAAGGGTTTGTTAGAGGATTTATTTGAATCAGGTTGTCTGGGTTTGTGAAGTTGCTGATTGAATTAGGCCCATGTGGTGATTGTCTATTTAAGGATGTGAAAGCCATGTTAGTAGGTCTACCAGGACATCTGTGAACTTTATTTTTTTTAATACCACAGTGTGTACATATTCTTGCTGCACAATCTTTAATGAGGTGTGTTCTTTGAAGGCAGAAGAAACATTGTGGATGTACTCCCCTGAAAGTCAAAACCATAGGAGAGCCTCTTGCAGTAATAATAGTGGGTATGTCAGTGGGTATAATGTTTTTATTCAATGTAAGTGTGAAGATAACTGTATTGAACAGAATTTGATCTTTGCAGTGAGGGTTTAATAGGTGTTTAAATTTGCTAACTGAACCATAATTAATAAGGATGTCTTGTAGTTCTTGTTCTTTCAAGTGGGCAAGGCAGTTTTGGATTCTGCCGGATAGTGTCACAGGACGGTTCATATCTATGGAGCATAGCATAAAATTTCCTAAAAATCTGTATTTATTTTTAAAGTTCATATGGTCCACCCACGTTTTAAACTCAACGATAACATAGCTGTCATTGGGATGATTAAGAATCATATGAATGCCTCTGCCTAATTGTTTTTGATTGATTAGACTGTATAGCTGTTCTAGAGGGAACTTATATAGAGCCCATTGTTGATTTGTTATGGCTAAGATTAACGACTTATCGCTGTAGTAGTTAGCAAACGATTTATAAAGGCTATTGGGAATCGTTTTGTTGAACTCATTATTTATTTTTAGGAACATGTCGTCATTAAGATCGTTTATATTAAATGAGACATTTTCCAAAGTGTTTGATTCTTGTTCTATGTCTAGTTCTGAGATATTCAAATATAGTTCATTGAAATTATCGGCCTTAATATTTTCGGAGATGCTCTCAGAATTTTTAGACCTTACGATATTTGTGTACATAGAGGAATTTTTCAATATTGGTATTGAAGAAAATGGATTAGATTGTAAGTTGGCTGAAGTAGCAATGGATTGTTCTGCACTATAATCTTTGTTTGTTCTGGAATGTGATTTATCGGTTTTAAAATTTATTTCTTCTTTTTGATTTTTAAATTTACTGTTGACAAACTGTAATGTGACAGCACTGGTTTTGTCGACCTCTGGTGGAAAAGTTTTTACTTTAAAAAATTCGCCGAAATCATCTTGTCGGTAATTTTGTCTATTATTTTCAGATATGGTTTCCAGGGTATTATTGGGTAAAGGAAATTGCTCATTAGAGTCTTCTGAGGGTGCGTAAAGTCTTCGGAGATGTGATGATTGGTATTTGCTTGTATTTTTAAGAATTTCAATAGTTTCGCTTGATGAGATATTAATGCTATTACTTATATTAGGGGTAAGTTGAATATTTTCTAAACTTTTGTTGATATTTGTGATGCTGTTTTCTTTTGAAATATTGGTTTGTGGGTTTTTATTTGTTGTAGAAGTTATTTTGGATGAATTTAGATTAGATCTAAGGCTATAAAATTTACGACCGATGACTGCATTGCTAGATTGAATGCTGAGATCGGGGCTAACCTTAATTTGCGAGTTATCGATTATATTATCACTTTCCATAATATATAATGATTAAAACCGACTTACCTTGAATAAGAAACATAAAGGTAAGGGGACAATCGTCCCTATCTTCCTGAAATTGAATCGCTAAGGGACGCTTTTTGTAAGACCAGTTGCAAAGATGGCTGCCAAAAGCGAAGTATTCAATTATCTTATTAATTAAAATTGGATCTTGTGATTATTCATACTCTAATTATTACAGCATATTTTAATATCAGCTTCAAGGGTCGCTACATAATTCATTTGCATATTAAATATTAGCTAGCTAAATATTGAATAAATACAGACATATTTTAATAATTTGTTCTATTATTGTAGTATTTCATCAATTTACATTTTATTAATTAGAATGAATAAACAATTATTAAAAGTTAAACTAATCTTTTATTAAACAGAAATTGATTAAGTTAATATATTGATTTTAGTTTAACCTAATATAAAGTGGCAATCAATGTTAATTGAACTTTATGACTTATATTTATTTAATCGTTAGTTTGTAGGCACTCCATGTTAATACAATTTGATATTTCAACTGGATTTGAAAAAAATTATTTAATTAATCTTATATAACTTTATACTATTATAAAATTTGGTATTGGAAAGTGTTAAGTGATTTATTTATTAATAGAAGATAATATTAATATATTTATACTGCTACAAAAATAAACACTGTAATATGTGGTTTGAAATGAATAAATTACCTGAGATAATAACAGTTTAATGATTATATTACAAAATTGATATTCAAACATGATGGGTTATTATTTACCTAATAATAGTTTATTATATTCTAATTAATACAGTTACAAAAATTGGCTTACCCAATCAATGGGACATGTTAACTCAAAACAATAATTTATACCATTACAAAAATGGGTGTCCAATGTTCCATTTGATTACTTACTCATTCTTATTCAATTATAATAATTTGACTATATATATATATATATTGTAAAATTTTTGTCATCTGACTAGGCCTCTATATGCAATAAACTGTGTGACTTGATCAAGTTATGCAAAAAGAAGAAATTTTCATTCCTATTTCTAAAAAACATAACTATATTTCCTGATCAACTCTACATAGTAATTGTTACAATTTAAGCTATCGACGAAATCAGCTTTTATTTCTTTTTATCAAGACCTCATGATTCATGTAAGAATCCATTGAAATCTGCCACATCATGTCTCGCCAATTAAAAAGAAAAATGTTTTTAAGAGAATCAGTATTATATTTTACCATAACTAGAATTAAACCATTAAGCATCACATGATCACATTTCCTATACTAGCACATTAATTGTTGATAAAGTTGCTCTGTTTATCATAACTAGAATTATTTTCTAAATATCATTATTCCTGGAGCTTAGTCAACACATATTGGCAAAGTTAAATTATATTTCTAAATATTACTAAACTAATATTAATAAATTTAATAATAATCATTAATAACTATTATTAATAATGTACATGGAAAAGTTGGTATTAGAAATAAATATTTTTATTCTAACAAATTAAAATATTTAAAGATAAGTTACGAATTAAATAAACTGGAGAAAACACACGCTAATCCAGACATGAATCCATTAATAAAAAATAACAGTTAAACAATTAATTAAAGTTTTTGGATAAACAAGAGTCTCTTGAACAATAAAATTAAAGACTATATCAGGATCCTATTATAAGCATATTTTTAGGAATTGTTTGCAAATGCTTAATTTTATCGCAATCAGGAATGGTTAATCTTAGCTTACCGATAAGTTTAGTGAGTTCACAAAGCTTGTAGATTACTATGCATAGTTTTTTTTTTGTGGGAGAATGAACTCAGCATCAGTTATAAGTTGATCTTGTGGTCTATTCTACTGGTCAATCATGAAAGCTTTTCTGGTGTCCATCTTCAGGAACGATGTCAGCAAAAGCTCTGGCTCATTCCAACATGCATAATTATTTCAGGATAGGGTGATCCTGGATATATTATTTTGTTATCCAGGACCAACCATAGGAAAAACAGACAAAACAAGATGTTGATCAAACTGGCCTCTTCCTTTTTATACTAGAGGTGCAATATTCAGACTTCTGCACAAACCTTTTGTTTGTCAAAAATATACATTGATAATCCTGTACATTCTTTATAAAAATTACATTACAAAGTCTTTATTTTTTTAGCATAATTCTGCCATCTTTAATTAGCTAAAATATTTTTCTTTTCGCTTATCTAGATTGGTAATTTGTGTGTCTTTTGTTCTCTCCAATTTTAACTTTTATTTTTAATTACATAAAAAAAAAAATATGAGCGACAATTTTAACTTTCATTGTATGTTTTAAAAAAGTACATTATACTAATCAGCAAAAAATCTAAAAATGTTTTTCTTTTAAAAGATCACTAAATTTATTTATTTTTTCTTAGCTTTTAAATATCTTACCAAATGCCAATATATTTGTACCATATAAATAAACAGTAATATATATATATATAATATATATATATATATATATATATATATATATATATATATATATATATATTTTGTAATTTTCTCCTCTGATCATTGGACAATCAGGCCTACACATTTCTGGATGCCATAATCCCATATAACCTACATCATCCTTAATCAATCAATCAAGCCACCATGTTGCATGGCCTAATCCCAATTGTAACCCTCTCCTACATTGCTGTAATCATAAATAAATCATACCACACATCTTAGGTGCTATAATCTTCCCTGTAGCCTTTCCCACTAATCTAACTAGTCCAATTTACACGTTTGGAAACCATATCTTTCTCTGTAACCTTCCTAGCTACAACTAATCTAGAATATATGCCTAAAATAAATTATAAACTAAAGATGATTTTTTTATTAGCTAAGCTCGCATGAAACTATAATCTTAGAGAAGAATATGAAATTAGAAGTATAAAGTAGGCAATAAGTAAATTAGGATGTAAATGATTAAATGAATGATGCAAATAAGTAATAATTAAATAGTAAAATAAAATGAGTTGAGAATGAAGATGTGTAAGAGTTAATGGATGATTAAGATGAGAATGGAATAAGAGCTAATGAATGATGAGTGAATTAAGATAATGAATTTGGATGAAAAAAGAGAATAAAGAAAGATTGAAATGACAGATGAGAGGAATGATGATGATGAAAGATGATGTACAAAACTCTAAATTTGATATTGAATTCAATAATAATAAGACAATTAAATAAAATACAGATTCTAAGCTTACTATGACCAGAATATTCACCATAAAGTCAAAACCAACTATACATTTCAGACAAAAGAAGTAATAGATACTTTAAAGTTTGGTTGACCTTATATCTCACAGTGAATGTAACACAATTCCACTCTAATTACAATAATTAACTGGATACAAATTTACCATAAATTCCAATGCTATCACAAATTGATATAATTTATCCTTCTCAGGGTTCACATAGCTTAAAGGGTGATATACAAGATACACTTGGGTCAGTGAGAGGGATTTTACCACTACCCAAGCATAACACACACAAAATAGCTCTTAATACTGAATTGAATTACTAAACCATATTCAATAATTTTAAATACATTCTATAAATTCCCTAGCTATGCTAAACTTTAAGTTTCAATAAGCAGCTTCCCAACTTTCTTTCTCCATTAATTAGAAACAATGTGATCAAGACAATGTGAATGGCAGATCTGTGGATTCAAATGAACTGATCAAACCAATATTAGGTTTTTAATCTTTTAGTATATCACTTAAACTAATATTCTTTAGGTTAGTATGTTTAATTATTAAGTTATAATGCCCTAGATATATTCATAAATTATAGGGCTTAATACAATTATTCTGATATACCTACATATAGTGACTTTTACCATATTGATTGATGACAATTTCTCTATAATCCCAGGATCTGTCTATAGCAATAACAATAATAATGTGTGGGTGTGTTGATTAGCAATAATAATACTGACAACTAAATAAAATTTTAGCACAACAATATTTATTTACATTATATACAAGTCTCTTTCAGCCACATTACATGAAACAAGATAAATCCATTCCAAAATTAGGGATGGAAATTAATGATGTGGTAAATAATGACCAACTAATATGACAAACATTTTGGATATGTTTCTTTATTATTCTATCAGGTAGACTAAGATAGTTAAACTTATTTGAGCTATCTTAGCATTGAAATTGAAAACAAAATGCATTAATATCCTTTGGATATACACCACTTTTAAATGTAAAAAAACAACAACTCTAAATTATAATTTATTTTATCAAACTGTAGCTGTTTGAGTTATTAGAATACGATAAGGGCAATTATCACATTACAATACAAGTAATAATTTATTATAATTTACTATATAAAAATTTCATTGCATTGATGTGGGGCAAACATCATCAGTTAAATGCACACATGACACCAAAAACATTCACTATGTCCACAACTTAAACATTTATTAATTAACTGATCTTACTAATTCATCAATAAATATCTATTTATTGAAAACCAATCCACATTGTCCATGTACACACCTTGCTCTTTTAGGTAGAAGTTCTACAAACACTAGTAAGTTTTGGTTGATCTGTTTATAAACTGATGAAGATTACACAACATCAGAAAGACACTATTTCCATTAGACAACACTATAGCTATATCAGTGTCCCACAATCTGATTTTTATCTTATCCTTGCTATTCGATTAAAAAAAACACTACACTTTATCATACACAGTGGAATATTAACTATATAACTTCTTGAGGGATCTAAATAAAGGAGGCTCTACAAAACAACATAATAGTTGTATAAGAATATGGACAATTTGATACCTTTTCATAGGTATAAAAGTATGGGCAGTGCCTCTTCACTGGAAAACAGAATTCAGACCATGGGATCATCCTTTTTAGGCTTAACTATGCTCTAAGCACTAACTCTTAATCAGCCCCAACAATATCATCCTCTCATATTAATCAACAATGGGGAATTCTCCATCATCCCATGTACAATATTAATTATTATTATATCTAAGGCTCTTATATGTAGCCCAAACTCATCCTAAAATCTATCACAAATTCTGATCAATACAATAGCAATTTAAAACAACACTAATAATCTAAGTGGAAACATAAATATTCCATTGCACATTGCAGAAACTGTTAATGTTTTATAAACAGACCACCAATATCAGTAAAATAACCATTAATTATTTCAAAATAATAATTATACCTTTTATTATAGCAAGCCATGTGCACATAAACAAGGAGGATTAAACTACATTTTGTATTTAAAGTGGACATTTTCATTCATAAGCCAAATTAAGCACTAATAAAAAAAATTACTTATTAAATTATTTTATATAATAGAACAATGGTATCATTATATGTATATTTTTGACCAGTTTGGGTCTATTTGTTCCCCTCATCAATATAATATTAACATCTGTTTTAGCAGTGAAAGAGATAAACATTTCTCTTTCTTACCAGATAAATAATATTTAACATTATGCTTTCCCTTCATTGGGAAAATAATATAAATATGGATAATAAATGTATATAACTTTATACACAGCTACATCATTACCTAGTATATTCTATACCCTGATATATATATATATATATATATATATATCATATATATATATATATATATATATATAATGTCTGAATAACACATGAAAGAAAAAAAAAGTATTACAATATTATATATAGCAATTAACAAACTAAACAAACATTACATTTTCTACCATTGGACTTAATCAAAGTTTGATCCGTTCTTATAAGTAAAACAATATGAAAATGAATATGATAAGCAAACATTCCTGAGTAATATATATATTTTGGTTATCCGGTTCAATAATAACATCTTCAGACAAAATTCAAA
Organism: Epiperipatus broadwayi; assembly: GCA_028023455.1. NCBI lineage: Eukaryota > Metazoa > Onychophora > Udeonychophora > Euonychophora > Peripatidae > Epiperipatus > Epiperipatus broadwayi. The sequence goes on from JAQFVV010012499.1 coordinate 386,820, forward strand.
CATTTCTCCAATGGCAATAGAAATCCTTTATCGGTTTATGTACTAATGTAAGCATATTGAAGCAATATTAAAACATTTTCGAGAATAGGACACTTAAAATAGGTTTAATTAATATATATTGATTTGTCTATTTTTGTTTTTTCCATCTGCGCAAAGATCTGTTATACTCTTAAATAATCTGGGTGATTTTAAAACTGTTTAAAATATTATCACGTTGCAAGTTATTCACTAACGATAAAATAAATAAATATTTTTTACTTCCCTTTTATCAGCAAATTATGATGTTTTAAGTTATACTGAGAAGAATCTATTTAATTATAAATACGATCTTCTAAGCGATTTTAATTAATATGTAACATATATTTTTCCAAATGTAGCACAATTATAATCAGTTTATTATGATCTTTGAAAATAAACTTTTAAATCATTTATGGATTTTGTTTACTTTGTTTTTCCCGTCCACAGTAATTGTCACAATCTTAAATAATCTGGGTAATTTTAAACACTTAAAATATTATTACTTTATATGTTGTATAATCAAGAAAAAAAATCAATATTTCTTTATTCACTATTATTGGCAATTTATTTCATATTTAAGAATGTTAAGCAGAATTGATTTAATAGTAAGCAATTATTAATAATATATATATATATATATATATATGTGTGTGTGTGTGTGCGACTGCTTCCCGGGGAATATCAGAGCAGACGATTTCTCTTCCCAATGAAATAAGAAATATTTTATGCACTTTTCTTTTCAAACTAATTACTTTATATGATTTAAAGTGAAATTTTAATTTCTTCATTATTTCTTGAAACTTTTCTTAAAATGATTTCGAATATTTTCTTGAAATATCAATTTATACACAAACATATTTTTCTGCTTAATGCTGAATTAATGGTAGCATGAAAACTAAAATACTTTAATCTTTTTTTTTCTTCAGTCTAAATAACTTTTGTGTTTTGATTAGTTCTGATAATTGATTAAAATAAAGAAAACAAAAATAAATGCTTACATTTTCTGGTATTATTTTTCATTCCAAATAGTACATGTTTTAGGCAAATACTTATTCAAATAATGGTCCTTCTGGTTTTTCTTTCAGTAGGCAAAGTTAAGAATCTAAGATCAATGAAAAGTAGTGTAGAGATTTCACAGGGTTAGTAAGTTTACTCCATACTATTCAAATCCATATATCTATGAAATTTTGTCCCAATTAATTTTAAAAAAATATTTATTTTCTAGCTTATTTCTTGTATTTTACTTCAGGAATGGAGTTGTAGTCTTGTTCCATTTACATTTCTTAGAGTAGTCCCTCTTCCCCTACACATTTTTTTTTATTATATACTTTTTATTACATGGCAGGATTGGTTCTAAATGAGCCAATCACTGTAAACTGTGAATAAATTAAGTTTTATCCCTCTAGTGAGAATCATCTAGACTGATGCATTTTAATTTACATTAAAATATAATATATTTAAAGATTTTTTATAAAAAAATTTAGAAGACTTATAAATTGATTTTATTGTTTATTTTTAATTATTGTTTAACAATACCAATACAATAAAGTGTTAAATATTTTTATGCTTTCCAATAATATTTTATTACTATTAAAACAACATTTGATATAGCTGCCACTGGAACAATGTGATAAAATGTTTATGGGATTTATATCCACTCTATCAGATTTTCCAATGTCCCACAAACAGTCAAGATCATCATCACTTCTTAAGATATTTCTTAGTGAGCTTTTGCTTAGTGGGTAAATTATAATCCACAAGCATTTCACTCTATAACTAGTCTCTACACATTGACGTTCAATATCTTAACAAATTATTACCAATTAAAATTTAAAATTTTATTTATCCACTGGATAAAACCTACTATCTTTGAGCCAAAACATATATATATATATATATATATATATATATATATATATATATATATATATATATATATATATATATATATATATATATATATATATATATATATATATATATTCTAACCTGTTATATTTGCATCTTCCCTTCCTGGCAGTATACGATAAATAAACAGGTTCTAGCTCAGTTAATTTTAATAAATGAAATATTCAGCATTAAATTTAAAATATTCACTAGCTCAAATTTAAATAAAATAAAGTTCAACTTGTAAAAATAATTTAAATAAATATTTACTATTTCATGAGACATGGAAGTGAAAATACAGATGATAAGGCAGATTACATTGAGCCAGTATCCCACAGGATACTACCTCAATGGCATAAGAACACTACCCCCCTCCCTTATTAATATATCAAATAATAAACTCATAGTATTCTTACAACTTTAATATCTCTTACTCAATCAGATTAAGCTAATAATTAAATCCTAATCTTCTTTTATAATAATCTAGCTCAATAACATCTCAGGTTCATAAATGTATTCTAAGTTAATTGAAAATTACAATAGTAAAATTTGAAAAAAGATTTTATGTCATAATCTACTACACTAAACTAATAATAATAAAATAATAATAATATTCTTCATTGTATAACTAACTCTGTATATCTTTTCTTATACTATAATCTTATTACCATAAAAAATAATAAAATAATATAATATGATCTTATATCTTCATGTAATGATATATAATACATGGTAGCATTTAATAATCTGACAAACAAAAGGTATGTGGCAACTGATAGCATATAATTCAATATACTATTGGGATAACTAATTTATGACCAATAAAATAATGTAAAATTATGATTATTTAATTAAAAGAATACCAATAAACTATTTAAATTCTTAAAATAATTCTCTATTTATCCTTTTTCTGTGCAAAATTATATGTTTGTTTCTATTATTATGGATATCTTGTGAGCTCATGCAGTGTAATGGAGAAATAAACAATTCAGACACAAAAATTTTTGAAAAACAAATTTTAACAAAGTTTATTACTAACAACAAAATAAAAATAAACAATTTATGTACAATATTTACAGTGGATATTCTTATTATATACTTTACATTTTTATTTACTGGGTTATAAAATAATTTATACCTATTTTATATCTTTATTTGGACTTGAGATAACAACAATAAAATGATACCATTTGGTTTCTCTTTATGGTTAACTTATTACAATTATATTTATTTATTTTATTTAAAAAAATATTCCATCCTTAATATTATTTAACTATATTTTTCTTAAAAACACATTCGTAGGAAAACACTCCACAAAAAACAAATCAACATTATAATGAGTATGGATTTCTTAAAATAAAATTAAACAAATTTTCATCTTGCAATGTCAAAGTTGTTACATAAAATATTTATCCAAAAATGCATTACTAGATTTTAGTAGATATCACTTACTACACTTTGTTTACTAAACACAACATATTCCCATTTAGCCTTACTATGATATAAGTATAATCAACAATATATTCCTATTATTCAATAAATAAAAATTATACTATGCCTAATCTTTATATCATTGATTTTATACTATTGTATTTTAAAAATATGCAATACTTATTTTTTTTAAAAATAATAATAAAGCATTTTAAAAATTATTAACATTTTAAAGAAAATATCTTTGTTTAGATACTCTAATCTAAAAAATTATATTTAATTTCCAAAATAAATTTAAAAAAAAACATATTCTATGATTCTTTCCTTTCCTTAGGATTCATTGGACCTTAATTTCAAGTTGTAAAATTCTATTCTTTCTAAGCAAATAAACCAATCTTATACAAAACAATAGCATAACCTAAGCTCTAAATTATTTACCATTTCTTTTCAAAATACCTTACTAAACAATGTAGTTACATGAAATATAAATAGCAAAATAGATGCATAGGATTTACGGAAGAAAGCTAGAGTATAACTCATAACATATATCAAAATATCATGACACAGTGTATTAACAAGAAATGGAGGTATGACCTTTGCCTGTCTAATATCCTCCAATACATAAATGATGTTAAAGCTATTCCTTCAGCTTTATTAGAACATCAAATATTTAAAGAAATATAAACACTATCCAAATAATATGTGTATTAGTCATAGGGCTTTGTTAACTATGCTGATATCTACACAAAGACTATAAGTATTATTCCGATTCCTTATCACATCCTATTTTTTAATACATCATCTTGGTTTCTTGTCTACTCAAGTACTTCAAGCCACTATCTCATTAATATTTCTCAAGATTTTCCATATCTTACATCGATAAAATAACTCTGCATTTACAAAATAATAAATAAAATTCACTAATAATTAAAAAAAAACAATTGCACTGTTCCACAAGAAAAGTCTGTTTACTTCATTATTCTGTCTGCTTAATCATATACAATCTAATCAGATAATATTTGAATATCCTAACATGAAAGTTTAAAAAAGAATCACACAAATATTTGTTACTATATTGGATTATATCACTAATATAAAAATCATTGTATGCATATTTCCAAATAAACCCTAATCTCATAATGTTTTTAAAAATATATAAAAATGCATTTACATAAAATTTAAACATTTACACTTCATTCTTACTATTCATAGACAATCTAAAAGAAAACAAAGAATATATATTATAAAATTATAAATATTCATTACTATTACCAAATAACCTTTATCCTGTCATTATTTTAGTAGGATTCCTCCATCCACTGGATATAGAACATTGCATACATAAAGAAAATACACATCCATACATTTTATTTTAAAAATATTCTTATCTAAATTATTAGATTATTATATTATAAAATTTTATGTTATTAACAAATTAGTGTTTTATGTTTTCCTAATCTTATAAAAAAAAAATATAGAAAATTTACATTTAAGCTAAGTTAATAAAATAAAAAAAATAAAAACTATAATTATGTATTTCTTCCATTAACTTTTACTTGACAACAGTTCATGATAAAGTTCGAAAAAATGTTTATTATTTTCTCCAGAGTTTTTTTTTTTTTTAAATGTCCTCCTCAAAGTGCGTTAAAGTTTTAAAAATAAAACTTAATTATTAATCCATTTTAGTAAAGTGTTATAAGAAAAATAATCCTAGGTTTACTGTTCAGAATGATAATTATTAAAAATCATAATGTTTAAAAATTAATCTCACTAAGCTTTTTAAATATTCTCTGCCGGCTATCTGATGCATCACTATGTTCAATTTAACTTAATTATTCAGTAAACTTTTACGTACTATATTTATATTTTCATGGATCCATCATTTATTCATCTACTATATGTTCATTCTTTTTATATAGGTTTTTATTCTTAATAAAGTTCTTTAAACAAATATTTTAAAAAAATGCATTTTTAATACTTCTGAGACTAGAAGTTTTAAATATCAAAACGCTTCAGTACTGTATTCTCATTGAGTCCCTTCTTTGCAAAAATATTTTTTTAAGAAATGGTTCCTTCAAAAAGGACTAAACATTTTATTCCTTTCATTATGATATTCTATAAACAATTCATAAGATATAAGTATCTTATTCTTTGTTAAAACACTTGGATAAGCTTATATAAAATAATGCGTCTCAAATTTTTTTCTTTTTTCTTTTTTTTTTTAGATGGCAAATAGATTTCCATTGCGTCTGTATAATATCCGTACTGTGGTTTTTATGTACTAAAATAGTTCTTCAGTGAAGCATTAATAAAATAGTATCAATAAACATTCTATGCATTTTTATATTACTATAATTTATATACATTTTATTCCGTAGTATATCAATTTTTCATTGCAAAGTTTTGGGTTAAACTTAAATAAAATAATCCTGGTAAGTAAACTATTAAAAATTAGCCAATCATTTTCACGAAGTTTCTAAAATATATTATATTTTAAACTCTCTTTTAAAAGTATATTAAAGTATCCTAATAGTTACGATAAATGAGGTATAAGAGAGTACTATAAATTGACTAAATAATAAAATTTTAAAGTATAGTCACCTCAGTAGCTTCTGATATTATTCAGCTACCTTAGTATGTTATTAATTACTACTAACACATTATTAAACTCCCCTGCTACATTATTAATCACCCCTGATAAATCAGTTACAATGGTATTTATACCCTGCAAGAATACCTATTCCTATTGGTTAATTCTTACTTTTAGCTTGAGAGCAAATTTACATATTTTCAGTTTTACAGTATTAAATTTCAAAATAAAAATTATGACATAATAAAACTTAAAAATATTATTTAAAATATAACTTTTAAATCAATTATTATTTTATCAAAATTATTTGAACATTTAAAAGAACTTTTAAAATAATTTTAATAACCTATTCCACTCTTAATATTCAACTTATTTATTTTTATTTAAACAAAATATTTAATTTTTTCATTAACTATATTCGTCTTTAAAACACCATTTTAAACATTTAGAAATAACTACATAATATTTTAATATTCACTTCTATGACAGATAATAATTCTATTCAACTCTCTAATATAATTTTTAAAATATTTCAAACTTTGTTATTAATTCAAACAAGCATGTGTGAGAAACTATGCATTAAAAGTCACATGATTAATAATTTAAACAGACGATTTTCAATCTACGTCTCTGTCTAAATTAATAAAATTGCTACACTTTATTATATTATATAAAATAATACAATAACATAAAAATTTGGAAAAACAATTTAGAAAATATAGAATAAAATACAATTTTCACTATCATAAAGCTTATTTCTAAAAATATACGATTTTAATTGTGATTATTAAATATGATTTTATAAATTTAAATATGACATTTATTAAATTATAAGTTTTAAACTATTAAAATTTAACATTTGAATATACTTTTAAATATTTATAGCTGTGTTATTCATTATGGCCAGCTTTTGCAACCATATGCAACAATATTTTAAGCATTACTTAACTACTTTTAAATGATTCACTATAATTTATATACTATGTATTTTCTTTAGCTTCAAATTGTACTTTATAACATAATTGACAAACTGTAATTAACATATCAAAAGAACATATTCTAAAATTTAAAATTTTTAGTAATTTACTGTAATTGACTATTTCTGACCTATAGAAAAGGGTACAATATATATATATATAATTAAATTCCAACCAGTAACCACCTAAACATTCACAGTAAAATCTAGTAATCAATATTTCTCACTGCTGTCAAAGCAACCTTCACACCTTTTAATAGCAAGAATGGAAATCCATTCTTACTAATGGTCCATTGAATATATATGGACACTTAAAGCTTGAAATTTGACTACAGAGTATGAAATATTGATGTAATGAAGTTTAAATAAACCTCTTTAAACATGAAATAAACATGTCACTGTAATGCAGACTAATAAATAGTCAATTAACATTACAAACTGCAATACCTTTAAATGTGTGTTTTTAAAGGAGAGTAAAAAAGAAAATAATTGTTTATTTACAATGGAACTGCAGATAGCAATATTCAATGGACAACTTCCTTAATTATTATTACATGCTATTAAATAAAAAATTTCAAACAGGCTAGCTTACATTTAATCAATTGTTTTTAAAATGTATCCAAATATTTTGCTTATTTAGAATAAAAATTTTGTTAATGTTTTGTTATTTATTGCTTACTTATGGAAAGTCATATTTCTAATATATTCTATGAAAGAAAATATATTTCATTAGTACAGATGCTTCATTCCACAGATAATCCATCAAAAAAGGAAATTGTGTCCTTGACAAACCACTCACTATGGAAGGAGTTCTGCTAAAGCACTAAGATGTTTTAAAAAGAATGTTGGTTTAGGGTACATTTTATAATGTCTTTCATTCAAGTAGAGATCTTATATTTTAATAGTGTTTATTAATGTTTCATTTACTTATAAGTAAACAACCAATGTATGTTTATAAGAAGTTCAATATTTTCATAATTATTATGATATAATAATTTATGGTTAAATTTAATATAACTGAATGTTTAATAGTTGTACATTTATTTATATTTACTTTGCTATTATGTCCATTTATCTTTATAAATTTTATTCTGTTCATTTCATGTATGTGTATTCCTTATTTAATGCAGAATTTTTATTGTGCTATTTTAAATATTTTACAATTGTTTGACTGACGGTAAACTTGTTGGTTTCTGACATTGCTTAATGAATGTAATTTTTAGCATGAATATTAAGCTATCTAGTTTATAAGTGATAATTTTGTTATCTTGCCATCATTTAGTCTAGGATTTATGCCTTCAAGCATTAGACTTTATTAGATGTTGCCTTTCTTATTGTGCTTTGTGGGATGGAATGTGCTCTCACCACTGTTCACATTTTGTATTCCATGAGAATATAGTGTTTATATTCTAAGATTACTTTTGTATGTTACTTAGGTATCTAGGTCCCATGAGAGGATTGGTTGTGATGCATATTCTGTTTTTTATGCATGTTGAGACCTTATCCACACATGTATTTTTACCTAAAATATAGGTGTTGGAATCCACCATACTGTTTTATTCATGTATTTTTGCTCTGAGAAGCCTGTCTTTATTAATGTATCCCATTTGATGTTATTAAATATTTTCTACCATGGAAGGTGAAGTTATTTGTGGTTTTAAAGACTGATATGGTAATGATAGGATAGATGTTGAAATACTTAGTTCATCATGATGCACTTTGTTAATTGTAGGGCTTTTGTTAAATGAATCAGCATCTGTATTGTGATGCTGTGCCTTGCCAGTAGATCATAAGCAAACCAACAATGTATTAGTAATTTTAAATGCTTATTTTGGTACATAGCATAATAGGAAATGCACATACACAATGTCATTTTCATCACCATCTGAGAGTAATTCACCAATGGATATGTAAGACATTTTAAGGTTAAATATTTATTATGTGGACATAAATCAAATATATAATATGTATGTACATGGCTTTTGATGAATGTTCCATACATTTTATTATTTTATTCAAAAAATAAAATAGTGCTAGACAATAGTTATCTTATTTGTTTTTATATGATAATAATCATTATCATACAAATTTGCTAGTTCAAACTCAGTTATAGAGTAGTAGAGAAAAAAGTTAATTTGATCTGTAATGTGTTTCAATATTGTTAATAAAGGTATTATGAGTTCTTACTTGACAAAGGGATATATTTCATAACTTGTATTATTTAGCTTCTAGTTTAAGCTATATTTTTTTTTATTATTATTGAACGTTTGTTTAATAGGATGATTTAGTTAGAATAGATTAAAAATCAATAAGCTAAATGTTGAAACTATTTACCTTAACTGAATGTATTCTTAATAACTCATCCAAATGTTTTAAAACTGTAATAGGTAGTTTGTTAGTGAGGCAATACTGTATTATCTATTGTGACATCCTACCAAAAATTTAACAGCACCTATGTTTTGTAAATAACTTTTACCATGATATTGCAAATAAATTAACATTTGTATCTAGAATGTTAATAAATGTATTTGCTATTATTTGAATCTAGTTTTGTTTTTCTATATGTGATTTCTTGTGTCCTGAATTCTTATTTGTAATAGAAATCTTTGCAAATCAGATAAACAATTTTCATTCAGATCCAAAATCTCAATGTTTAAAATTGAAAAAATTCTATGAATGTTTCAATTCCAAAGCTGTGACTGTGACTAAAGGAAATAAATATTTATGTAATCTTGCTTATGACTACTTAATCCATTTTCTAGACTGCATAGTACAATAATTAAATTTAATTATTTAATAATGTTGTTGATGGGTAGTAGAAAGATTAAAAGGTAGTTTTTTTCTATTATTTTGAGTGTCATCCTAGGTAAAATACTATGATTCTTTCTAAATTTTATATATTTTGTTTTATGCAATTGTTAACAAGATTAAACACTTCTTTACGTAATAATAATAATAATAATAATAATAATAATAATAATAATAATAATAATAATAATAATAATAATAATAATATTATTATTATTATTATTATTATTATTATTATTATTATTATTATTATTATATATTAGTATATATTAGCTTAAGAGATGTGTATTATTATTATTATTATTATTATTATTATTATTATTATTATTATTATTATTATTATTATTATTATTATTATTATTATTATTATTATTATTATTATTATTATTATTATTATTATTATTATTATTATTATTATATATTAGTATACATTAGCTTAAGAGATGTGTATGTCTCCTATAGTCTACTAAGATGTCATTCATTTGTTAGCAACACAATACAACAGTATGTTTTCCAAAGTTAACAACAAGAACTCTGAGATCATTATTTATTATTTCATTAATTATTAAACCAATTGTCTGTATTGTAATCCAAAATTTGGTGATGTGGCATAAGAAACTTGTATGGTTTATTGTACTATTAGAAAAGTACATTACATTTCACTTTACAAAAGTAGAGTAGATCAGATCATGTCATTAAATAATTATTTGATGATAAATATTTACTATATAAAATATTAAAGAAAAGACTTAAAGACTCTATTAGATGTTACTTTAAGTATAAAATATTTATTGCTCTGAGAATGTATTTTGATGGAGGGAAATGTATATTTTAAAAGTGTTGCATAGGAATGTGTGAATATTTTCCTCATCCTAGTTTATTTATTTACTTTATGAGCAATGCATTTATTATTGATTTGAAATTTCCTTTTATTTTAATGCATGTCTCTAAAGTAAAAAGATAACTAACCAACCACTGAGCTTAGCCAAATGTATTATTAGTTTTCAAAATATTAGGAGTCTCTCATACATTCATAGCCATATATATATATATATATATATATATATTATATGGCTATGAATGTATACATTCATAGCCATATATATATATATATATATATATATCTTTTAATCTCATTATAATGTTACAATAGCTCCCCCTCCACCCACTTTCTTTCCTCTCTTTCTTTATTGGTTCCTTCTTTATTGGTTACATATATATATATATATATATATATATATATATATATATATATATATATATATATATATATATGTGTGTGTGTGTGTGTGCAACTGACTGTCAGATTGTACTTTTACACAAGATTATAAATCGGTCAATTTTATGATGCATACAAAATGTAATCCCTTGTTATGTCAATCATTAATAATAAATAAATAAATAAATACACTTGCCTAGAGTTTGGAAAGAAGGACTAAAATATGGACCAACTTTTGTTTTTTAATGTTTAAATACTACCCTTTTTAAATCATAAGCACATAATGCTTTTAATATTCTTTACCTATGACATTTAATTGAACTAAGAGTAGAGACACCTCCCAACCCAAATCAAAATATCCAATTCACCCACAAAAATTCAATTATCCTGATAACCAAAATGAAATACTAATCTAGCTCAGCCTTCTTTTAAGTTTGTTATTATAGACAAAGAAAGGGCTTTAGAATTTTCAAATTTGCAATATCCAGTTTCAGTTTAGAATTGTGGAAAAACTACGTACATGGTCTACACATGCGCATTTTAAGCTTCATTTCCATCTTTCTTTCTATTTTTCGAAAAGCTACATTTTTTTTCTATGATAAAAATTAAACATTTTATGATAATTTTTTTCATCAAGTAAATTGATTTTTTTGTTTTTCTCTCATTTTTTTGTTAGTTAATGGAAAAATATTCACCATTAAAATTACATTGTAAAAAATACAACTTTTAACTGATGTATTTAGAAGACAATGTTATAAGGGCTCTATGGTAAGTAATTATTTTTATATATTTTTTACTTATTATTTAATTTTTGTATATTTTTTATTTATTATTTTATTTTTATATATTTTTTTAATTATTATTTGAATTTATATTTGATAAAAAGTATACAAAAAATTAATATTGAAATCAATATACACCTGGATCTCGTTTTATGCGGATTATTTTAATGCGATTTTGAAGTTATGCGATACATGTTTCTTGTTAATATCTTTCATATTTCACTATATTTATTAGATATCAAGAAATTTAAATTATTACTAACTTATTTTGACTTGAAATACTTTTTTATCTCAAAAATATAACGTTATATTAGCAGCTAATGTGAATATGGCCTGAAGCTATCTTAGCTTCTATGTAAATAACCTATTTATACTAATGAGTAAATAATAATAATAGATTTATACTTACATATAAAAATATCCCTATAAATATTTAAAACATTTAAACTTTTAAAATGTATTTTGTTATATATGTATAACAGAAATAAATAATCTTTTAGATTTTTAAAATAAAAAACAAAGATTTTGTAAACTGAAAATAATCTTTCTAATGATAATGTATAATATTTTGTTTTGATTGCGATTTAATTTTTTTAATATGGAAACAGAAAACCATTAACACAGCACAAGATAGAAAATGGCACTAGTTGTATATCACATCATGAATAAAAATAGTGGCTAACAAGTTTCTCTGGGTATAATTGCTGAGAGATTCTCGACTTCGTTTAAGGAGAAGCCACAATACGTCACATCACATTGAGTCTGATTTCTTACCAGTTTATAAATGAACATTAGCAAGTTCTTCACTAACATTCATTTTATATTCTACTGACTTTTGGATCATTTCTTTTTTATATATATCACCCTGTAACCTTGTCTAGTTAATTCTTGTTATCTTTTTGTTTTTGTTTTTTGTTTTTGTAGTCACTTATAGGTCAAATAAAATTATCTTGAAAGAGAAAATATAAAATTAAATACTGTAGTAATAAAAAAAGTAAAATAAGTTTGTCTTGTATTAATTTTTTTTCAAATATTTGAAATTTTTTATTAGTCATACTTTATTTGCTTATTTTTTAATGTGAATTTTAAAGTAATTTTTCCTTGCTGCTTTGCTTTTATGCAAATTCTGAAAATTGCAGACCCCTATCCCCCATTTTTCAAGATAAATTAAGTCTATATTTGTGTGATTTTTTTAATGCGGGTTTTCTGTGGAACCTATCTACCGCATAAAATGAGACACAGATGTAATCACTTGTGATTGTATAAATTTATATTGTGAATTATCTGCATTTTTTGATATGATGTAGTTTGAGTCCAGTATTTGAATTAGGTGATGTGGGACAAAGATAAACATATTTTGCAATATGACCCAATTTAGATTTTTCTATAATGTCTTGTATGTATTTTAATCATAATAAAAATATGCAAATGCGAAAACTAAAGAATTGATAGTATATATATATATATATATATATATATATATATATATATATAAACTTAGGTCAATTATAGACTTCTGCAATGTAAATTTCAAAGCTGCATATCAAATGCAAAGAGAGGTGGCAGTTGATGAAGCTATTAGAAAATTTATGGTCATAGTAGCATGAAATAATATGAGCTCTCAAAACCTATAATGATAGGATAATAATAGTACATCACACTGACTTTAAACTATTAGCTTATGTACCTCAAGCTTAACTCTATAATGAAATAAGTATTTCATTTACTTTTTATTTTATTTTGTATATAGTGACTATTTTTGTAGTACTTTTTAAAGTTCTTTATGATATTATTTAAATTATATTAATTATTAATCAATATTAACTACTTGTTATTAGAATGACATATTCATTGCAAACCCTGTATGGAAATACCTTTTGATTGGCTACTAGGAAAAATGAAAGGTACTAATGTATTTATTCTATGAAGTATTCAAATGATATATTACCTTAGGTAAGTCTCATTGAATACTAATTTTTTATACATTTTATGATGAATCCAACTAACCTACTAACAAAAATATAATTTTAAGCCATATGCATGATAATTTTGAATTTATGAAATAATATGAAAATAATTATTAGAAATATTAACTTTTATTTTTTTTATTACTTTGAATATCAATGACTATATTTTTTCAGCTTAATTAATTCTGTGTATAAGACAATATATATTATGTCATTTTTGAATAATACAAACTTAAGTTATGATAAAATTTGTGGCTTAACATATTTTTTTAAATATTCAATATGACTGCTTCGCCAGGCAAAAAGTTAAACTATTAATTTGCAAAATAAATAAATAATCTTAATAAAAGAAATCTTACTTATAAGAGATTTATATATCTATTCAACAACTACGCAAATAATGCAAAATTATAAGCATAAGAAATGGTGGTCATGTGATGTTTATTGGCTTAATGCAAAATTCCCAAGAAATATAATAAGTTTCATTAATCGACCATTATAAATCTTCTAATAAATATTATAGATTAACACAACCACCAAATTGTTATAATTTAAACTATTTGATTATCATTCAACATATATTATGACTTAAATAATTATAGGTCATTGGTCTTCCATTAAATAAGTAATAAATCATTAAGACAACTTTTAATAAACAATAATGCATGACCACTAAGAAAATATATTAGATACTATATAATATTAAGATTCCACCACGTATAATATTATAATAACAATAACAATAATCTAATCTTATACAATCTTAATAATTTTAATTATATTAATATAATTAATTATTCAGAAAATGAAATAAAAATTCATAGAATTACAATTAATTTGATTACTCTTATAATTTAACTTTCTATAAGAATAATAAAAATCATAATGAATAATTCTTTTATTGGAATTTCATCAAGCAATCTATATTTCTAATTTTACTGCTATCATTTATTCCTAAAATAATATTCATAACCTTCAACTCCATTACATATCAACAAACAAACACAAAGAAGAGATAACAATAATTTTATTAATACATTCACTTCAAAATTTCAAATTTATTAAAATTACACTATTCTTTTAATTTATAAATTATATCATATAATTTTCATGACACTATATGTTCTCTTTTCATATGTGGATTCCTTAGACTATTTATGCTCTTTTAAAAACAATTATCAAAATGCACATTTATAATCTTGCTTTCCACATATCAAATTCTTTAAATATAATTCTATTACTATGTTCTTAACAACTGATTAGCTTATTAATCTTGAAATAAAATATGTATCATTTCTTTTTATATCTTTTTTTTCCCAATAATTATGTCATGCTCACATGCTTTTAATATACATGATCATAAACCATTAAAGTAAAATAAAATTTATAGACTGTACTTAAAGGAATGATATATAAAGGAATATATATTTAAACAAGATTATTATTGTTTTAAAATTGATAATATGATAATAAAACTTAAGAGGAAAAATAATAACGGTCAATAACTTTAATAAAAAATAAAAACAATGTATTTTATGACAATTTATGAAATTTTGCTTTGAAGATTTATTTTATCTAATACAATTATGTTTAAATTTTAAAATAAAATAAAATTAAAGATTATTAAAGTTAATAATTTTTATCTTACAAATACATTGATTAAATATCATGTTAAAAAAACAACTATTTAATTATGTTCAAAAAATAAGTTTTAAAACAATTACTATTTTCTTAAATACAGTTTCATTAATGTATTATCAAACACACTTTTATTACACCTTACAACAATATTTAAGATATCATTGTTGTAATTGTTATTTTATATTCATCTTTCTTAAAGATATTCTTATATCTAATACACATTAATAATTCACTCACATTATATTTTTTATTTAAATAAAATAAATCAAGTATAAATTATAACATAAAAAAAATACAAATTTACAACACATATTTATAATATTATCAAAACATTACACATAACAATTTACAATATTCGCCACCCTCCTTGTATATGAATATTATGACTTTATATGATTCACTTTTCTCCCCCCCCCTTTGAAGATATGTGGTCCAAATCTTTATAAGAATAATATTCTTCCTTATGCATAGTTTAATAAATTATTTAAGTATGTATTATATAAGTAGGTTTAATGAATCTATTAAATAGGATATTTTTTAGCTAAAAGCCTTCATTAACATTGACATGAATTTTATTTTTTCATCCTGTCTTATTACTTTATAGTACTTATGCAAATATTATTGATTACCTATTTAATTACATGTTCAATGAATAACCTATTAAACTCTTGGCCTCTTACCAGAGTTAACCAATTATACACTATTAATGATATCAAGATTAAACAAAACTTTTCCTGATGCAGTTATAACTAATACATATTTTCAGTAAGAAATGCTATCACTATTGCAGCATCACTTCCAATATAAAGAAAATGAGAACCCAATTCATCTTTAATCCTAAATATGAATTTCTTTTCTACAAACACAATCAATAATACAAAACAATTGTCAATAACATAATAAAACTTATATTATAATATATTTTATTACATTAACTAATGAGATCATATTTTACCTTCCTTAGAAATAACAACATTTTTAAATGTATTATTCAATACTATAATTTATATTATTGTTTTTTTTTAATTTCACCTATGAGCAATATTTTCTTAATTACATGATAAAATAATAAATACAGATATATCATACTCTATTACTTTTAATACTTATAACATAGTTATATCTAAACATAAAATAATATATATATATATAAAGAAAAACTAATTTTATCTTAATTCTATATTTAACCTCAATTTTTTTTTATGAATCCAAATGATATCTTCCCACTGTTCTGCATACCATTATAATAAATATTATCATTAATATCAGCCAAAATAATTCTTTTTTAATAAATAAATATATCAATAGTTCTCCTCTTTCTTGAAAATTAAACCTAAAACATTAATATCAGTGACATGTAATAATTTTTGGCAACAAATGGGTGTAGGGAGTTTCATTAAAACAAACTGTATTTTAATTCCCCCCTCTACTTCTTTCTCTCCAATCACAATAAAAATAAACATAAAACTTGCAATAACAAAAACTTGTATGCAGGTAAATGTTTTACTATTTTGTAGCATTATATAGAACAAAAGATTAATAATCTTGGAATTTTATAAGATTGAATTCTTAATCTGCACACATTTTTATTTTAAAACTTTCATTTGAAAGTTATACTAATCATTATAAGAACATATTTATTTACATCAACGTTTAAATTTTAGTTATGGATTGTAATTTATAAATCTAGTCATATATGATTCCCTGCATTTATAATATCATATTGTAACACGTATGAGCAATCTTTATCAGTTAACTCTTTATATTTATTACTTATCCTTCATCTGTATTTTATTATAGGAAAAGTTTCTCAACTATTTAAAATCTTTAAAGAATTATAAGAGTTTTTCTCTTCTGATTTAAATATATTACTTTATAATACTAGATACTTATGTTTTTCATATATCAATTCAATTATTCGTTGATAGTTTTATTATTATTGATAATAACATCATTATCTTGATTCCATAAAATATGCTTAAATCTTATTTGAATGGTTTTGATCATTATAACAAGCAGCATTTTTTCTTACAAGCTAGTTCCTTAATTAGCAATTTTTTAAGCTTTACATCAGGTTAATTAAACAAATAATTGATTCATTTAAAATATTTTTTTAAAATAAGAAGAAAAAACAAATATGATTACCTTTCCAAAGTTTTGGGTACATCTATATTCCAATATTTGATATAAATGAAGCATTTTTACAGAAATCATGGTAAAGCTTTTACTTAAGCAATGTATTTATCCTGAAGTTAATGAATAGCAGACGTCAAAGTGTTTCTCCTGATGAAGTATTTGTTAATTTAAGTCATTATTATTATTAAAATAATATATTATACTTTATTTATATGTATTCAGCAATATTTATCTTGTTTCTGAAATTTTAAAATCAAACTTAATTATATATATATATAAATTTTTCATGATAATTAATCATTACCATCTTCATCTTTTTTTTTTTAAAGAGGTTTTTTTCTCTATTAAACAGTGACATAAACATTAACAATCTTTTGATTCTGAATGGTCATTTATTTAAAAACTAACTTCAAAATCGGAGTTTTAATAAACTATTATTTTTTCTCACACAAAAAAAATCACATATATGTGATTGACTTTAAAATAATAATAACGTTTCTTAAACACTTTATCTTATCACTATAAATTCATAATATTAAATTTAAAACCATATTCATTTATTTTTAAATAATATTTTATTAATTTAAACGATTTAATCATATGAATTTATATTTTCCAATTTCTTTTAAATGTAACAATTTTGATTTTCCAAATGACGAAATAGATTTAATAATTATTAAAATAAAATTTCAATCATATTAAGACTTCTCACACACATAATTTAAAATAACCCTACTGACATTAACAAATAACCATAATTATAAAAATCATATTAATCAATGTCCTATTGAGGTATACAATTTATATGATTTGATAGTAAATGTGTGGTTAATCCCCTACAACTCAACCCCACATCAAATACACTATTACTTGATACATATTTACTTTAAAATATGTATACATTTACTGGTTAACTATAATAAATTTAAAATTTTGTTAATTTTAACGAAACTACTGTTTAAAGAACCAATCAAATCAAAAGTTTCCAGTATATATATATCAAAGTTAACCTTATATCACTTAACAGCAATGCACATTTTATTTCATTGTTTAAATTGTTTTGATTTAAACGTTAAGTACTAAATCATCTATTTACATTAATTATAGCCATGTCGATTTTTATTAATAAGCGCAGTTAAAGCTTTTTCTGTTATTTTTTTCCCAATAAAGTCAGCGTGCAGATAAAACACATTAACTGTTCATTTCCTCGCACATCAAAGATAAAGTTTAATAAATATATAATAATTAACGTATAATAATTATGATTTATTACTAACTGCTGCTAATTCATTTCATTATTGATTATCTTTTAAAAATTTGTTAATATTGCTATAGTAATTTACTTTATGGTTATATATGTTTTCTAAAAGTTTAAATAGAGGAAAAAGATAAAAATAAGTTTAAATTTTTAATTATATATATATAGTCCAGGATAGTTTGATGCAGAAATAGACTAACAAAATCTGAAGCTCAAGATCATAGAACCTGAGTCTGATTTGGCACTTCTGGTATTCGAACTTTTTAAGAAGTTAAACAAATCATTTGATATGTTTTATATATTTTAATTACGCGTGAGCATGTAATTAGTTTGTCTTACCACATACAAACAAATGTTTTAAAGCGGAATGCATTTTACTGACTATCTCTTTATCCACACATTCTTCTATTTACTTACTATGTCCTCATCTTTTTATTTATCTAAATACTTATCAACATGTCATCTATCTATATTTGTATTTCTATACAAGTATGACTGTAAAGTATGTGGTAAATCCTAGCAGACTATTTTTCTAGTTATAAAAATCATGTTTTAATAAATATTTAAAAGTAAAATAAATACTATATAATGTTACATTTTTCATGTAAACCAAATGTTATTTTCTAATCATTACAGCAATAAACTGAATTCTAGAACCCAAAGGAAATGGATAATAATTTATAAAAGTCAGCCTCATGAATTTACTAACATCAACCTGCAGAATATGATTTTGGACCAAATATAGAATTTGCAAAATTATTTAAAGTTTTCCTATATTTGAGTTATGATATTTTATAATTACAGATCTGAAAATGTATCTGCATAGATTAATCTGTTTGGAAGAAAAAGTTAGAATTTTAAAAGGCAACTTCTAATATAGCAATTTTAAAAAGCTCATGCTCTGTAATGAAAATGGCCAAATTAGTTTTTTTGAAATACTTGTTTGTATAAAACTATTATATCAAAATTACACACACGCACACACACACACACATATATAAAAGTTAACCTTGACAATCGCGGATGCTAGTCTGTCGAAATATCGGATTGTAATGCAAAATAATACACGGGTTAGTCCCAAAAATAATCATTTATATATATATTGTAATGGTCAGACTATACACATTTAAATATTGCATTTATGCAATGTATTAGGTTACACCTGGCATTAAACACGAGGAGGTAGATTGACCCATATTTTTTCTATACATATATATTTAAATAAGTTTTGAAAATATTTTCTTCAATATAATGATGATAACTGCTTCATAGGACACATTTGCAATACCAAGCTAAATTGCATAGAGCATAAGATATTCCCAATGAAATGAACATGGAATTATCGTGTCAGCCTAGGCAACATTATGTATAAAGATGTTAACTCATTATTTAAAACAATAACAAAACAATAGTTCATTACAAAATATTATAATTGTCAAACAAAATATAATTTATTTTTTTTAAAAAAAATCTTTCATCCAATCTCTTTACTCTCTCTCTTTTAAATTACCAGCAGTAGAGTGAAAAACCACAGTTATTTATAAATTATCCAAGATTTATTTTGTTTAATTTTAAATCCTTAATCTTTATATTAAATCTCATAATACAACTTTTTTTTATGATTGAGCACATTTGCCAAAAAGTAAATACCTTATTTTTAATATATCCGAATATAAATCTATGCATTATGAATCCCATAAATATAATCCATTTATATGTATATCTAATATGAGATAGTTGTAACTAATAAATCTTTTTTATAATAATAACTCAAGGGAGTTGCCAGTTTTGGCCAAATCCCAATTTAACAATAACCAAAGCTAATTATGAGAAATGGTTCTTTGAGTCCAATTTAACAATAACCCAAGCTAATTATGAGAAATGATTCTTTGAATCCAACTCCAGTTTGCTACAGAAAATTCCTTAATTAATTGATCTGATCCCATATTTATAGAACAAAACTGTTAATTAGCTGACTACATAGATATTGTATAATAATAAATCATTTAACAGTGATCTAATAATTGCATGTACATAATAAGTTCAAACATACACAAAATTTAATTCACAGTAATCAATACAAGCACACACCCATATATATATATACAAATTGACTTGATCAAATTTCAAAATAAATTTTGACTTAAAATATCACCAACTATTTTATAAGCATGCACATTTTTTAAATTAAATATTACATCTTTGATTATTTATCTGTCAATTTCACATTAAAGAAAACTCTTTAAAAAAATGATAACAAATCATAACATACACACACACACACACACACACATATATATATATATAAGTATAATTTTAAAAAATCCACTAGAATTAAACTACAAAATTTTAAAAATGCCTGTATAAAATTGAAGATTAATATCCTTTGCTATAGCCAGCTTACAGCTTATTCTGCCATCTTAAGTAACAATACATTAATATTTAAATCTTATTAAACTCTCACACCAGTAAAGTTTCCATGTGAATTACCTACTTTCCATAAATTGTGAATACTAGGCATTTTTAAAATTTTGTAGTTTTATTCTAGTGGATTATATATATATATATATATATATATATATATATATATATATATATATATATATATATATATATATATATATATATATATATATATATATATATATAGTGATATATATATATATATAGTGCTCTTTTCTATAGGTCAAAAATAGTTCATCACAGTAAATTACTAAAATTTTAAATCTTAGAATGTATTCTCTTGATGTGTTGATTATATTTTATTAATATTGTCTTAAAAGTATGATTTGTAGCTAAATGAAGATACATAACACATAAAATTATAATGAATAACTTTAAAACTGTTAAATAAAGCTAGAAGTATTATTTCATATGGTTGCAAAAACTGGCTATAATAGATAACTCAGCTATAAGTATTTAAAAGTATGTTTAAATGTTATATTTAAATTTATAAATCATATTTAACAATCATAATTAATATTGTATATTTTAAAAGTAATCTTTATGGTAGTGAAAGTTATATTTGTTTCTATATTTTTTAAATTATTTTTCCAAATTTTTTATAATTGTATTATTTTATCTAATACAATAAGGGTAGTAATTTATTTATTCCCAGACAGAGAAAAATTGGATAGTCTGTCTTGATTATTAATCATGTGACTTATGTAATATAGAGTTACACACACTTGCTTGCTAGAATTTATTAGTAAAGTTTAAAATATTGTAGAATTGCATTATAGAGTTAAATGTAATTATTACCTATCATAAAACAAATAATAAATATTAAGTTAACTATTATATAAAATGTTTTAAATAATGTAATATAGACAAATACAGTTAATAAAAAAATTAAATATTTTGTTAAAATAAAAATAGATAAATTAAATATTAAAAGTGGGATAAACTCATTAAATATTATTTTAAAAGTTATTTTTAAAGATATTTAATCAATTTAGTAAAATAATAATTGATCTAAAAATAATATTTAGGTAATATTTTTAAAGTTTTAATACGTCATAATTTTTATTTTGAAATTTAATTGTGTAAGTTTGCAACATATGCAAATTTGATATCAAACTAAAAGTAAGAATCAACCAATAGGATCATGTATTCTTACAAGGTATAAATACCATTTCAGTTAATTTATCAGAGGTGATTAGTGTGACTAATAATGTTTTAAAGGTAGCTGAATCATATCAGAAGTTATCAAGGTGATTGTAATTTTAATTTTATTATTTTAGTCAATTTTAGTGCTCTCTTCTAATTTTTTATTTGCAAAGCTAATAGATATTTTAAAAAAGTATTTTGCAAAAAGAGAGTGTAAACTAAAAAAATATTTTAATAACTTCATTTAATATGTGCTAGTTTTTAAAAGTTTTCTTACCAGGAGTATTTTGTCAAAAATCTAATTTAGAACTTCGCGATAATAAAATATATATACCAAGAAGTAAAATATATTCAATTTATAATATTTTAAAAATGTATATATTATTTGTTGATACAGTTTCATTAGTGCTGAACAAGAAGACTGTTCTAATGAATAAAATAGCAGTATGAACATTATACAAGAAACTTAAATTGAAAAACTGTTTGCCGTCTAAAAGTAAAGATGCATTATTTTATATAGTAAGATAAGCTTGTCCAAAATTAAGAAACAATATGACAAGTATACTTTATGATAATTTTATAAAAATATCATATTAAAAGAGCAAATGTTATATTCTTTGTGAAGGAAACATTTAAAAAAAAAAATTTCACAAGAAATTATTTAGAAAAAAAAAAACTCACGGAGAATTTTTACTAAAGCATATATATTATTAAAAAAAACCTAAAGTTTAAAAGGGTTAATACGCACTTATAAAAGTTTGTTTGGAAAACCTGAAAATTAAGATAATAATAAAATGCTGAAAATAAGTACTAAATGGAAATAAATTCACTAAGAAAGAAACCTATAAAGAAAGTAAATATATGATTAAATAAAAGGATGGAACCATGGAAATATATTTATATTGCACAAAGGTTTATTGGATAGATCAAGCTAAACCAAATGGAATATAATGCATTACTACTCCTATATGGGAAATTTAAGAAGCTTCAGGGGATTATTTTAGTATTATGATTTCAATAATTATCTTTGTGGATTATGGAATCCATAACCTATTAATCTATAAACTCTTATAGGATGGATTGATAATTATTTTGTTTAATTTTCAAGATTTAAAAAGACGTATTTTTTCTTACTACTATGTATTTTTTTTTTAATTGCTCACTGCCGCCTGTCCGACAAATTGTCTTGTTCATCACCATAGCAATGGGGGAAGGTGAATGCTCTTGAAGAAACAAAGCATTTTGAATAGAACATTGAAAAAAAAAAACTCTCGAGAAAATAATAAACATTTTTTTTTTTAACTTTATCAAGAACCCTTATCAATTGAAGAGTTAATTGAAGATATATGTAATTATAGTCTTGATTTTTTATTTTATTTATTAACTTAGTTAAAATGTAAATTTTTGATTAATAAGGATAGGAACATGAATATTAATTATTTATGGTATTAGAATCCTATAGTATAATATTTAATAGTTTAAATTAGAATCTTTAAATAGAAGCATTGATGTTTTTTATGTATGCAATGTTATATCTAGTTGAAGAAAGAAGACTGCAAAAAATGATAATGATGAGCTAATGTCACTTGGTAACAACTAATGAATTATTGATATTTATTATGATGTATTTTCTTGTTGTTGTTTTTTTTTGGATTGCCTATGAATAATAATGAATGAAGTATAAATGTTTGAATTATATGTAAACACATTTTATACAACATTTTAAAACATTGTGAGATCAGGATTTATTTGGAATATGCATACTATGATTTTATAATAGTAATATAACCCAACATGATAATAAATATTTGTATGATTTTTTGTAAAAAAACTTTCATATTATTGGATGTTCAAGTATTATCTGATTAGTTTGTATGTGGTTAAGAATATAGAATAATGAAGTAAGCAGACTTTTCTTATGGATTACTAAGATTGCTCTAACTATAGTTGAATTTTATTTATTATTTGAATATGCAAGCTAGTAATTTGTTGATGTAAGACCTGATAAATCTTTAGGAAATAAGAATAGGATAGTGACCTGGTGTTAGTAATATGGTGAGCATAAATCCAGGAGATTATTAAGTTAGTATATTTAGGGAATATGAACAGTATTTTATAATATTTGTAGATGTGCAATGCAGTTAACAAAGCCCTGCAATTGTATATTTATTTTGGACAGTGTTTATTTTCTTGAAGTATTGATGTTCAATATATCTGAGGACATTAGACAGAATAGGTCTTGCCTCTAGTTTTATAAATACACTGTGCCATGATATATGTTTATTCGATATGAGTTATGAGTTATACTATAGTTTTTCTTCCCTATCCTTCAAATCTATTCGCTATCTAGATTTCCAAAAAGTAGCTACATCATACAGTATGGTATATTTAAAAGAAAATAATAGATGATTTAAAGTTAAAGATATGCAATTATTTGGAATGAGATGAGTTCATTTACTTGTATGAAGAAATAGAATATGTATGAATTGGAATTGAAAATCCAATGGACTTCAAATGAAAGAATCATAAAATATGTTATAGATTTATTTTATTTTGGTAATAAATATAAGATCTTAAGAATAAAATATGTAAATCAAAGTTGTTTTTGAAATATTAAATAATAGTAAAATATTTATTTCAATTTTTAAAAAATGAGTACTGCATATTTTTAATATAATGCTATAAAGTAAAAAACGATCTACACAATAAGTTTAGGTACAATTTATATTTATTCAATAATAGAGAATGTATCAGTAATTATAATTATATAGTATTATAATATTGTTATAATGGAATGTATTATAGTTAATAAATACAGTGTTGTGAACAATAGTATCCATGATTTAGAAATAAATTATCAATAGATATTTTACATGATATCGTTAATATTGCTAAGGTGAAATTGTCTAGTAAAAAAGATATAGATGTTCTCGATTAGTATTATTTTATGTTTATCCATACTATGTTTCTATGGATTTTTTAATTAAAAAAAAAGAAGCATACTTGAATAATAGCTAAAGGATGTAAAATATATTTTGAGTAAGCATTAAATAAATGTAATTTTTTTTTATATAAGATTGATTAAACAGGGACTAATAATATTGTATTATTTTATTTTATTTTTTATTTAAGTCAGAATAAAGACTTAATGAGGTTCGAATATAAAGAATGTATAATGGTATAAATCTTTAAGATGTTTTAAATGTACATAGTGTAAATAAGTTGTTATGTTGTTAATGTAAAAATAAACTTTGTTAAATTTGTTTATTCAAAATTTGTATGTTTGATTATTTGTATTTCCCATCATCATCATCATGCATCAAAAACACAGTGTCACTAGGAATAAGCATATAATTTTGCACAAAAGATAAATAAAGAATTATTTTAAGAATTCTAATATTTTATTGGTATTCATTTAATTAAGTAATCATAATTTTACATTATCTTATGGTCATTAATTAGCTATCATAATAATATATTGAATTGTATGCTATCCAACCCACACACTTTTGTTTGTCAGATTATCAAATGCTACCACATATTTATTATATTAATACATGAAGATAAGAGACTATAATATATTGTTTATTATTTTATTATGGTAATAAAGAATATAGTGAAAAGAAAAGATATACAGAATTACTTCATACAATGAAGAATATTATTATTATTTGTTATTATTAATTTAAGTGTAGTAGATTATGACATAAAAATCCCTTCTCATATTTTACTACTGTAATTTTATTAACTTAGAATAAATTTATGAACCTGAGATTTTATAGAGTTAAATTATTATAAATAGAAGATTAAGATTTAATTATTAGCTTAATCTTAGTGAGTAGAAGTTATTAAAGTCGTAAGAATACTATAAGTTTATTTATTTTAAATAGTAATAAAGGGGAATATTGTTCTTATGCCATTGAGGTAGTATCCTATGGGATATTGGCTCAATGTAATCTATCTTGTTACCTGTATTTTCACTTCCAAGTCTCATGAAAATATTAAATATTTATTTAATTTATTTTTATAAACTGAACCTTATTCATATTTTAAATTTGATCTAGTGAAACATTTAATTTTAATGCTGAATAATTTATTTATTAATTATTAACTGAGCTAGAACCCATTTTATTTAATATAATATACTACCCGGAAGTGAGGATGCAAACGCACCAGGTTAGAATATATATATATATATATATATATATATATATATATATATATATATATATATATATATATATATATATATATATATAGTGTAATGGTATAAAATGAACAAGTGGTAGAGAGTCTTCAAAAGCCCAAATTGAGGATGCAAAATATGTAACTGAATAAAATGAAACAAGAGAATTAAAGAGATTCAATTTGTATGCCCAACAGTAAATGTCAAATTTATACTAAAATCAATTTCATAACATATGATGTTACTTCTTATCGATGCCCTAAATCTTTGAACAAACTAATCTAAAATAAACTCAAAATAAAATAAAAAAATTAATTAATTGTTTTGATTTCAATAGATATTCATGAAAATATTAGCTTAACTTTTAATCATTATTGAATTTTATTATAACAATAACATTGATATCACTTTGTTAATTAGATCTTATGGGTTTATGATTATAATAAAACTATAAATTATACTTAATATATCACATATTTATTAGTTTAAATGAAACTCATAATGCAGATTTAATAAATTTATTTACAAAAAAAATGGAAAAAATAAATGAATATATTATAATAATTTAGATTAAGATATCATCTAATATTATATTTGTTAAAACTATCAAATGATGCTAGACAGAAACATTCTTTTCAAACCAGAAGAAAATATTGCTTTATCTACTAATTTCAAATAGACAATATAAAAACATTATATGGAGGAAAATACTAACTTATTATGGCTTGCATATTGAACATTCATCAAACAAACCAAAGCAAATTATTAAATAAGATCTATTACAATTATTAAATATAAAATTTAAAACTAGTAAAATTTTCTTGTCAAGAGCACCTTCATATATCCACCCACACATAAGTATATGTTAAATAATCCACTTTTTAAAAAAATAATAATATAAAATCAAATAATTACTTATAATAAATCATAAATAGACTATACAAACTGTGTGAATAATGAGTAATACCTATCACCAAGAGTCCTACTGCTTATTAAGTCCCTTTTTATTAAATTCCCAAATCCATCAAGAGGATACAAAAATATAAAGGACAATTATTTAATAAAAAAGAAGAATGTTCCTTTAAAATATTTAAAGTGTATTTATTAAAGTGATTATTAATAATTCCTGGTAACATATTAATGCATATTATTAGCTTTAAAATAATGATTATTACATTTGATGTTATTGTTGTATATTCTTGTCAATCATTGCTTAATTGGCACATACAAATAAATACAGATACCTTTATGTATTATTAACTTACATGGTTAAATTTTGTTAACATTTCTAACTATTAATTATTCCATTTTTTGAAATGGTTATTATTTCATCCTTGGCACACTAATAATCCATAAGCACTTGATATACAGGCACACACATAGATTTACACATTCCACACATTACTAACATTTTATAACTTTTAATTATTCCATAAGTTGGCATAAGATGCATTATATAAACTGGTAGTAGGTTGAACTATTTCCAGCATTCTTTAAAAAAATAATTATTTCATCTAGCAAATTGTTTTATTGAATCCTTAGCAAATTAGTAATTTGTTTATTAGCCCTCACACAAACACACACACACTCATATATATATATATATATATGATCACTAGATGGAGTTTTACCAATAGCTCCTAACAAGCTTTTGTTTCATAAAGGCCAAGAGAGATATCTCTTTCATTGTCTCCACCTTTTATTTTTTTCAAGTAAATATCAAACAATCTGAAATAATCTTTTAAATACGGCTAACTAATCAAGCTAATTAAATTACTTTAAATCATATTATTGAAGCATATAATTGAAGATTTTTATTAATATAGCACAAATAAAGAAATTTACCTATTATAATCTTATATAAAAAGTTATTGCTTTAAAACATACAGCTAACCCAAAGAATTAAATATATGGTTCCTATATATATATATATATATATATATATATATTGTATATATATATATATATATATATATATATATATATTGTACCTATATTGATATAGGCACATATAATTTTATCTAAAATTATATTATTAAAATAATCGTTCATAAAAAAAAACATATAATTAAACGTTGAAGAGTTTATTGCAGTTTGTTTTAGAAAAAATATAAGAATTAAATAGTTTTCTAGCATTAGTTTTTGAAATAAAAAAGCTACAATTAATTAATTAGAAGGGGAGAGGGGTGTTTTCGTTAGAGAAATTAAACTAAGGGTTATAAAAGGAAGTAAAGAGTTTTTATTAGTATTCGTAAAAATATAATTTAAAAAGTTAAAACATACAAATCTCTTTTCATTCAAGTTTAATTAAAGAAAAAATAATGTTAAAACTAAATAGTAAATTGTATTAAAAATATATGTGCATATATATGTGCGATTTGTAAATAAATAAAATGTATGCGAAATAAAAGAAGATTATCATTAAAACCACGGCAATGGCTATTAATAAAATAAAACAACACATTTTATTGCATGGCTATTACTAATTAAGCAATTTTCCAAGACCCATTTATCAAATGATTATCATTGGAATTTGACAACAGATCTTTGCCGGAGATATCAGAAAGACAACAAGGCACAGGTATAAATAGACCTTTTTTTATCAGACAATAATCAGTTCACAAAGTAATTGAGTAGTGCAGTTCAGAAATTAATTGAGCAGTTAACAAACAAAATGCAGTGTTGAGAAGATCTTGGGAACACACATTTATCTCCAGCCCAGATGTCCGAGAAAACAGCAGATCTGCCCGTGAAATAATGTCAGCTTAACATCTTAGAAAATCTCCGTCAGTATCTATTTGTCTCCGATGGTAATAATCATGAAAATCAGGAAACTCAGCAAGGAAAAGTCCCAGCCGGCTGGAAGCATTCATACTGGAACCATTCATACTGGAAGAAACAACAAACAAGAAGAAAACAAAGTGTTAAATCTACGTTCAAAATCCTAGGTAAAACATTTGCTTATTTTCGTTTATACTGTAATAGCCATTGCATTTATTAATTCGTACGAATCTTTCAAGAGTCTAATTATATGAACTCTATATCATACATAAATGAACTATTGATGTGTGTGATTAAATTTCAAATGCTATGTAGTCCTTTATTATCATTATTATGTAAGCGCATGAGTTAATATGTGCGTGATCATTATATCAATATTTATTAGTTAAATTAGAGTGTTCTGTTATTAAATCTATAGGAATATTTAAACTATTTAGAAATGTTAATTTAAAATATGCATGTGTTTTATTAGAATTATAAAATGTTTAAATTTAGTAAATAAATGTTAGTTAATAAATTATCTTTAAAATTAAACTTTATTTGTCGGTCAATTCTTTTTATCAATTTCTTTTATCAATTCTTTTACAATTCTTTTTATAAATTCTTTTTACAATTCTTTATCAAGTCTTTTAACCACTAATTATGTATAATCTATTAGTGATTACAAACAGCTGAGCTAGTCGTGGATTTAGGCGTTGAGTTAGTGGCCATTGCTCAAAGTGCATTATTTATTCATCCTTGAATAGATAGCTGGCGCCCGTGTTTATACACAAACAAAAAAAAGTGCTTTGGACATGGTGTTCAACTCAACAGCCGAGAAGAAGCTATGTCCTGGAAATGTAACGTTAGTTATATACTTTATAGCTATCGTTTGGGCATACATACTCTCCGAGTATGTTCTTCTCTGCCTAAGAGGCCGGTGTTTCGAATCCACATATTCGAAAACGGTTCAAATGGCTTTACCCAATGTGGGCCAAACTTGTCATAAATGACAGTTAATTAAATACTTTGTTCTTGTTGAAAATAAAAATCTAAAAAGTTAAATTACGTATGTAAAAGTGTTTTAATTTAAAAAAAAAGAATTGACCGAAAACTTTTTTTTTCCGAAATGAAAAGAGATTTTGACATATATGCTATCAAATCAGAGTCAATATGATGTTATGGGCGGAGTTAAAGCATTAAGATCGGGTAGAGAAAAGGACTAAAAGGGTGGAGTTAGCGTGAGTTTCCATCTTAGTAAGAAAAATAAATAAATAAGTCGTATTTAAATTTAGTTTAACATAAGCGCTAGTACTTTGAAATTGAAATTTTCGAAAATGGATCCGAAAGAAAGCCCAATATATTTTAAAAATCCCCAGTTAGTGGAAAAAGAGAGAGAAGAAGTATCTGAGATGCGAATGATGATGAAAATGATGATGAATATGATGCAAGAGTTCAAAGCAGAATTGCTAAAAGAAATGTGTCAAGAAATTAAACAAAGTCAACAAGAATTGTGTCAGAAATTTGAGCAAAGTCAGTTAGAACTCAAAGCAGAATTAAAGGAAGAAATTAGTCAGGTTAAAACAGAAATTAAAGAACTCAGAGCAGAAGTAAGAGAAATAAGATGTGAGATAATGGTAAAGGTAGAGAAGAACCAAGAAGTTATAGAGTTAGATTTAATTAAAGAAAGTCAGGGAGTTGAGGTCATGAAAGAGGTAGAAATTGAATTAGAATCAGATAGCGTTGTGACAGATAAAGTAGAAACTTATGTAGATCAAAAGGTAG
This sequence comes from Epiperipatus broadwayi, assembly GCA_028023455.1. Taxonomy (NCBI): domain Eukaryota; kingdom Metazoa; phylum Onychophora; class Udeonychophora; order Euonychophora; family Peripatidae; genus Epiperipatus; species Epiperipatus broadwayi. The sequence goes on from JAQFVV010012499.1 coordinate 417,873, forward strand.
AAAATAGCGTAAAAGAGTTTTTACAAAGAATTAAAAATAAAAGGTTTAAAGTAAACGTTCGCATTCGCTGTAGACGTAGATTTAAAACAAAGAGAAAGTGTAGAAAAAAATATTCCCAGATTGAAGTAATTCGGAGTTTGTCTAGGTATAAAGGTTTTCTGAGTTACGAAGTCGAAAACAGAACAGAAAGAGAAAGAGATAAAGCAATAAAATATAAAAGCGGAACCGATAAGAGAGGAAAGTTAGTTTATATTATAGAATTTGTAGAAAGAAAGAAGGAACCACCTGACATAGTTTAAAAGTTAGTAAACAGGCAGAATAGTAAAGGAAATAAACAAAAAGGGACCGGAAATGGACTATGAGTCTAATATAATTATTTTGACGTAGGTGAAAAGCCTGAATTAGAATTTCACTATTTAAAATGATGGATTGTTTTGTCAAATAATAATAACGGAGGCTTCGCAAAATAAAAGATTTTTTTTCTCCACGCACATATTAATTAAGGAAATGTTCGTAAATAAACAGTTCAAATAAATAAAAATCAATAAAATCAAGTTAAATAAATGGGTCAAATTAAGAATTTAGAAATAATGTTTGTAGAATTAAATAAATGAATAAAATAACGGAAATACATAAAATAAAAACAAGTTAAATAAATAAGTATAATATATCTGTAGAAAATAAATAAAATATTCGTAGTAAAATAAAATAGTTCTTTGAATATACGCATGTTAAAATAAAAGTTTGTTTTGAATACCGTAAGTTAAGAAAAGGATGTAAATAAATTGTTTAAAATAATCAAGATAAAAAAAAAATCTCTAGTAAAATAATAATGAATGAATCATAATAAAGCAAAATAGTTTTTTTTTCTGAGTACACGCACGTTAATATATAAGTTAAAGTAATGGGTTTAAAGTAATATAAATAAATATGTGTCCGTGATAGTTTCAAAATAATATTGTAGCATAAATAAATATGGATAATGTTCATATGGGTTTAAAATAAGTATCGTAAAACTAAATATTTAAATAATGTTCATAAGGAATTTAAAAATAATATAAATGAAAGTCAATCTAAGTTGTATTAGGAGCGTATAAGGGTTCGAATCTAAAGGGATGAGGGTAGTATTGAAATAAGTTAGATAAGGATTAAGTTTAAAGCTCTCGACTGGATAAATTCTAGTACCCACAACGGATTGGCCGGGATCATTCCTCTTTTAAAAAAATGCACTGGCAACAACCAGAGTAAGTCTGTAAGTCACTTTTCAGGGGAGAATCCCCATATCTCGTACCTCGTTTTCCAAAGCGTAAGTCGGAAATGGACAGTTGAAAATTCCTGCCATTGCAGCTGCTTAGTCAAAGTCCGATCAAGAGAATCGGCAATCGTTTTCCAGGGTGTAAGTCAGAAATGGACAGTTGAAATTCCTGCCATTTGCAGCCACCTTTTCTTAGTCAAAGTCCGATCAAGAGAATCGGCAGCCGAAGCTTCGTTTATAAAAGATCCCTGTGCCACAAATTTAGTTTGTCCTCGTGGTCATTATCCAGGATGAACATTGTAAGCAATGTTACCAGCATAGAAAGAAGAAAAGCATAATTGGAGATTGCCCTTAGCATGGAAAAGGAAAAGATACCAAAAAGCAAACTTAGAAAGAATAATAAATTAAGATTTAATGTGGTCAGAGATAAAATGGTCAAAAATGACGCATTTTACTCTCAAAAGGAAGGGCGGTGTAATGTACCTATATTGATATAGGCACATATAATTTTATCTAAAATTATATTATTAAAATAATCGTTCATAAAAGAAAACATAAAATTAAACGTTGAAGAGTTTATTGCAGTTTGTTTTAGAAAAAAGATAAGAATTAAATAGTTTTCTAGCGTTAGTTTTTGAAATAAAAAAGCTACAATTAATTAATCAGAAGGGGAGAGGGGTGTTTTCGTTAGAGAAATTAAACTAAGGGTTATAAAAGGAAGTAAAGAGTTTTTATTAGTATTCGTAAAAATATAATTTAAAAAGTTAAAACATACAAATCTCTTTTCATTCAAGTTTAATTAAAGAAAAAATAATGTTAAAACTAAATAGTAAATTGTATTAAAAATATATGTGCGTATATATGTGCGATTTGTAAATAAATAAAATGTATGCGAAATAAAAGAAGATTATCATTAAAACCACGGCAATGGCTATTAATAAAATAAAACAACACGTTTTATTGCATGGCTATTACTAATTAAGCAATTTTCCAAAACACGTTTATCAAATGATTATCATTGGAATTTGACAACAGATCTTTGCCGGAAATATCAGAAAGACTTTTTTTATCGGATAGTAATCAGTTCACAAAGTAATTGAGTAGTGCAGTTCAGAAATTAATTGAGCAGTTAACAAACAAAATGCAGTGTTGAGAAGATCTTGGGAATGCACGTTTATCTCCAGCCCAGATGTCCGAGAAAACAGCAGATCTGCCCGTGAAATAATGTCAGCTTAACATCTTAGAAAATCTCCATCAGTATCTATTTGTCTCCGATGGTAATAATCGTGAAAATCAGGAAACTCAGCAAGGAAAAGTCCCAGCCGGCTGGAAGCATTCATACTGGAACCATTCATACTGGAAGAAACAACAAACAAGAAGAAAACAAAGTGTTAAATCTATGTTCAAAATCCTAGGTAAAACATTTGCTTATTTTCGTTTATACTGTAATAGCCATTGCATTTCATTAATTCGTACGAATCTTTCAAGAGTCTAATTATATGAACTCTATATCATACATAAATGAACTATTGATGTGTGTGATTAAATTTCAAATGCTATGTAGTCCTTTATTATCATTATTATGTGTGTGCATGAGTTAATATGTGCGTGATCACTATATCAATATTTATTAGTTCTGAAATTAAATCTATAGGAATATTTAAACTATTTAGAAATGTTAATTTAAAATATGCGTGTGTTTTATTAGAATTATAAAATGTTTAAATTTAGTAAATAAATGTTAGTTAATAAATTATCTTTAAAATTAAACTTTATTTGTCGGTCAATTCTTTTTATCAATTCCTTTTATCAAATTTTTTATCAATTCTTTTACAATTCTTTTTATAAATTCTTTTTACAATTCTTTATCAAGTCTTTTAACCACTAATTATGTATAATCTATTAGTGATTACAAACAGCTGAGCTAGTCGTGGATTTAGGCGTTGAGTTAGTGTCCATTGCTCAAAGTGCGTTATTTATTCATCCTTGAATAGATAGCTGGTGCCCGTGTTTATACACAAACAAAAAAAAGTGCTTTGGACGTGGTGTTCAACTCAACAGCCGAGAAGAAGCTATGTCCTGGAAATGTAACGTTAGTTATATACTTTATAGCTATCGTTTGGGCATACATACTCTCCAAGTATGTTCTTCTCTGCCTAAGAGGCCGGAGTTTCGAATCCACATATTCGAAAATGGTTCAATATATATATATAAATGGTAAATTAATACTTAATTATGACATGAAACAGATTTAAGTTTTGTACACATTTTCATTATTATTATTAAAAAGTTCAAAGAAAGTTTATATTAAAAAATATTGATAAATTTTATTCAATTTTTTTTACATATCTTTTATAGAAAAAAAGGAATTATAGTAAAAAAAAAAATATTAAAAAAATTAATTAAATGTATAGATAAAAACTTTTTTCATTTATTTTAATCTCTCAATAAGCTTTTTATCAATATACATTTTTTTTTGTTTCAAATGAACTAAACAAAGGCTGTAGTAAAGGCAAAAAGAAAATTATATCATGTAAAATTAAGCAACAATAAAAAGTGGTACTATTTAAACTTATCACTAGTTAACAAAATGTATTTTATTTTTAAATTCGTACATATATTTATGCAACATTTTTACTAGTAATGATATCGATATTATATCTGATTTTCAAATGACCCTAACATCCTGAAATGATCTGTACTATAAGATGAGTGAAAGAATTCAGTCAAAATTTCAATAATGCTAATATTGACAATAAAAAAATGTATATATCAATTAATCCAAAAAATATGTTCACACTAGAAATGCATATCAATAAATAAGGTATTTATGAGATTAACCTGTGGAAATATTTTGTATTAATTCCCAGGCTTTTGATGAAATAACATTTATCATTGTCAAAATCAAGGTCTTAAATAAAAACCATTAGATCTCAAGTAGTAATGAAATTGAGATGGAGTGAGGTAAAGAATACTCATTGTTATATATATTTGATAGTTGGTTATTCAGAATACATGGATTAACCAAATGTTTAGTTTTTTTGGTTTCACCATTAAATGATTTTCAGATGATTTTAGAAGAATGAGATAAAATAAGTATTCTCCACAAGACCAGAATACATTGAGCTTCATCAGCTTTATTAAAATTATTCAGTCATTTTAATATAAAATAAAGTTGATGAAACACAACATATTCCAACCTGTGGAGGTCATTTATTTTATCTCACTCTTCTAAAGTAAACTGGAAATCAATTAATGGTAAAACTGAAGAAAATAAACATGTTGTTAATCCATGTAGTCTGAATAATCAACTATATATGAGTGTGTGCTCTTTATTCATCCTCAATCTCATTACTACTTGAGGTCTACTGGGTTTTTTTTTAAAAAAAACATGACCTTGACAATGATGAATGATATTTTGTTGAATCATTCAGAAATGATACAAAATAATATATGGTTTAATTAAAAAAAAATACTTTATTTGCATTAAAAAAAGAAACAAAATAATGCATAAAGCTACTTGAATTTTATAAAAAATATTTGAAATTCTCCATAGCTATATTATTCCAACCACATTTCCCCTTTAAATAAAACTTAAGTTTTAATATATATTAGATCACTTCACACAATATTGAAGAGGATTTTTTTTCAGTGAACACTAAAATTTGAGCTTTCTTTATTTGAATAGAGAGTGGGCTGAAATAATAAAGCTATGGGACATTTCAAATATTGTATTTACATAATATAATTGTCTAAGTGTTAAATGGCTTTTAATGATTATTTACAAACCCATTTAGCCTTGAACACTATTTACACTTATTATTTAAGTAATACTTTGGGTACAATTTGAGAATTATAGTTGCAGTCTGTAATGTTATAATTGACTATTTATTAGTCTACATTCCGGATATGTTATATTTACCTGTTTAAAGAGATTTATTTAAACGTCTGTGTATCAATACTTTCAATCTCTGTGGTCAAGTTGTGATTTTAGTATCTATATAAATATATTACACCATTATTAATAAAGATACGATTCCACACTTATTGTTAAAAGAAGGTTGTCTTGACAACAGTTTGAAATTGCTGATTGTTATTGATATTGGAATTGTCTAAGTGTTGAATTTTAATTATATTTATATTGAATGCTGCCAATTATGACCCCTAGAAAATATAACAGGTCCCTACATTAGGCTATACTATGACTTTATCTAGATACCATTTAATATTCTTATTATTTCCAAGCTATATTTACTTAATATTAGTAATTGTGAGACCCACTTATCCTATTAACAAGATTACATACCTATTAACTTTAAATAAAGACTGAAGTATTATCCAATGGCATAAGAATACCTAGACACTCCTTCTTATTCAGTATCTAAATATTCCCACGATTAACAGTAATACTTAAATAAATAAATAAAACATCTATAATTATTAAATTTAAGTTAACCTACTCAATAAGTTGTATTATCATTTTATTGTATATTGATCTTTTATTATTATTACTTTTATAAGATTATCTTTAAGAATAACCAAAATAACAAGATTATACTAAGGAGAGCTCAGGATTATCATTTATTTTACTTAGCTATTTACACCAGACTATAAAATATCAAGAGGGATTTTACTTAACTCTATAGATAGTGGGTCATTTCAGAGATTACTTATAATATTTATCTATAATTAAAAATATATTACTACTTTATATTCATGTTTTCTACTATTGAATAATAAATCACTATTGTTATTTAAATTGTAATCATCATTTGGAACTTTAAATGAAAACTAATTCCTAATATGATTTCCTAACAATAAACATACTTTATTACATTTACAATGTATTTTAGCAATAACTGATATGATCAAGGCAGTTTGCAATAATTTGAGATTCAATTTAAGAAATATTTAGGCAGGTAATTGTGATACAATATCTTGTACAGGATCAATTTCTCTTCAAAATTTCAAATCATATTATTGGTTGTTGTATATATTATAATTCATACTTTCTGATGATGGTGTACTGAGATGATCCCCACAAAAGAAATGCAACTCTAGACACTTAGTTTAACTTTTAAAACATTAATTTTATTAATATCTTATGTACAAATTTTCAATAATGCAATAGAATTAATAAATGAATTGACATAAAACCAAGAAAAAATTAATACAACAATATAATATAATAATATATGTAAAAGAATTAAACATTTATATTCACCTTACTTGCAATGAGCTATTCAAAATAAAATTTCTTGATAATACAATCAAATGTTATGTGATATTTAATTTTATTTGTTACTATCAAATTATGTGTGTATTAAACAATCAATCCTTTTGTTTCTTTTTCTTTTTTTTTCATTAATTACCTTCATACATTGTGATGAAAACAAGAAAATTAAAAAATATGGATTGATATTTTATTCTCACCTAAAATAAGTTTATTATGATATTACGATATATTACATTTTGTCTGTGTTTATTTTATGATATTCACCATTTGATCTCTCTCTTTTTCTTACACTTAATTTTCTTATAGTTTTATTACTCAACGATATCATAAAACTACAACAAATAACTTTTATCATTTGTCCTATCCTATACGAATATTTATCTCTTTCTGCATTAATTTTCAGTTATCTTTGGTGCATACTGCATCAAATAAAAATATTTATCTTCATCTTATCTAATAACTTAAGTCGTACTTTCTTATTTCAGGTTCATATTCGTCTTATACCTGTATTATAAACAATGCTCTTGAAGACTTATAAATTAAAATTAGCTATAACTATATTACATTGATATTACAGATTTAATGGTTAAATATCAGACCAAACTTTAAATATCATCATTTGTCATTTAATGTTATACTGGAACACAGATGCACCACCCTTATTTTAATATCTTTCTTTTACTATTTTTGTGTGTATTTTGCTAGCTCATAACTTATACACATTTATTTTACTGGTTTAGTAATATTCAATAAAAAAAAAATACACAATTAATGGCATAGATAAACAAATCATATTAATTATTGATTTCCATATCTCTTGATTTACCCCCCCTCCCAGATTAATAATTATTATTTTAAAACGTGAACTTAACTATATATACAAACATTACTTTACCCGTTTTCTTTTCTTTCTTTTTTTTTGTACAAATTCATCCTAAAAAAAAAAAAACAAGATATTTTTTTTATTTATATCTCAATTGTTTTTCTCCTTTTTCATGCTTCCACCTTGTCACAAACCCATCTTCTTACCACTTTTCCTCCTTTTATATTTATATAAAAATTAGTAAAACTATGGAATTCCAATGTTCTCATGTTATCCACAAGGTTTACGTTTGTTGTTTTTTTTGCCAAGATCGAAAGTTATTTTTCACTTACGTAATATATTTTACTTAGATCCTTCTAACATTAATAATGCTGGTCTTCATATTATTCTTGATGTATTTCTCGTATTTTTAAACTTAGACGTAAAAGTTATAAATATTAACAAGTTATGAAATAATTACATTTTTTTTAAAAATTTATTAGTGCTGTGTCATAAGCATATTAAAATCTTGGGAACGTATATATATATTCAAGAGTATTTTATCCAAATAATTTTTAGTAACTATGAAAATCTTTTGAGTTATAGTACATAGGTAAATTGCATAATGTTGACATTTTTTACATATTACTATCAATAAGAAGATAAACGAATACAATTTAAAATACCATCAACAAAGATAGCTGATAAAAAATAAGAGACAATTGACCAGTAAAATTTCTACTGAAAGAAGAGAATTTACGAACAATAGAAGAAATATGAATCTATAAACAAACGATGCATTAAGAAGAAATTAATATCTCAAAATTTTTAAAATGCTAAGTTGATAATGATTTAAGAAAAGTATAATTGTAAACTAGTAAAAAAAATGTAGAAGAAAATAAGTCTCAAGAGTATAAGACAACATGTTAGTATTGATAGAAAATTTATTACTTCTAAAAGAAACAAAAGATGGGAATATTACTAAAAAGAGAAAAAACATCATGAAATGTGTACAAGAGTCCTATCATGAATTATATAGAAATAATGAAGAAACTAAAGTACCTCTTACAAATACAATATCTTTTTAATTGCTCAGAATTTTAAATGAAGAAGTGAGACATGCAATAAAATGTATAAAGAGAAATGTTCCAGGTAATGATGGAATTATAGAAATAGGTGAAGAAATTGAAATATTCTTGGCAAAGTTATGTACCAAATGTTTAAATAAAAAAGATGTACAAGATAATTGGAAGAATTCATAATAAAAATTACTATCTTAAAAATATGATTAAAAAATGAGAAAGTACAAACCTGTCAGTATTTGACTAATTCTTTACAAAATTTTTACCAAATCAATTACAGTTTGTCTATGCAAACTTTGGATTTCAAACAACCAAAAGAACAAAATGGATTTATATTATTTCAATAGGCTTTATTGGTTTATAAATGTACAAAAAAAAAGGAAGAAAAGAAAAGAAAAAAAAAAGGAAAATAATTTTATCAGGGCTTACCATTCTCCTGATCGTTACAACAGTTTATAACAATTTACATATATTAATGGGTACACTTTTCATCTCTTTTCCTTCCACCTTCTCTACCCCTTTCCCTCTCCTTTTTTTAAATAGTCCTGGTGATCTACTTCTTTGGCGATGGTGAGTCTTTTTATAAATTAGAGTGAAGTAGCATTATTGACCAGGTGTCTGAAAAAATGTTAGGCGATGAAATTTTTTCATCCCTAGTGCGTATGATATCAATTTTGTTTCTAAATGTGTTAGATTGTTTCATGTCCGGTTCATACATAAGTGTACATCTGGTACACCATAGTGAGTATAACACAAATGTGCTAGCACGGATGAGTCCATAAATACCCTTTTCAAAGGAATTGAGAAGTGTTTGTATTCCGTAATCCTTGTTTTTAAAAATTTTTGGAATGTCCCAACGGATATTATTGTATCTGGGGCATGTGAATAATAAGTGTGATAGGGCTTCTGGTTCTCTTTGACAAAGCTTGAAAATATCTTCAATATTGGTACAGTTCCTTTTATATCTACAGAAGTAAAGAGTTGGAAGTGCATCAAGATTTAGTTTTATGAGGAAATCATACAATTTTGGCTCCAATGACCAATATTTGAAGTTTTTGGTCAACTGTTTATTTGTTAAGTTTAGATAAGTTTTCCCGTTATCATTGAAAGGGGGGTTGCAGACTGAGTAAACCTCCCAGTATTTCATTTTGTCCATAGGGGGGGGGGGGGGGTAAATGTAAGATTGGGGATGCTTAATAGTGGAGAAATTAGCTTATTCCAGAAGTTATTTGTAGGTGGTGGTTTGTCTGTGGGTGTAATTTTGAGTGCAATTTCTAGATAGGGGAAAATTTTGGTGCATGATGATATTAGATTAAATGTTTTTTGAATTTGAAAAATGTTGATTGAATGTAGGCCTAGTCCATTTCGAGATAGAGGGTTCAGGATTTTTCTTAAGGATATTGGCACTATTTTTTTTTTCCACAATAATTTTCTACACATTGAATAAATTTTTGCTATAAACACTTTTGTGTATATTATTATGGGTGTATAATATGTAAGTCTTGTTATTATTAAGAGATTGAAGAGAGCGACTTTGGCATAGAGCGACATGTATGATTTGGATAGAGAATTAGTTATATTCTCAGATTTATTCATTAATTTCCTCTGTATCTGTGAATGCATTTCAGAGTTGCTTAAATGGAATGGAAATCCCAGGAATGGACCTGGTTTTCCTTTAAAGTATTGGTCTTGTTGGTGTCCAGTACATATAAACCAAGTGCTGGATTTATGTAGATTAAACTTTAGTTTATATTTTGCTGAGTAGTTATTAAGAATTTTAATTAGTGTTGGTATTTGTTTTTTGGTGGGCAGAAAGATAGTAATATCATCCATGTATGCAACACATGTGACATTAGTCTTCATTGCGGGTATGAATATTCCAGTCATCTCACTTTCAATTGCTTTAAGGAGAGGATTAATATAAAAAGTGAATAGAAGAGCACTTAATGGTGAACCTTGTGGGATGGAGTTAAATGGAGTGAAGGATGGTGCATATTTCCCACTAAGAGTTATATGAATTTCTCTACTTAAAAGAAGATTTGTAATCAAGTAGATTAGTGCTCTGGGAATTGATGTGTCTGCTAGTGTATTAATTAAGATATTAATTGGTACCATATCAAATGCTGATTTGATGTCCAGTTGAACTACAACAGGCCCGTACCTTTTGTTATTTCTGACTGTGTCAATCACTGTCTTATATAGAAAAGCCGCTTGCCCAGTAGAAGATCCCTTCCTTGCAAACTGATTTTTTGACAAATGTGGCAGAATGTAGGGCTCAATTCTGTCTTTAATTATTGATTCCAGAATTTTGATATCAAGTGGGCTCATTGATATAGGTCTGAGATTTTGTAAAGTGGTTATGTTTTCCTTCTTCTTAATAAATGGAACCACTGAGATGGGGTAGAGCCCATGAATGTGATAAATTCTCTGGGTTAGGAAGTTGGCTAAATCTGCTAGATATTTTACTGTGAAATGACTTAAGTGCTTGTATACAAAGCAAGGTATTCCATGTATTCCTGGATGACATGAGTTTGATATTGAATACAACTTTTCTTCAAAATCTCTCAGAACAAAGGCTATATTATCTTCTGGTGGGCCAAGAAAGTTATCCAGGGGGTTGAAAAATTCCCCTCTTTGCAGGTTGTGTTTGTAGAATGAGTAGAGTGGTTCTAGCATATTATCTCCTGCAATGGTTTGTCCTTCAACTTTGATAGTCGATGGAACCCGGTTTGTTGGAGCTTGACCTAGAGCCCAGCGAATATACTGTCTAGACCATATATGGGTCTGGCTCAGGAATACCTTTTTCTTCTTTATTGCCAAATATTCCCTGAGTGAAACACATGCCGACCAATAAGCTTTTTTAAGGGCTACAACATTTGTACAGCCCTCTGCGGTGGAAGCACTAAGTGTAATTCTTTTATGCAGATCATCTGCAAGAGCCAAAATCCTTGAAGGGGGGTGGTTGGTTTCTTGTAATTGTATCAATTGTGTACGAGATTATATTTACAAAGATTATATTTACAAAGGTAATCCATCTCTGAACTGGGCCCAAATCCATGTCACAAATTTTGAATATTGATATGTATATCTCTGAATAGAGATATTCCTTAGTTTGAGCTGGAAGCAATATTCTAATAGTTTTGCCTGTAGTAACTATGGGTCTATATGAAAAATCATTTTTAAGACAAACCATCACAGCTGAATAATCTGAGAAGGATGAATTTATTAGTAGTATTTTGATCATATGATGCAGCGCTGGTGAATAAAACACAAGATCAATCAGAGAAGAGAATCTGCCATTGTTGAATGAAACAGAGTTTTGTGGAAGAAAACCTTCTCCAGACATGAGAGGAAAAGCCAGCCTGTGTAACCATTTTGTAACAAATTTACTGTATGACATATTAAAATCTCCCATTAGTATTATGGAATGTATTGACGATGCAGACTTTGTGTTTAGTATATGTATGAGGTTATTTATAATTGTATCACCTGGAGGAATATACAGATATACTATGTTAAGCATTATTCTTTTATGATATAGATTAATAATTAGCATGTGTGCATCAATATGTAATATTTTAAATGAGCTGAATGGGAATGTTTTGGTTATCACAATTCCTGTCCCAGCCAATGGTGAGAATGCGGTTCTGGAAAACAATGAATAGCCTTGATTGTCATAGAGATTAGATCGATCTGTTTGTGATTTATTATATATCTTTGTCTCCAGTAGTCCAATTATATGTGGTTGGATAATGTTAATCCATTTTCTAAGTTTATAGTTTTTTTCAACAGAGTTTAAACCTCTAACATTAACTGATCCTATTTTTATCATTATTTTATTTAATGTAGTTATGTAAAAGTATGAAAGGTATGTTTATATTATCTGCATATTCCTGTCTAAAAATATTGGAGTTTCATCCGACAAACCAAGGAGCTTGTCGTAAGCTATTGTATTTGAGCATGTTTCACTTATTTCTATTGTCACGACTTGCTCACTTGTATTACACACATTGGAATCTTCTATGTTTTGGGTTGACTTTTTAACTTTTTTAGCATTGTCTAGAGACTGTGATAGATCCTCTTTACTCAGTTCTGGGGATTATACTTCACTTTTTCTTTCTCTTTTCTTACTTGGTGGACGACCAGGTTTACGTTTGGCTGTTAGTACATTTATGTCAATGCCTGAGTGTGATGGTCCTGCTATTGATGCTTCTGTAATGTCTTGTGAAGTTTTGTTTAGGATTACTGCTTCTGGAATGGTTTTTCTAATTTCATTTGTGACTTTTAGTGTAATGGAACTGTGTTGGTTTGATAGTTGATCTTGTATTTGTGTATTATCTTCTGATGGTATACTTGGGGTAAAACCAACCAAATCATCGATATTAGCATCATTTATATCAGTGATCAATGACTAATTTCATTTGTGACTTTTAGTGTAATGGAACTGTGTTGGTTTGATAGTTGATCTTGTATTTGTGTATTATCTTCTGATGGTATACTTGGGGTAAAACCAACCAAATCATCGATATTAGCATCATTTATATCAGTGATCAATGCCTTACCATTTGTGTATGGCATATTATTATTATCGTTTTTTCCCTTGCATTGATGTGTTGTTGTATTTCTCATTTCACAGTGCAGACATTTAGTTTTTGGACACACACCTATGAGATGATCTCTTTCTTTGCAGTTGAAGCACTGAGGTTTAATTTCATATATTATTACAAAGAGCATGGTATCTTGATCCGTAATTAATGTAGGGATATCATTCGGAATTATATTTTTGTTTAGACGCAGTTTAAAATGATAATTGGTGCTTAATATAGATATAGGCATATCTTTTAGATACATAGGTTCGAATGACACTTCTGACCCAAAAGGTTTCATAAGCTTCGTAAAGTCATTAATGGAAAAGGTGAAGTAGGTGTTTTTAATAATCCCTGTTACATAGTTTTCTCTATTGCGATCTATTTTGACTAACGCGTATTTTTCCAGCGTGAGAATAGTATTTTCAAATCTATTTCTCTGTCCTTCATCGAAAAATTCAATGGCAATATATCTGGGGTTAGGATGTTCTCCAATTCATTGTATAGAGTCCCACATGTTGTTTGCTGTAATTGCTTCATACAGCAAATTTTTTGGGAATCTGTAAAGAGAGCAATTAATATCCGTGACAGCTAGAACAATCGAGCGATTGGTAAAAAAACGTTTAAATGAAAAATATAGGCCTTTCGGTATTGTTTGATTGAAGGCCTCCGAGATTCTTTTCAAGCTTTCTTCTGACCAAGTCTCTTCGATTACGTTGATAGATTCATGAGAGGTATTCGCAAGAATGTCTAAATTAATCAAATCATTCATTGTTGATCTGTGGAATCTAGCACTTTGATTTGTATTTTTTACACTAGATAAATTTACATAAGAATCGTGCTGTAGCAATAAAGATGTGGCTCTTGCAGCTTCTGCATATGTGCGTGATTTCACTTCGCATGCAGAGTCCATGGTGTCTGACATATTTGCCACAGCAAAGAAAGGAAAAATGTGGTTAGTATATTCTATATGGAGGAATCAGTTAGATTTTTTTTATGAGGTTTGTCTATCTCAAATCTTTAATATCAATTTAGTGTCATCCCAATAATATTTTATCAGTTTGATATCGTAAAAAAAAAACAAATAAATAGGCTCACCGTAAAAGTAACAATCTTGCTCCAAAAGGCGCATGTGCACTTCCTCACAAAATGGATTTATAAGTGGGTTTTATACAGTGAATGGTATCCAAATATTGATAGAAGTTATAGAAAGAACCAATTAATATGAATTGTCAGTATGCCTTGGATTTATAGATTATGAAAAGGTATTTGAGATTAAGGCATTAGATCATCAAGATGTAAACCTAGAATATTGTCATATTCTGGAAGAATATTTATAAAAATTCAACAGAAATAATTAGATTACATGGTGTTACTAAAAAGATTAACATGGCAGGGTGACTTTATATCCCCAAACTTTGTTACAACATATTTTCAGGAAGTATTTTGTGGTTTAAAATGGGAAGCTAAGGGGGTAAAAGTAAATGAAAATTATTTAATTCATTTACATTTTGCAGATGATATAGTTATTTTTCAAATAATGCTTTAGAACTTCAGGAAATGTTGCATTAGTTAGTAGATAAAAGTATAAAAGTAGGATTAAAGGCAAATGTTATAAAAATAAATTAATGTTGAATTGATTTTCTCAAAAGAAGAAAATATACTTTGATAATGATGAGTTAGAAGAAGTTCACAATTGCAAATACCTTGGTCAGATTATTTTTACAGATGGAGACACAATGAATGAAATTTATTTTAGAATTAAACTTCATTGCAGTGCTTTTAGTAGAAATAATTTAAAAGGAAAGAAAGGTATTTAATAAATGCATTTTATCAGTTCTTATTTATGTATTAAAGACTTAACAAAAGAGAAATACACAGTCTTCCACTCAAAGAAGTATGGAGAGATGCATGTGTAGGAGTTTAGAGGAAGAAATTGAAAACTGAATACATAAGTGAGAAAACAAAAAGGTATTATTGACATCATTGAAATAATTAAGAGATTGAAATGGGGTTGGGCTGGACATATTGCTAGAAGAGAATAGATGGACAATTGAAATCTTAAACTGGATTAGCAGAGATTGTAAAAAGACTTAAAAAGACACATATATGAAATGGATGGATCAAAAAAGAAAGTGTGCTTGTGTAATATGGAGATGTGAGGTTAGATATCAGAGAAGATGGATTAAAATTGGAGAGATCTACATGCTGCAGTGGATCAATGATGGTTGAAAATGATGATGATGACTGTTGAATAACAGATATATTTTCCAATATTCAAATCACATTAAAGAAGTTTAATGAATACATTTGCTAAAATGATATATCTATTATAACTTTTTGTCTTTTCACTAACATTGTGATTCTTTAAAATGTAATCTTTTATATATTACATAATAATATATAGCAATGTTTCACATCACACAATTTATAACTGAATTTTAAAATGTCAGACTTTTTATTTTGCTGCTTTATTAAAAACGAAATATGTTTTTTTTTTATTTGTATAGATATTATTGTACTAATGCAATATACAAACATGTTAGTTAGCATCTGTATATGTGTAAATAAAAACTAAAAACTAACCCATATTTTGAATAGCCTATTTTGAAGCTCTGCAACAATAACTCATAGAAGAACTGTAAAGAAATCATTATTCACCAAGCTTGACCAGTGCTATGTAGTCATAATTATTTACATTTATGATTTACTCTTTAGCTAAGATTAATTAGATGATGTTTATAGATCAATATTATATGATTTACATACTTCTTTAAGATTCATCTTCTAAAAACTTTCTAATCCTAAATGAAACTAAAAAAAAAATTTTTAAATTTTACCCAACCTGGATTCAATTTTAGATTATTTTTGGAATAACATAGTACAGAAGTCAGCAACTTACAACATGCATGCTAAGCCTGACATGCAGAATGATTGTCAATGGTACTTTGAATTGAAATAATAAAAAGAAATATAGTTTAATTATAGCATATGCGTTTGCGCTATCATCTACATTTTGCATATGCGAGTCACATGTAAATAGTAATCATGATTCACTTTAATTAATTAATTATTTTGTACAACAAACCTACAATCAATCTTTGCTATAAAAAATAAAAATTAAATGGTGTGTAATATGATTTTTTTTTTACCCGTGGGGATTAATTTTGCTAGAATTTGTTTTGACAGTCAAATGACCGTTGGTACTTGTGTACGCAACTGAATGTTTAGAGTAAATTTATATTCAGGCAAAATGTTATATCGATTAATTCATTTGAATAATTCATAATTTAATAATAATACATTTAATGTTTTTGGCACGTTTTCTTTAAAAAAACATTTTAGTTAGTGATAGTCGGGTTTCTGCATGAATGAAGTCCGCAAATACATGCGATTTCATATCATCATTCAGATCTCAAAGAAGTTAAACATCATTGTTGTTGTTTTTTAATTTTTCTAAGGTTTATTGTGTAATTAAAAGAAATCTCTCATAAAAAAAAATGCAATCCTCTGTAGTTTTAAAGAAAAGAATATATGAAAAATTTCTAATTTTGAGTTGGATTTTTTGTATCATAAAAATGAGTTTCTTTGAAACATTTTTGCTGAATGCTAGAAAAATATTTGGTTTTATTTAATTAGCATTCATTAATCAAAAATTAAACCACTGAAAGATAAAGGAGCTTTGCCTATTTTGAATTACTGTACATTAATCGACAATTTTGTAAACAATACACATTTTTCTATTAAGCAACAACAGGATGGATTTTCCCCTTGCCAAAGGAAATTTTAAGCATGTCTTTGGAATGCAATATAATTTACCAAAGCATATTTTTACATATTATCCTATGTGTTTAAAAATATTTAATGTCCAATAATATAATATCAGATTGTAATGGCCTACAAAAATATATATCATTTTGAAGCCTATTATAACCGGATCAATTTTTGGACTATTGATAGAATCATGTCGGTGCAGAGAATAACAATGTAACATACATTCGGTATGAAACCATTAACAAGTTGTCGATCCCAACACATCGTATAATAAATAATTACATCTTACTAAATAATTTACCGTATATATATATATATTGTAGCCCTTGGATTTGTCCAAGGCTCCATCTTTTTAAGTTAGCTATGAAAGAGATGGTTCCATCCAAATTTTCCTCATAATATATGTATTTTATTATTTTCTGTAATAAGAAAATTTTAGCCAAGACCGAGTTTGAACCCATATTTATAAGAGATTGCATATGTTTGACTAGTAAGCAATCTAAAAATTTATTGTTAATGTGTTTATAACCAGAGGATTATTTTATTTTAATTTATGGGTTAAATTGATATTAAGAAAATATTAGAAAAAGCAAGATTTACACATTTGTTGATAGGGAGATGTGTGACTGTTGAAAACCATATTAGATAGTGATGAAGAGTGGTCATTGTTTTATGCTAGGTTAGAAATAAATAATTCATGAAAGTAAATAATAATAATAATAATAATAATAATAATAATAATAATAATAATAATAATAATAATAATAATAATAATAATAATAATAATAATAATAATAATAATAATAATAATAATAATAATAATAATAATAATAATAATAATAATAATAATAATAATAATAATATAGGTAGAATAGTTGTAATAAATAAAGATTAAGGCATTAAAAATCTAAATTTTAAAAAAAGTATATACCTGCAATGTGTATGTATATATAATTTAATTGTATATCTTAATGGTACAATTTACAATTAATAATCATTTCTTACATGTTGTAAAGCAATTTTAAATAAGAAATTAAAATCATTTTTCAATTTTAATATTAGCAGCCAAATTTAATTTAAAGTCTGAGTTTGAAACAGCTGTAATATATATCTGGTTTCACTATTAAAAGGAAAAAGTAAGATTACTTCTAGTATGGGTTCAAGTGTTATATTTCTCAGTTAATTATCATTCCTTAAAAGACACAGATCTCACCAAGGAATTTAAGTGGATCATTGATTTAGACCATTAATGATGATGGGCAGTCTGGTCTGTCAAATACCAAAAATTAATTGGCAATTATAACTGTTAAATTGTAGAGTTAATTGTGTCTGTTTAAAATGGAATTTGTGCCTGGTTTTCTGAAAGAGCAACAAGGTTAAAATTAATTGAGAAGGTGGAACATGTCAATTAATTATAAAGATAATAAACAGGTGGATGTCTCTATAAAAGCTGTGTTAATAGAAAAGAAAAAAAGAAAAGGCTTTTTTTTATTTTGAACTTGCTTATCTGTTGTAGTTTTCCTGCATTGACTTAAAGAAAACTGTCTTATAAAATTTAAAATTGTTTTTATTGTAATTTTTGTCTCTTCAGAATAATTTGGCTAAATCTACATTGTCTTAAGAAAAGACAATGTATCATGAGTAAATTTTAAGTGGGCACACACTTGAACCTCCAGAAGTCTACTATTCAACAGATGGTAATAAAAATTTAAACCACAGAAGTTAAAATTTGAGTTTAATATCATTTATATATATGCAAATAGTAAAATTTAAAACTCAAAAGTTTGATGTATATGTAAGTCAATTTAAATATATAAAATGAATTCAAAATGGAAAAGGACAATCAAAAATCAACAGACCTATACTGTGAAAAAGTTAAACGAATGCTATTTAAATTTGATATGCATAAATTTAAAATTGAGGAACTCTTTCAATAATATACAAATCGTATATATAATGCCAGAGGAACAAAACTATCAAAAGAACTTTTACTACAAGGACTTATATGCTCTTAAAAACCGGTCAAGGAGGAAAAAAAGAGAAAAGAAAAAAGACATCAGGGACCTGGAAGGACACCTGCTAAAAGACTTATATAAGTATATTTTTTTATTCGCTCTTTATGGTTGTAGGACATTTAATATATATATATATATAAATGTGCGTCGGACATTTAATATAAAAAAAAATTTTTTTCTTTCTTTGTAGTGTATCATGTATATCATCTACTTTAAAATTATCATTGTATTGATTGGGGGTAGAGATTGATTTCAGATGATTTTATATATATTTATTTAAATGCTTTTGCTATTATTGTCATTTTGGGGATAGATGAAATATATATCATGTCATTCTGATATGCCTTATTTAAAATCATTTACAAACAATTTTTTTTTTTTGGTTTAAAAAAAAACACTTAGAGATATTATTATTAGCATCAGAAGTTATTGTCAAATGCTTAGACTTATAAATGAATTGCTTGTCTATTGAGTTGCATCATCATCATTTTTATTTTATTTTATAAAAGTACATGGAAATAGTTTTGAAAATTTTGTGTGTATTTCTTATTGCTTATTATTATTGTTATTATAGATTTAAGGCCAGAAACAAACTGATTTATGCTTGGAAAATTTATGGGCTCATATTCCAGTACACTAATTTGCAAGAATATTAACGTTATGAAAGTTTTACTTGTATAATTTGATGTTTCGACCTGTATGTGTGTGGATAGACAAAGATCTTCACAAAGCTCAGTGAAGTCTGGCTCACTAAGATTTATGCGATATTCATAAAGTATTTGAACCCAGTTGAAGAGTTTTCCCACTTGAGCATTCTCTACACCATAAGAAGGTTTCTTATTTTGATGGCCAGAGGTAATTGGTATACCTATGTTTTTATATGACTAGTGATTAAAATCCTAACATATCTCAACCTTAGTGAAAAGGTTCTCTCTTATTCGGGTCACTGCCTGCCTCATATTAATATTTGATATTCCTTACGTGTGTATGAGAGGATAGCCATGATAAGCATTATTATAAGTATTGGATACCAGGTCGCAAACTCAATTTAATGTCAGAATGAATGCAGATAAGGTATGTGCGATTGGTGTATTTGAATATTGTTTTGTAGAATTGATTTAGCATTCGATCCAAAAGTAATTAAGTTAATAACTGTTAAGGGTTAAATAAAACTTATGAATGACTGGGCATAAGCAATGCGTATATAAATTTATTTAATAAATATTTACATGGTCAGCTGAGAACTTCGCTGGAAAGGTAGTATTGTTAAAATTTGATTGTGTCATATGAAAATGAACATAGAATGTGTGCACTATGATGATGTTTGATCTTAATGCCAATTTATTTGCAATGACTTAGTCTTACTATTATTAAGATATCTCTGTTGTAAAGATTAGAGCAAAAGAATATTTAATCGGGATGATAGGATAAGATCAAGAAATTTGCGAGGGAATATTAACTTTAGATTTGTTTACTAAAATTATTAAATTTATTTAGGGGAGAAATCGATTATGTATTTTCTAAAGTATATCAGTAATAAAAGAGAAAGCATTGAACACAATAGAAATTGGTATTCATGATGTTTAAGATAAAATGAAAGCGTAAATATAATGTATATGTTTTTGTATTGAATTATAGTTTGTTAAATAAAATTTGTTATTTGTTTTAAATAAAATTTGCGTGTGTCTTAATGTTTTCGTGGGTTATTATTATCTAGATATTTCCAATCCAATCATACATCAATATATTATTATTAATATTTGAATTATCATGTACATAACTGATATTTAGTAAAACTATTTAAAAGGTTAATTTCAAATGCTTAAAATTATCAAATAATTTAATATTGTTGAAATATAAATCGCAATAGAGAGTGTGTGATAGCGAGTACAGAGGGTGGGCATAAAATCCTTTCCCCATCCATTGTATTCAAACCCCTCTCTAGACGCATTTTATTTTTATATAATGTTGTTATAATTGCGACTATGTTTTATGATGTGTTTATAAAGATTTAATAAGCTTAAAATATTCCAGCTTTAATGTAAATTGATATTAAACTGCATTAAAGACAACCGAGAAAGCCACAAACTAAGGCATAAAGAAAACTGCATGTAAAGCCCCAGCCAAATTCTTTTTTAGAACAATAAAAATCTCTGGAGTACATCTTTTTAAACCTGACTGCAACCCATCAGCAGACTTAGTTGGCAAAGATCTCTGATTTATGTTGTTGTCGCTCATCAGTAATACTACTTATTGTAGAAAAAATTAAAGAACATAATAAGTTCACTATTACAAATCTCCATAGATTTATTACACTATATAAATCAAATAATTTGTTAGAATTATAAAAAAAATATTTCAGACGTGAACATTTATATAACTTTTGAAATCTAAACAGGTATTAATTTTGGTTTCGTATTTCTATTTAAAGAATTTTACGAATGTTAAATTGTAAGTTTTACATAATCTTGGGGGCTGAAACAAACTTAAACCTGCTTTTTTTGCAATTTTATTACAATATCTAACAGAAGGATAAAATCTTTCTGTTTAAAGTTGGAAAAAAAAAAGAAGAAAGTTTGTAATGAAACCATTTAAAATCTCAGACTGTTTGGAATTTTTATTAAGATTTCTGATAAAACATTCTACCATTTGAAGCGGTTAGTAAATGATGTGTGATCGCATGGTCTATTTACATGCAAGGAAATGAATCTTGGGTTTTAAAGGATATAGTTTTATTATAAAAAGATTTATATAAGCAATAATATTAAAGATAATTAGAGATGGGTTTTAAAATCGTGCAAATACAAGCTTATATTTACACAATCAATTTATTAAATGCTTTTTTTAAATAATAAATAAAACATCTTAATATAATACAGCTTAATAAATCTTCAGATTAAAATTGTTATTTATATCAAGAGGTAACACAAAATGTCAAATGACTGCAGAAAAATCATTCATCATGGCTTAGTTATCTTAACTGCCACTGGGCAGCAAATGTATTATACATGTAAACAATGTAGAAATTGATCATAAAAACTAATTTCATTTTCATTAGTAGCTAGTATTTTTTCTTAAAAGAGAGAAAAAATATTCTCTAAGTAAGAGCTCATTAATTTTAAACAACACTTGCGAAACATCATTTTAAATAAATTATTAAACCAGTATCAAGAATCATTTAGCATTTAATTGTATACAATTAGGAAGTTGTAATTATTGTTTGTTAGTTGGCGTCAAAAGGTGATCGTAACTAATGATAGTTATAAACATAAAAAAGGTAATTCTGATTGATTTTTGCCTACTGCTTAAATTTAGCTTTACTATAGCTATGATCAACTATTTTTAAAATCACTTTGTATTATTACTATCTAATACAAGTGTTAAAAATAAGATATAAAAAATAAACAGAAGCTAGTAATAAAAATAAAAGAAAGACCATGAAGTTACAGGTATAAACTCTCATTTTGAAAGATTGTTAAAAATAAAATGAATAGAACAATCACTAGATGATAGTTCAGATTTGTTTCATTTTACAAATTATTTGTATTTCAAATTTACTATTTAATGATACCAACTTTGTCCAAATAGGGAAGAAACTGTGGAGGGGAGGGATGTATTGTAAAAGGAAGAAGTATTAAAATTTTATCTTAACACATCTTAGTTTTTAATGTGGTAATGTGCGATTTTTTATTGATTGTTTTATTCAGGTGTTATTGAATTTTTATTTGTATTTGTAACAATAGTATAATAATACTAATTGAGATCCAGTTTGAATATCCAGTTTGACTAAAACTCTTGATTACTATAATAATCAAGACTTTTATAGATAAATATATTTTAAAAGAAAAAAAAATCATGTAATGTTTAAAGCAGTGGTGATGTGCGTTCAATGGCTATATTTTTCTGGGTTTATTGTCAACATTATTATAACAACATCATTGGCCAAAATTATAACAAGAAAAAGAATGAAATTAAAATTCAGTGCTAAACAAATATTAGGCTTAAGGTTTACCATTAGTGTGATCCATGCTGATAATAAAAAGAGCCGCGTGGGAACTAACGACAATAATAATGATCATTAAACATTATAAATATTTATAATTTTTAAAAAATAAACTTTAAGAAGGGGGGGGGGAACCTCAACTCACTCTTACAAACTACAAAAGCTCTTAATATTTACAGCATACATCACAGAGTAGTTAAGATACAATATAATTCCTTTCTCATAATAAAATTTCTTTTATTATTTCCAGATCTTGAGATCTTCTGAGCTTTACCTGATTTCTTAGTTCCTTCATTCAATTGTTTTAGAAGTGTAGTTACTAAGTATCAGCATGCCTCCTAAATCAAGTGCTAAGGGAGCTAAGAAAGCTAGTAAATCTGAAAAGATCACAAGATCTGGGGGTTAATAAAAGAAATTTTATCATGAGAAAGGGATTATATTCTAACTTAACTACTCTGTGATATATACTGTAAATATTAAGAGCTTTTGTAGTTTGTAAGAGTGAGTTGAGGTTTCTCCTCCTCTTAAATTTTTTTAAAATTATAATTAGAGTATTTATAATATTTAATGATTATTAGTATTATTGTCATTAGTTCCCATATGACCTTTTTATTATCGGTTAATGGAGAACCCTGAGCTTAGCCTCATATTTGTTTAGGGTCTAATTATAATTTTATTCTTTTACTTGTTATAATTTTGCCCAATAATGTTGTTATGGTAATATTTTTTATTGTATTCTATTTTGTAATAATTTCAGTTTTTTAAATAATTATTTCAGACGACAGTATTCATTTAACATCAGAAAAATATGCAAATTAATTTCTATTTTTAACTTAATCCCACAGATACTAAATAAACCTTTAACCTTAAGATAGAAAAATTAAAAGGATGTTGTAAAAAGAGGTTTTTCCATCAATCAAAAAGAGTGCCATGACTAGGTATATAAAAAGCTCCACACACACACCCTGAACGGCTTACACAGAGTGCCTGAACTTCTACAGAAGAACAAGGACAACTAAACTTCTAGCAGAAATAAACTCACAAAGGAAAAAGAAATTAAAAATTTTTCAGATATAGAATTAATTACAAGTTATAACTTTTTTTAAATTATTTATTTTAAGTAATATATATCTTTAAAAGTTTTTAAATTCAGGTACCAAAGTTTTAAACTAAAACCACTGGAAATCCAAATGTTAATATTATTTAAAGAGGAGGAAAAGCAAAGAATTGAAAGTATTAAATAATTGCTCATTCATAATAGATAAAGTACTCTATTGGAAACTACCATATTGCGGGAATTATCTATAGTTTGTATTGCTCATGTAAGAATCCCTCATTATTTTATATTTCATAGTTGTAATGAACTTTATGATAAATCTAACATTACTTATATCTTAATAAATGTAATCTCTAAAAGCGCATGTTTGCAATATTTATAACAGCACGCTAATATGAAAATACATCTTTTACTAGCATATATGGAGAATAATAATTATTAAGAACTTTCAAAATGTTTTATTTTGATATATTTTTTAAATTGTTTCAATGAATGTTTCCTCTTGAATGAATTATTATAATTCGCAGTTTGAACCATTTATGTTAAAATTAAAAATGGCATTTTAATTGCTTTTAATAAGCAATCATTTGTTAGAGAAAAAATATATCGGTAAAAATACAGCTGTTTATTAATATCAAATTATTTTTGCCAGTAGAATTTGTGTACATATGGATTTTTTTTTTTAAATATTCAAACATATTCAGAGGAGGACATCAAAAAATACTGCATTTAAATAGCATGTAAAGTATTATGGTAGTTATGTCTAGATAGCATGACAAGAATGGACTCACTCTTGCCATTTCATTGATGTATTTTTCTGTTCTAAGAATGATTATGGAAATTACAGTAAATGATGCTATTAATTAGAAATTTGAAACAATTAAATTAAAAAGTTCTCTACTCATGAACATAGGTGCAGATAAAAAGAATAGATATATTAATCTGTTAGAGATTTTATTTCTCACCAGCTTCCATTTATTCACTACCCTTTACTGCTTGTCATAATAAAGATAAATATTGATTCCATTCCCAAAGTATGACACTTATTTCATTAGTTGTATAAGTCACATCATATTGCAATATTTTATTTATATAGCATGGACACCAATATTTATATAAACAATCCAGATTATCTAGTGACCTTTATAATCTATCTAATAACTACTGAGTAATCTTTTTTGAATAGAACACCTATATAAAATAAGTTTAAAGACTATTAAGATGAACTTCAAATAGTGATTGTTGCAAAAGTAACACTGCCATGTAATTTTTTCTATAGTTAGTAAAGGCTAGAATTTGTGAAGCTGTTTGTTTTCCTACTAGGCATGTATATGACATAATCCCATACAATTGTAATATATTATGAGATTAAACTATAAAATATTATACTTTTACATATTAGAGATTATAGATTTAGGCAAAAGTGATTGGGTTGTCCAAACACAAACTATTCAAATAATTTCAAATAATTGCAGTATGTAGAGTAAGTGAGAGTTTATAGGTGTTTCTTTTCTCATTTTAGGATTTTTTTTAAAAATCTAGCTAATATATCAAAACAAAACAGGACCAGATAAATTTAGTCAAGGTGAGCCCATTTTTATCTATAACCTTTACCAGCTAAAATGTATAAAATGCAAATTCACCCATCAATAGGACTTCAAAAATTTTGTCTTAAGGTTAAACCTTCATATATACTTATGAAAATTATTAATTTTATATCAACACTTATTTGAATCTGTACATATTTATCTGTTGATAATAATGAATTTAACATAGTATGTTTTAATCTATCTAATTGTTATATTTAATACCAATGCTTTATATAATAATAACATTTTAAAAATACTGTTTGATTTTACAATTGACATGCTCAAGCCATTCGTTATTTATTAATTTATATTTTGAGAGTTAGATCCCTTGGATGATCTGAGTTCTCCTAATATGATCAATATCACTATTTGAATCTCAAAACATCTAATATTTTAGCTTTTCTTATCAAATCCTGCTATAAACACATAATTATATCATGAAATATTTATCAAGATGCTTTTTACACACTTATTTAAAATTTATTTTTAGTGTGACAAGTGGTAGGATGCCCATTTCAATACTGCAATTATTTGAAATTATAATATTCATCACCAATCAAATCTTTTCAACTATTCCTAAGGATTTATTTTATTTTTAGCTTCAAAATTAAGGCATAGACACTCTAAATGTATTCAAACAATTTGTCACATTCTTAGTATTTATTTCGTATATTTAAAAACTGGCCATGATATAGATTTTACCAATACTAAATCCTTTGCAAGGATAACATTTGTTATGAGAGCAGAGTTAAAAACAACACTGAACTTATAAATGGCAAAACTACATCAATAAACATTAAGAAGCCGTTTTCTTGCTACATTATATTTATAAAAATTTCGTTAAGCATATAATAATTTCAAATTCTAATTTATTATTGATCATTGTCTATTCCTGTTTTTAAACCATTGATAGACTCTGATGTACAAAGCATTATTTTTTGTTTGAATAATTTTCAAAAGATTTATTGATCAAAAAAACATTAGATTAAAAACTGGCTTCTCATTTATTATTATACCTTCATAGCCTACATCTTGTTTCTGAATTCTACTGATAATATTTCAAACTTATATCTGACAATTTAAAATTAAGTATTTAAGAAGTTGATCCCCCTGGGGGTGGGGGGGTGGCAACAACCTTAAATGACATCTAATTTTCCCAGGATAGTTGACATAATCTGACTAATGTTTTATTATAATGTTACTATAAATAATAAGAAATTTCTATGTAGGCGAAGTCTACATATAGGTTCATGTGCATAGTGTATATAGAAATAAGAAAATAACAAAAAAGGCACTTTAATGTTGTTGACAAAAAGTTGATGAATTTTATTTATATTCATATGTACAAATAAGCATATTTACTCATACATATCGATAGATGTTTAAAAGGTAGCAAGTGCATAATTAAAGGAGTAGGTGGATAAATACAGACCTTATAAACATATACAAAATAAAAGTAATACATATATACACATACATATGTAAGCTCAGATTAGGGTTTTGTTATAAAAAAGAATTGCTACTTAAAATCATTTTCTTTTAAACCATAAGTGTTTTGTCACATCTCAAAAACATCATTAACGTTAATTAGGTTGTCAAAATTTCATACAGATCTAAAGTAATTACTTTAAATATAAAGAGTTGTCTGCTGTAATTATTAACGATGTGAGATTTATGCAAATTTTAACAGAGATTTAGATAGTACTTGAAATGGATTTTTAACAAAACATCTTTAATTATAAATTACTGTTGACATATTTTATTAGTTTTAAGATCAAAATTATAAGAATAAACAAGTTTAACAATAAATTATATATATATACTCGCACTCGTAGAACATTAACAAATAGAAACTAACATGATGAAATTAGGCGTTGTGTATAGATGAACTTAATACAATAGAAACAAAAAAATGTAATGTGTCATTATCATCATCAGTCTAACTACTGCAAAACTATAGATTTTCTGAATATATCCCAGAAATTTCAATTCATAGTTTATCTTCTCCAAATCACTTCAGCATTCTTTTTTGTAAAATCGTTATTTTCACATTTGTTGTTTTTCTAAATCCTTTAACATATTTTGCAATTCAGTTTCAGAATCAATTATGCATTTATTGCTATCCTTATTTGAAATATATCTATCATTGATTGCCAATAATGCATGGATCTTTCATATATATATAAATATTATTCCTAATCAATACTTCAATCTTTGCTTTATGGTTTGTAATTAGACCTAAAAATTTCATCTTTTAAACTGTTACAATTGTGCATTACAATGTTGTATGAAAATCTTAAAATATTTATATAATTCAGACTATTTCTGTTTTTTTATGTCAATATTTACCTTCATTTGGCATTCTCTAATCTTCTATCTTTGTCTAATAAGATATCAAAATCTATTATTGAAGTTTGTATTATTTACAAAAAATTCTATTCTGTTTGTATTTTCAATTTTTGTGATTTTATAATAAAGTATATAAACACTTTTAAAATTAATGAATTGTTTATTTTTACTTCTAATTAAAAATCAAAAACTGACCACTTTAACATATTTTGTATCAATATAATCATTTATAATAGAAATTTTAAGCTTATCATTGAAAGGTACTACTGATTTCTAACTTTTATCTCTTTTTCACCATTCACAGGTTTGGTTGGTGATTTTATAATCTGCAAGAAATAATGCTTGTTATTTTTCATAAGCATGATACTTCACCAAGAACATTGAAATAACTTTCATTTTAATATAATTAAAATTACATAATTGCTTTCACTCATTCCACATAAAATTACAAAAATCAGTTATTGTACATAAAAACATAACAAACATTCAGCTTCACATATTTATAAATATATACTATTCACCTTTAAAAAATAAATAATGCAAAAATATTTTGTAAGAAATCCATATGCAAGTACTTTGCAGTATTGCAATAAGATTTCAAATAATTTAGATTTAAGTAGAAATAATAATGTGAGATAAATATAAAATTATTCAGATGTATTTGAAATACTAAATATTTTTATTATATTGCATACATTTTATTATTAAATATACCACATTATAAGTATATAAATCCTTTTGTAAATAATTTCATAAAAATACTTCGATAAATATGACTTTTATATGGCTATTTCTTTGATAACATATCAGAAATCTCACAATCTCTCTATACTCAACATAATTAGTATATTTATGTGATTTTTATATGTTGTAAAACAAATAATTTTTAATAAACTTTAGCTGATTAAAAATAACATTTAGAAAAGTTTTGTGGATAATGGGGAAAAAATTCTATTACAATTGATTGTATAATAATTGATACAGTCAGAAAATTTTTATTATGATTGTTGTCTAACTAGTATTATAATATATCCTATTTATACTTTAAATTTTCTTTATTCAAAATCAGACCTACTTTCTTCTATCCATTTAACAATTTTTTAAATTACAGTCTTAAATTTATCAATTTACTTTTAGTACTATTTACCAAATTACGTTTTTGAATCAATTACAGTTGTTTTTGTTTGCAATCATTTGTTACTAATGTTTATTCTGTATGACAGTTTAGAAAATGATGCTATTAAACCTATTGTGAATGGCAAAGAATCTAATAAGCTTTGACCTTCAGATAAAGAGTATTACCATTAAATATATCAATATATTTATATATATATAATTCCAGTGCATAACACTATACTGAAATAAATATATACAAATATTAAGCATTAAATCACCCCACATGGTTAAGAAATCCAGTACTGCCCTCTGAGAACTAATATATAAAATACATTAGAGTTTGTATTTCAAAATAGCCAGATCAAAATGATACCACTTTGACCTATCTGCTATCTGATGTTATATATTGAAATACAAACAAAGAACTTGAAATTTAGCAAACAATGATCGTAAATTTTGCTACAAACAAACATTTTTTAACTATTATTATATAAAGACAAACTAATTTTAGTAATTTTAATCTTTAAACAACCTAACACAAATGTATAGAAAATAATCCCAGTCCATAATGCTATACTGAAATAAATATATACAAATATTAAACAATAAATCACCCCACATGGTTAAGAAATCCAGTACTGCCCTCTGTGAACTAATATATAAAATACATTAGAGATTGTATTTCAAAATAGTTTGTTCGTATTTCAATATGTAACATCAAATAGCAGACAAGTCAAAGTGGTATCATTTTGATCTGGCTATTTTGAAATATGAACTCTAATGTATTTTATATATTAGTTCATAGAAGGCAGTACTGGATTTATTAACCATATGGGGTGATTTAATGCTTAAAATTTGTATATATATATAGAAAGAGAGAGATAGAGAGAGAGAGAGAGAAAGAGATAGAATATTGAAAGTTTATCCAGATTGCTTATTATCAGCTTTATCTCAGTCAATTTTGGCTTGCCAATGAGTATTACATAATGGTTTAGGATTTATGTTTACATTGTTTTTCATAATTTATCTATCTTTTCATGGAAACAGAAAATTTTAAATATAAGCATTGCATCATTCGAAAAATGCAGTAGATATCATTGGAAACGGGTGATAAACAAGAAACAAATTTTGCAGGATGATTTATTTAGTTATTATAATCTGTATGTGTTTATATTTACTCATCATATTGCTTCTGATATTAGGCAGTTATCCTGTATAATTGAAAATATGTTATTCTACATCCCCTCTTTCTAATTCCATCAAAATATTATGATAATGTAGTTTACTCAATGCTATCATACAATTTAAAACTTACAACTTACAACTGCAGATCTTTTTTAAGTGAAGGAAGATTATGAGAATTGGATGAAGAACTATCTAATATTAAATGAGACTTTATTGGACTTTGTGAAGTTAGAAAAAAAGTAAAGAGAAAACTTATTTAAATAGTAGTCGTGTATTATATAATACAACGGCACAAATATTGGAAGTACAAGTGAAATAAACTTCATTGTAAATAAAAAGTAGAACAACATTGTGAAGATTGATGGTGTATTAAACAGAGTGGCAAGATTAGTTATACAGCTTAATAGCAGATATCAAATGCAGATAATTCCGATTTATACCCCAACAAATTGTCATTGTGATGAAAAAGTGGGAGATTTTTATATGGAGGTACAAAAAGTTTTTAATTACACCAAACAACATTTTAAAATTATTGTGGCAGATTTTAATGCTAGAATTGATAAACAACTGAAAAAATAAAAGTGTAGTAAATAAATTTAATTTTGGTGATACAAATGAGAGAGGACATATTGTGGAGTTTGCAGCAAAGAAACTTTATATTATGGAAGTCTTTTTTTTTAGAAAAATGTTAAATGGAAATGGACATGAAAAAATCCAAATAAAGGTACAGAGGAATTTGGATTACATTTTGACTAACAGGAAATATGTATTTCAAGGTTGCAATGTTTTTAATAAACTCAAAACAGGAAGTGATTTGTAATTAGTGAGATGTAAAACACAGGTTAATGCAAAATTGGAAAGATAAAAATTATTAAGTAAAACAATATTCACAGTTGATATACTTATTTTTTCAAAAGCATTCCAATGAATTTAAATAAGAACTTGAAGATCATTTTCAAATATTAATACATTTTGAACATGGCTCATATTTGAATGAAATCAAGAGAAAGATAATGAATACACTTTTAAAAACTGTAACAAAGATTGACGGTACAAAAAAAATGGCAATTAGCCAGTAAAAATTCTACAGCTACAGAGACAACACAATTTATGAAGAAAAAAAGACATATGAAACTATAAAAAATAATACATTAAGAAGAACTGAATATTAAATCACTAAACATCACATCATCATCATTCTTTATGTATGGAGAGTTTAACCTCTGTGTAAGAATTAACTATCTCAAATTTTAACTGAAACACAGGCTTATTATATACCTGTGTGTCTATATATGTAATATAGGGTATATGAGCACAGACATTCAGATGACCCATCACTCTCCACTCTATCTAATATCACTGATACACTCAAGCACATATATGCTGAAAAGATAAATAATCACCAATATACTAAACCAGCAATCATCAGTTGGTCCAGATTATCGTCTCCCACACATATATACTATAAGTGCTCAGATATATATTAAGATAGACAATCTTCCTACTTTAATGGACAGGCTCCAATCTACTACACCCTCCAACTCTTCAACCATCCATCCAATTGAAAATCTGATGATGGAATGCTCAAAGGCCACCCTGAGGCTGAGATTCTTGTCACACCCATGTTGACCTAAAGTCAATCTGAACCACACATGTATAGGACATAATCCAGGGCAGACATCTCTATAATGTAATAACTGAAACACAGGATTATTATATACCTGTGTGTCTATATATGTAATATAGGGTATATGAGCGCAGACTTTCAGATGACCCATCACTCTCCACTCTATCTAATATCACTGATACACTCAAGCACATATATGCTGAAAAGATATATAGAGTGGAGAGTGATGGGTCATCTGAAAGTCTGTGCTCATATACCCTATATTACATATATAGACACACAGGTATATAATAAGCCTGTGTTTCAGTTATTACATTATAGAGATGTCTGCCCATCCTTGCACATGTATTAAATGGATTATGTCCTGTACATGTGGGGTTCAGATTGACTTTAGGTCAACATATGACAAGAATCTCGCCCTCAGGGTGGCCTTTGAGCATTCCATCATCAGATTTTCAATTGGATGGATGGTTGAAGAGTTGGAGGGTGTAGTAGATTGGAGCCTGTCCATTAAAGTAGGAAGATTGTCTATCTTAATATATATCTGAGCACTTATAGTATATATGTGTGGGAGATGATAATCTGGACCAACTGATAATTGCTGGTTTAGCATGAAATACATATATTGGTGATTATTTATCTTTTCAGCATATATGTGCTTGAGTGTATCAGTGATATTAGATAGAGTGGAGAGTGATGGGTCATCTGAAAGTCTGTGCTCATATACCCTATATTATCTCAAATTTTGTAAAATGGTGTGAAAAAGAGCTGATACTGATATAAGAAAGTATAATTGTGAACTAACAAGAAAAGTTTTTGAAAAAAATAAAATTTGCATGAGTATAAAATAACATTTTGGTATCGATAGGAAACTTATTTCTGCAATAAGAAAAAAAAATAGAAGTATTACTAAAAACAGAGATGACATCATGAAATGTATAGAGAAGATTTATCAATAATTACATAGCAATAAAGAACAAAAAAGTGCCACCTATAAATACTATATCTTCTGAATTACCTGAGATTTTAAATAAAGAATTGAGATGTGTAATTAAATTTATGAAGAAAATAAAGATCTGGGTAATGATGAAATTATAATTGATATCTTAAAAGAAGCAGGTGAAAAATAGAATTTTTTTCACAAAGTTATATACCAAAAGTTTAAATGATAATGATGAACCAGCATCAGAAATTACAGACTTACCAGTCTTTTATCTAATCTATACAAAATTTTTACTAAAATAATTGCATGTGTAGAGAACTTGGAATTTTAACCAACAACAAGAATAAGCTAGACTTAAAGGTAGTTTTAATACACTGGATCATATTCAAATATTCAGAGAAGTTATAGAAAGTACCAATGAATATGAGTTGTCATTATGCTTTAAATTTGTAGATTATGAAAAGGCATTTGATTCTATAGGCTTTTCTTTAGTGATTAAAGTATTGGGATTATCAGGGTGTAGATCCAGAATACTGTCATATTCCGAAAAATATTTATAAAATGCAACATCAACAATTAGATACAATAATGTTACTAAAAAGCTGAACATTGACAAGGGCATGTAAAAGGGTGACTGTCATCACAAAAATATTTTATAGCAATTTTGCAAATTTTGAGAATTAAAATGGAAAGCTAAGGACGTAAAAATAAATGCAGATTATTTAATTCATGTAGATTTTGCAGATGATATAGCTGTTGTTGTTGTTGTTGTTGTTTTCAAATAATACTTTAGAGTTTCAGGAAATGTTGCAAGTGTTGTCAAATGGAGATAAGAAATCAGGATCAAAGATAAATGTTAATAAGACTAAATTAATGTCAGTGGATTTTTTGATAAGAGGAAAATAAAGATTCGTAATGATGAGTTGAAAAAAGTTAACTACTACAAATGCCTTGGTCAGATTATTATTACAGATGGAAACATAATAAATAAAATTACTCATAGGATTATACTTGTTTGGAGTGGTTTTGATAAAAATAACATAATATTAAAAGGAAATATGCCTATGTGTTTGAAAAGAAAGATTTTTAATAAATGTATTTAATGAATCTATGACTTGGATACTT
Source organism: Epiperipatus broadwayi (assembly GCA_028023455.1). NCBI lineage: Eukaryota > Metazoa > Onychophora > Udeonychophora > Euonychophora > Peripatidae > Epiperipatus > Epiperipatus broadwayi. Next base: position 451,617 of record JAQFVV010012499.1, read on the forward strand.
ATCAAAAGGCAATACTGAGACTTTAGACCATTAAACAAAGTATTGAAAGATGAATGTTAAGAGTAAAAAGAAGAGACCAAAAACAAAATACATGAGTGAAAACAAACAGGTTCAGGACTTCACTGAAAGTATTAAGAGGCTGAAGTGAAATTGGGTTGGACATATTGCTAGAAAAGATGTTGAAATGTTAAACTGAATTTTAAAAGATTGTAAAATACCTAAAGAAAGATCATATATGAGATAAATGAATAAAATAAAAAAAACTGAGTTGGTGTGATACTAATGATTGGAGAAAATGGATTAAACTTGGAAGCCTTCATCCTGCAATGGATCAATAATGGCTGAAAATGATGATGTTACAAAATTTTATATAAGTATTACAAAATAGTGTATTGGTCAAAACATGTTTATCCATCTAACATGAGCTGGAACTCATAAAATGTACTTCAAACCCAGTCAAGCCAGAGATTTAGATCAGGGATCAGCCTGGATTTGAACCCACTCTCTAAGCCTTGGATCAAACACATAATGGATAACATAACAATGATGGCACATGAGAATTAATTTTAAATCTGGCTGACTAGGAGAGCAGAGAAGACAATGAGACATCTATTAACTATGACTAAACTAAAATATATATAAGCATGGTTGTACTTTTGGAAGTGGAGAAAAAAGGAATTCGAACTACTCAGACAAGTTGGATAATAAAAATTAGTTTAATATAATGACAAATTATTTACATACATTTATAAATTAAGTACATTAGTATGTGCGTGAATGAGCAAGCATTCTACCAAACAATAGATGATTATATATTGTCATTCATGCTATTATTTCTCATATGCTCTTTTATTAATTAAATAATATATACTATACATAAACACACATTTTGGTGGGTCCAATATTAAGATGCCAATCGATTATTAGAAAGAATTTACATAAAATTGCTATTAATGCTTTGGTTTATGGTTCTGAAACATAGCGACTAACATATTACTTCAGGGAGTGTTTTGGGATTCATTACAGATATAAGATAAACTATTTTTCATGCCATTACGGTCATGAAAATAAATAAAATACATTTAAAAACATTTAATGGTATAACAAAATACTTAAAGAAACATCTTTTAATTTGCGCTGGTAAGAACAATGCTGAACATCATCGACGTGCAGGCCTTTGATATGAACAAAGTGGATAGGCATAGCGTGTGCCAAACTTACGGGAATCACAGCCTGAGGCCTTGTTATATGAAACAAATGGTCCTGGGAAGATTAACAATCCTCAGGACAAGGTTTGAGAAGAAATCTATGGGTTCGAACTTGTCGTAACCCCCAGATTAAAAAGCACATATATATAAACACGAAGATAAGGTCGAATGTCAGTAATGCAGTAATGATAAATGTCACTAACAACATTGAATAAATTCTACTGATTTAAAATAAATGGCCTTTATTTGAATGCCATAATTTAGACAAATAATATGCTCTGCAGTTATATATATATATATATAGAGAGAGAGAGAGATTTCCCTAAATAAAATATACGTTAAGATTTTACTTAGTAAAAGAAATATAAATATTTACCCCCATCCCTTTTTTGCTATTTAAAATAAATCAATCCCACCTGAATTGATATTATAATAACTGGAATATTTAAATACTGTATTTGATATTTTAAGAGTATGGAACAATAAAAATAAAAACTAGCAGTTGTATATAAATAACAAATAATAAGTCACCTTTTCAGAATTGAATAAATAATATTTTAAAATAAATAAGGTTTCAGAGTGTTAATTAGCTTGAGTTCTGGATTCACCCCAGGTATAAAATCCAGAGTTAAACAAATATATATTTTTGTACTAAAACATAAATAAAATATTGGCTTGTAAAACAATCTGGTGAGCGTATTAATTAATAATACATTATATTTTTAGGGAACGTTAAAACCTTAATTAATGGAGATTTAGTTGAAAGACAAAAAGGATTTTAGAAATTACATTTGCCAGGTTGCTGGAAATTGGCATATTAATAATAAGAGCACACATATAAAATCAAGTAATAAATAAATGACCGCACCAAAATTAAAAAAAGTTAGAGCATATGAGAATTAAATTTTATTTAAGAGCAATTTATATACAGTATTAGAAAAGTCACAAAGTTAAATATTACATTAGGAGAAATTGATATAAAGTTTGAGATTATATAGGCAAGCTAGATTTAATTCAATAGTGGAAGTTTGATATAATTTATCTTGCACTATTTTAAGAGTCCATTTTTCAAAGTATAACATTTAATGGATCCAAGTGAAGTCTTCTTGATGACAGCAAACTTTTATTTAGCATTCCAAAGTTCTCCATCGGACCATTACTTCATTCTAGGGAGCATGATATGGAAGTGGCAGATGATGACCCAACAGGGCTGAGAAGGGTAGTGGACTTACTACTACATCATTATTTTTTTAACTTTTACACCAGTGTGGGTTATGTTCACTGCAGTTCTTTCAATAGTCTTGATGATTTAAAACCCAGTCATTTTATACTCTGTCCAGGTATTTCTGGAATGTTTTTAATTACATAGTTTTCGCTTAAAATCTAATCTCTGATCTAAAATCTTAAGTTTCCTTTGTTCATTGTTTTTGAAGATGCAACAGTAAAATAATGTCCAAAAATAAATTCAAATTTATTTCCAGATTAGAAATAGATTTGACAAAAATGTTCATAACAAAAGAAAATCTTTAACCTTAATCCCATTATAACTAAAAAAAAATAATTAAACTACCTTTCCCAGATTAAGACAATAGTGTTTCCAACCCTTTAATTATTTTTGGACAACAACGGTTGCATCTTCCAGATTGCATTTTACAAAATATACAGTTTAAAAGAAAAACAAGCAATTTAAAAAGAAAAAGTTAAAAAAAATGATGTATAATAAAATATTTAAAACATCAATCTTTTGATAGTAAGTTTTTGCTTCTATATATATATATTGGAATGGGCACAGACGTCGTTACATTGTTTTTTTATTAGTAAACATGAAAAAAATAAAAGTTCGCAAATAAAACTTCCTTTTTTAAGAATTAAAAATTGAAAATTAAAATTCTATACTAAACTCGTATCTGTATAAAATTGCACAGATGAAAAAAATTATTAAAATAAAACTTTATTAAAAATAGAAACGGTATTGTAAAAGCAAAAACTTAAAAAAGATTTAGAGATAAAAATATATCTTTAAGTTTGAAAACAAATTAATTAATGTTATTGAAAAATGGAAATAATTATTTTAATTAGTCAATGTAAACTAGCCTTGGGCATTTAAATATATAAGCAATGGTCAGATAGGAGAGAAAAACAATGGAATCGGACCTCAATGAAAGGACCATCACATCGGTGATGTAATGCCAATTGAATCCTTAAAATTAATATAAAAGGAAAAGGTTGGGAATTATTATAGGGAGTTATTACGATGTGACTATATGTTTTAGTGTGGAGTGAAGGAGAAGGGAATGAAAAGATGCACTCTTCAATCTCTTCAATCTCATTAAAGAAATGAAAGAGAAATGACATCATTTTCTTAGATTGAGAACCATAGGACATCGAGGGAATTAATGCTGGCTCCAAATGACAAGCAACTACAAGAAATTAGAAACTACAGACTTATTAAAACTGTAAGAACTTTATAAAATCTAATGAAAAATATTAATTTGAAAACACTAAGAACTTTAAAATGTAAACTTTCCCAGTATTTAATTTATAGAAATAGAATCCTATCTGACCAAACTAAATTCGTTATTAATTCTTTTTATTTGATGTATTTCTTTTTAAAATCATTTCCATTTATTTTTTTTTGTTCTTTAAGTTTTATTTATGATTTTTGTTTTGCAATAAATTAAATTATATAAATGTTAAACTTAAGTCGGGCGTGAATGGCTATATGGATTTGTAAAGTTATATTAGGGGAGGGTAATCTTAGGTTATTTGTTTTGTAGTTGGATTAGGTCAATGGATTGGATATATTGGTGTAATTAGATGTAGTATGAGGTTCGCTATGGGCAGAATCGCTGTATATGCTGCACAAAACCTTGTTGCCTATGGATGGGATTGTAAGTCGGCAAAATGGGCCACGGTCCCTTCCTATGGAGTTTTTATTTTATTGATCTTCTTGCCATACAGATGTAATATTCCTGTATTGGACAAGAATCAATGTCTTCTCTAACTATACTGTTCAGATGTCCATTCCTGACAGTATAGTATGTTGTGCTGTTGTATTTTCATGCTACATTGAATACATCAATGTATCAGATGGATTGACACCGGTTTGACTGCGAACTTTTGGCCTAAGGTTAAATAAGGATAGAATTTTTTTTTTCAAATGCAAATCTGTGTAGTCTATTCATACTCGACACTCTAAATAAAAATGCATTAAATTTAAGTTGGGTATAGATGCTTGCATGGGTTCGTTACCAGTTAATTATGTTTTTGGTTTTCATATTTGATCAAAATGTATAGACATTCAGTAAATACTGATACCTTACGGTGAGTATCTAAGATGTATTTATGTCGGATGTCTTTTAAGCTATTGGTGTCTTGCAGCATCTTATGATGAATGCCATTGAGTTTCTTATAAATTCCCCTCTGCATTTCCATCAATGACTTTATATTTTGATTGTTTATGTTTATTTTGAAATGTTTTTGACCGTGTAATCTATGTAACCGATCTATACTCAACATTAAAAATACATTTTATAAATCTATCTGTGTGAACTTATAAAATTTAAAATGTAAACTTATAAAAATTAAAATGTAAAATCAAATTCTAAAATCAAGTTAAAATTATAAAGTAAAAGTAATGTTAAAATGATTCAAAATTTATACATGCGTTAATAAATGTTTGTGTGTATAATTACTGGCAGAGGCTTATTTTATTCTTTAAAAAAAAAAAAATTATTAGATAAGAATTGATAAATTGTAAATCTCTGCTGTTCCACTGAGCTAGTGACAATGGACTAATGACTGAAATCAACCAATATAAATTTTATTTTTTTAAACTTACGCATCTGCCTACTGTATAAATTTTGCTAGGTTCAAATGCCTAGATGGCGCCCTTGTAGTGCAGATTACATTAAGTCCTTTTTCTCCAGATTGTTATAAAATATATATATGATCTGCACCTCTAATACTTTAATAAAAAAAGAATTAATAATTAATAAAGAAAGAATTAATAATAATTTAAAAAAAAATTGTTAGTGAAACATTAAAATTTTATAACTTAGGAGCGCATCTCAAATATATACATTATATATATATATATGACAAAAGGAGTGGGATGGGATATAGGGTTTAAACACAGGTAAGTAGAAGGAATTATGAAGCTCAATCTTAAGTTAAGATTGACTGCTTCAATAGCTATATACAATAATATTAAATTTGCTTTACACTTTAATAATTTATATCATGTAAATAATTTATTATACAAAAATACAAAAACAAGATAAAAAATTATGCAATTAAAATATAGCAGAGGTTTTCTGCAAGCTCAAACAGGTGAAGGAGTTTATTGATTAGTTAACTATGCTTTATTTACTATTCTATTGAATATTGTTACCCAAAAATGTAGTGAAAGAGCATCAAAATTCTAGTTATACTATTGCAACTCAAGACCCAATGCACTCACTGCATTCTCTATTGAGCCTGATTTAAATCAATATCATACTAAAAAAATTATATTGTTTGTTATTTCATATCAGATTCACAAGCAAAACATAACCATTGAGTTTGACTTAAATCAATGTTATAAAAAATCCTGTTTTGGAACTAGATTTAGAGCCAAAACATAGCAAACTTATAATATTAGCTCACCTGTTGGCAAAAAAATCTATCAATGTTTTTTACATGATAAAAAATAACTAAACTAGCAAGAACATAAAATAACAGTGAAGAATAAAGATCTCTCTTTATCTTACATAAGTATGTATTAATTAGATTAACAACTCAACAATGTCTTATTGAACTGGTGAAATACTCTCAATCGGAAGCACAAGACAGTTTTTGAAAAGAACTAATGGTCTTACTCTTGTTACTTGTATTCATTTATACAAGTCAATCTTAAGCCCTTTGGAATAAAAGAGTGAAGATCTTAAATTAATAATATTATTTCTTTTAAAGCTATATTTTAACTTTTGATAATCATAAAATTATATATATATATTGTAAGAGATGGAAGATCCATTCTTTCATTTTGAAGTTCTAATATCGTTTTAAAAAAACCTCTTTGATGTAGTTTTTACTCAAGGATTTGTAAACAGATTGTTATTGTTATTAATTGTTTTATTGTTATTTAATTCAGATTTATTTATTTATTATGATATGTGCTTTGTTTTATGATGATATTTTAATGGCAATGAATATATATAAATTCACGAGTGTGTGTATAAAGAAATAATTATTAATAGAAGCATTTAAATTTCTAATTATGATTATATTGTTTATTTATTTATTTATTTTTTGAAAATTATAAAAGATGTAATAATATTATTCTGGTTGTTTATTTATTCATTTGATTTGTAAATTACAACATAAATTTTTCAATGTAATATATATGTATTTTTTTTATTGATATTATTTTATGTTTTGTTATTTAAAAAAAATATTTTAAAATCAAGAAACAATAGTGTTAAAGATTTGTCAATCTGCACATGATTTTATAACAATAGGCCAGAAGATTGTTATGAAGATGCAGGGGATAATCGACATTATTAATTATTAATATAAAGCAGAGGAATAAAGAAGTCATAGTTTATTTTTCTGTACTACAAATTATTCTTTTGGATTTTAATCTAATAATTACTGGATCAAGAGTAACATCAAAGATATTCTGCTAAGTACATCCTTTATTATTAGAGGCAACTTGCCTCTCCTTTGGCTAACTTATTATGTCATTGTAATCTAGTAGAATATGTAACCTGAAATTAAACCTGCATTTGTAAATAGATTTTAGAAAATAGCTATTTTTACATTTTGTTTTAGCTTCAAATTTCTAGTGATCCAAGTAACAGTTAACTTTAATTATTTATATAATTGAATATCAAGAAGATGACTGGAATCAATTATTTTGACAACAAGAAACAAATCTATCAATTCAGCAATAATATGTACACATATTTTAAAATTATTTCCATCTATGCTGGAATAGGTAAAATAAAAGAAAAACACCTGAAATAATTTATGAAGTGGGGAAGTGAAGAAACATTAAAATGAATTAAATGGTAATTAAAATTTATCATTTTTGTTGTTTTGTTTTATAGGTCGATTATTTTTTTTTATAACATTTTAAAACATCTTTATAAAATATATACGATTGTGATATTTATAACAAAGACTTATAATTTTATTTTTAAATGTTTAAACTTATTAAGAATAGGAAAAGTCAATTTCTAATATATATATCTGTTTATTTATTTTAAAAAATTGTATATCTTAAATTGCATGAATATATTGTTAAATGCCAACTAAAATAACGATTGCAAAAATATGTGTATAAATATTTTTTATATAACATTTGACTCGCATTATACATACATATATATTAAATAATAATATCATGTATCAATTTAAATTGCAAAGCAATAAATTATATTTAATTGCATAGGAGTTGTATAAATATATAAATTTTATAGAACCATATTTACAAATTATATCATTATTTAATGATTATCTTAATTCTTCAATTATTTTAATTGTATTAATATTAGATGTATTTTGAAAGGATTAAATTAATTTATAGTATTAGATATGGAGGTGATATACATTAATATTCCCCACATTTGTATTTGAAAATTATCTTGATATATATATATATTTGTAACGGAATAGCGTTACATGGTATTCAAACCCAGGCGTATGGGGGTATATTTAACTATAATCAATGGACGAAATAACTGACAGGGACAAAACTTTTATAAAAGCGGTCTTGCTTTAATAATAAGCGAAGAACAGCCGTTTCTAAAAGCCGATCGCAGCTATATAAGAGTACCTGTCAGATTTATTGAAAAAAAGAGTAAAAATTGTTGTTATTTTATTATTTTGTGTGTGTGTGCTAAGAATAAATCTATAATCCGTCGTTGTAGTTTTTTTTTTTATTTATTTTTGATTAATTAAAGAAGAATGATTGAATGCAAGTTTAACTTTTATAAAATAATTTAAATTAATTAGCAATATGTTCTGAAATTCCAAGCAATCTCAGATTAATTTGTACAAACGTAATTAGTAAATGTAAAATTAGAAATTGAAACAATAGGCAGGATATGTGCTGGTACGCCGAGATAAAACAAGCCAAAATTAGAAACAGAGGTGTGAGAAAGTGTACACCGCTATTGTACGACTCAGATTTCTGTCCCCAGAGAAACAATACCTAAGAAAAACGGTTAAATTCCAAACTAATGTCAACAATCCCAGAAATCTCGGAGTTGAGCTGACACGCGATGGACTTATCAAATAAAGGGACTCACAGGTGCATGGGATTGATTGGAGGAGAAAAATTCAAGGTGTGAGGGCGTGAAGGCAAAGATCAAAAAGGCCGAACAGCGTTTTCAGAGGACAGTTGTGCTCTTCTTTAGAGAAATTATTAAGAGACTTGATTTTTATTAGACGTTATGAATCTAACTGCCATGCGTTGCTGAATATAGAATTCGCGGCTTGACCGCCGGACCTCCGCATCCAGACCAGCTGATTGCCATCAAGATGCTCATACCACCGGAGAACCTCATATTAGGACCACGCTCGCTTGGAGACACGACGCTCTTCCGATCTACCTCATTAAAGAATAAGCTTCGCTCAGGATCCCATTACAGTCGTTCTACATTTCACAGGTAGCTATCGTAAAATTTGTTATATTCAATTGTGCACTTAAAGAAATAACTTTAATATCCAGAACTATTAGAAAGACATTAATCTAAAACAGTATAATTAATATTAATCATTTATGAACAGTTCGAGAATTTTTTACCTAATAAATTTGCCGACTGATCAACAGTCTGAAATAATATGTGCAAAGTAATTTGAAGTTTACCGTTAATTGTCTCGGCTTGCCGATCACATACCTGCGTTAATCATTATTAAACAGATTAAATAAATATTTATGTAGCTAATTTTTTTTGTTATTTAATTGCTTGGAATTTCAACATAAATTTATATATATCGGAATGAATGCTTTAGCGTAAGTTTGTTTGTATGAAATGAATGCAGTTGATATTTTGGGGTGGATTTTATTGATTTTATTAATATTATATTTTGTGATTTTATTATTTTATGCTTATGTCGTGATGCTTTTTAGACTAAAGTAAGTTGGATTAATTTGTTCTGTGGGATGTAGGGCGGGCCTTTCTATGATTATAATAACGGAGGTAGTGTGAAGGGTAATTGTGGCTGTGTTCGTTTCATGTTTCCGACTGGAGCGAGGCACGGGCATGTTTTGTGATATAATTGAGTGGGCTTATGCACATACATGGCGGACTCTTCTAAAAGTTCTCCTGGCGCCTATTACTGGGATTCGATTCGAATCTATGTATAAAATAAATAAAGCGTACGTGTATAGGTGTTAGAAATTATCGTCACAGAACATCATGTAATCCCCGGACGGAAGAACACAGCGGGTGCCAACAAAAAAAAGGAATCGTCAAGCAAGGATTAGAGTAGGTAGTGAAATGTCACGGTCCCGTGGGTGGGTTACATTTGGCGCGTCAACGTGCGGCGAAACTGTTGTTTCAAAGGGCAGAACCGACGTGAGTACAGCTGACGTTAATAACAACGAAAGCAAATCTAAAAAGAGGGCGCTCGAAATAACTGAACAAATTGTCGACTAAAGCAGGGGGAAAATTTTCGGAATTATCGTGAAAAAAAAAATATATATATAAAAGTTAAGTAAAGTATAACCATGAATATAACCGAGGGCTACCGTATATAAATGAAGGGAACAGTGGGACCTGGGATAATCTGAGCGTGAGGAACCAAATTGAAGGAAGGACAGGAGCTGTGGGAATTTTGAAGGGCAATGAGCATCAAGGATAGGATAAAACAGTCAGGGGACCCGCGGAGTAGTAGGTGACGAGTCGTGATTATTATAGCCAAAGATAAACTAAATATTAAACAGAATGGAGGGAAAGTGGATTAAGCTGGAACATTTTACAGGAAAGGGCACACTACAATCCCAAGGAAGACAGTGAAAATCTATGAAAGGAGGTTATACTGGAATGGGAAGAGGAAAATAAGAAAAAGGTGAATATAGTTATTCAGACAAATCACCCAGTTGTTACTTAGGGGATAGATTGGTTTAGGTCTGATTTTATGAGATCAAAGGAACATTGATTATGGGACACAAGCAAGAAGGTAGGGTCACTGGTTTGGGAAACCATGAAAAGAACCGGAAGGGCAGAGGAAACCAATGTATCATGATAAAAGGGAAATGAGAAAAGTGAAAAACAGGCAATAAGGAAGAAAATAAGGAATACTGGGGACTTACGAGATGTTTTCTCGGATAAACCGGGAGTAATCAAGGGGTACGAACACCGAATCCGGTTGAACACCAACAACCCATATCAAACCAGGGCGTACCCAATCCCATTCCAATACAGAAAGGAAATTGAAACTCAGCTGGAGCAGATGATAGAGTGGGGGGTTATCTCAAGTGTACCTCACCGTACTGTAACCCCATCTTAGCCGTAAGAAAGAGTGACGGATCGATACGATTGTGCCTCGATGCCAGACAACTGAGCAAGGTGACCATTCCAGATACAAATGCCCCGCCCATCATGAGCGAACTGATGACGAGATTTCAGCACAAGCGAATCTTCTCCACCATGGATTTGACAAATAGCTACTGGCAAATGAGCCTCCATCCGGATGATCGTAAATACACCACATTCAAATATAACGGACGGGCGTACCAGTTTAACCGCGTGCCTTTCGGATTAAAGAATAGCGGTGCTGGCTTAGTGCAGTGCCTGGACCAAACCCTATCAGAGGAAGTTAAGAAATATCGTCGACGTACATCGTGACGATATTATTATAGCGTCTGAAAACATAGAGGAGCATTGTCGGCATTTAGAAATGTTGCTCCATGAATGCGAACAGAAGGGCATAAAAATAAATATAAGAAAAAGCCATTTCGCGACCCAGGAAGTCAAGTTCTTGGGACATATCATAAGCCAGGAGGGAATACGGCCTAACCCTGAAAAGATCCAGGCCATCCAAGAATTCCCTGTTCCAAAGAAGAGAAAGGATATCAAAGCATTCCTCGGAATGTGCACCTTCTATAACAAATTCTATGAAAACTTCTCCCATGATATGGAACCCCTATTACAATTGTTAAGAAAGGAGGAAGCGTGGATATGGGATGAGAGACGGGAACGGAGTTTCCAGAAGGTGAAGGAAGGATTTTTAAAACAGACCATATTGGCGTACCCAGACTTCGACCAGATATTTTGGTTACAGACGGATAGTAGCGACATTGGGCTAGGAGCCACATTGTACCAAAAGGGGCCGGATGGGGAACAAAGGGTGTTGGCGTTCATTAGCCGACTGCTCAAAGATCCCGAACGAAGATACACTGTCACCGAACGAGAGGCCCTCGCCATAGTGTGGGCTTTCAAAAAGTTCAGACAGTACCTGGTCGGATCCAAAGTGAAAGTAATTACCGACCATCGGAGTCTTGAATTTCTGAACAAGAGTTTTTTGACGAATAATAGATTAGTGAGGTGGAGCTTAGCCCTGCAGGAGTTCCAATATGAAGTGGAATATTGTAAGGGGAAGGATAACGTGGTCGCGGACGCACTGAGCCGGTACCCTGTGGGACCACAGCCAAATGCCGAGGGTGAGGAGTTCGCATACATAGCCGCTACTACCAGGCGAAGCAGGGAGGGTGAGTTTGGAGCGGACAACATTCGGAAGAGCCAGAAAGAGGATGAAGAATGCCAACAGGTGATACGATACCTACGTGAGAAGAGGCCAAAGGCAGGGCCCGCCCAGAAAGGGGAAGAGATGGGGGAAGCCCGCTATGGAAATATCGGGACCGGTGCATTATTCTGGAAGGAATAGTCCAAAGGAAAACCGGGAACGGGAGACAAACCCGCATTGTAATACCGAAGGGAATGCGGGATCGAATGGTTGATGAGACCCATCAGGAACGTGGCCATTACGGAACGAGCAAGACGGAGGGGTACCTCAGTAATTGGTTTTACTGGCCGGGGATGCACCACGACATTGCCCGAAGACTACGGAAGTGTGAGGTTTGTGCGAGGACAAAACCGTTAAATCAGTCGAATGAAGGACCTCAGATACCGATCATCGCCCGGGAACCAAACCACACCCTGGCTATCGATTACTATGGGCCATTGCCAATGTTTGGGGGGAAGAGGTATTTGCTTGTCACATATGATCTTTGCTCCAAAATCGTCGCCGCGTACCCCATGGCCCGGGCTAATGCGAACCAGACCATCAAACTGTTGGAAACCAAACAGTTTCCCATCATCGGGAAACCTAAGTGCCTCTTATCGGATCATGGCACACTGTTTGTATCAAGGATATGGAGGCGATGGGTGAACCAACTGGGGATCAAACATCATATGACGTCAATCCGGAACCCGCAGAGCAACCCATGCGAGCGGGTGATGCGGGAGTTGGGGCGGCTATTCCGCGTATACACTGCC